>VWZL01000430.1:737478-986923 GCA_013396915.1 Stercorarius parasiticus | reverse complement strand
TTTTTTTTTTTTAACCTTTCCTAAAGAGGCTGGAGGCAATTTCAGACTTGCCTCGTCTACAAACATTGTTTTGCACATTGAGGGGAAGGTAGAGACAAAAGTCTTGTTACAGCACTTGTGCTTCGGTACAGAGTGGTTTTAGCAGGCAGTTGTCTGTCCCTGGACCCAGTAAATGCTAGGAATAATGGAAGTGGTCTTTATGTTACGCTGGAGGGAGTCATGGCCCATTTTCAGCAGTCCTTGAAAAAAAAGAGTTGCTGGATAGAGGTTCAGTGCTGTGCTTTGTAGATGGTATTTTGCAAAAACATGTTGCTACTCTGGAACATGCCAAGAGAGCCCATTGCGAATCCAAACGGGAGGATTACTAGATCTAACCAAAGCATCTGGACAAAAATTGGGGTGTCAGTACTCTCATAAACTTCTCTTGTTATTTTGCATGCTGATACGACATAGTCAAAAGGAGAGATGAATGCTGGCTGAAGATTCATTTTGCCAACAGATATTGACTTGATGGTTTTGACTGGGGTTTTTTATTTATTAATTTATTAATTTATTTATTTTTAGTAGCCAGTTAATCTAAAGTTCAGATGTGTAGCTAGTTGTGATCGTTGACCAAAGAATTTATTGCTTGCATTAAAATAATAAGGGTTTTTTTTGTGATCTCTTAACAGCTTAATCAGTTGGAGATTTCACCTTAGGTGAGGTGTTTTTGAAGCATTCTTCCTCTTGAGGCTTTGCAAAGCAGGAGGCTTTTTGGATCAGTAGATGAGACACACGAGTAATCTCTGGATCTAGGTTTAAGATCTGCTATTTCAATTTCTTAGAAAAAGGTAACCTGCTTTTATTGAAAAAAATATCTGTTTGGAAGTGTTAATGAAAATCCTTGTCCATTTTTTTTTTTTGCCAAAGACATTTCAATTCTTTTAAAAGTATCATCAAATAGATGTCTTGAAGCCTAACTAGCTTCAAGGAATATGATCTCAGATTTCCTGGGTGACTATGCACACAGATATATCCACCTTCTTTGGTAGGGATGTGGGACCAGGCTTTGAAAAATATTTATTTGGCTTGGAATCTTTAATATTTGACCTCCATATCATTTCCTTAATGCCATTCCAACTCAAAGCCCTGATGAGCTCAGTTGTGAAGTGATGAAGGACATTTTAAAGGTGTCTCTGGTCACCAGCATGAGCTCATTTCTAATTAAACGGAAGTTCACACTTTATTTCATTAGAAGCATAATAGTAATTGGACAAATAATTGGTGGATTCTTAATTCATTAGCTATTAGAAACAAATTCTATAAGTCTATTAGGATTAGAAAGTGTAGCTTTGTGTCACTGAAGTGGTCTCATTCTCCTGATCTACATTAAGATGTAATCTTGCTTATGGCTTTGATATGTTAGGATAATTTATACAGTCCATGGCTATGACAGCAGCGTATACAGTTTCTGTTGAAATGTTGCCAGCAGGTTAGACTGTACATAAGATCGTTTTCCCTTTGTTTTAGGGTAAGTTCTGTAACTTCACAGCTGCTTTCAACAAAAATTGTGTCTCCCAATGTCACCTGTCAATTTACCAGCTCCATCTGCAGGTACCTTCGCTGGACAGATTTTAGTGGCCGATAAACTAAGGACTAATAAAAGTCACAAAAACTGAGTTGCTTCTCATGAATACAGAGGTGTCTAAGTAACTGCCTTACAAAAATTAACAGGAGGATGTAGCAAACACAAATCTCATGCATTAGCTCTTCCTTTGATGTATTCAGGTGGCCCCAAATGAAGATCACCAAGGCCATTCCCATGCTGTGAAGTTCAGACGGTTTTGCACAGTTGGTCGGGAGTGGGGAGAGGCTGGAAGTCTCATTCAGCAGATTCTTCTGGGGTGGATCTTCCTGCTCGCCCTTCACTGCAAGTCCATGCATGACCAACAGCCATCAGACTAGATGTTGTGGTGGACTCATATGGCTTTGTATTCCAGGTATGCATCCATAAGCGTGTTCCCATTTGGAGCTCTCAAACCTTTACTCAGATAAAGGGAAATGTAAGGAAGTGGCATTATCTGAAGCAGCCTGGAGACTCAGAGCAAGGAAAGGGTGGCACCAGGCTTCTTGGTTTTTAAATTGTCTTTTAAAACTAGGAATGCCTGTTCTATCTCAGGCATAGGCAGAAGTCTCCAGGTCTTCATTTTAATAAAAAATTGTTCTTTGTCCTGCCCCATTGCTATATGCTCATACATTTGTCCCATCAAGGTGGAGAGCAGCTTCCCCATACAAAACTACCTCAGCTCTCCAATAGAGCCACAACAGTTCAGTGGAAGCAGCAGATGCTAGAGCGAATATTTGGTTTAACTGCATCCCTGTGTAGGAGTTGGGGATGGGGAATTTTTGATTGATACTTTAATCCAATCGGATTTAAAAGAGTGGAGACTCTCTGGTGCTGAGGAGTCCTGTCTGGGGTAGTGAAAATGTGGAAAATCTTGCTCTGGGTTTTCTCTCATTCCCCCAGTGAGTGCTGGTGCTGTGGATTCCTGAGGAACAGGTTTATGAGAGAAAAAAACAGAATCAATGGACACACAGCTGATGGGGTCCCTATGTAAATATTTGCATTCATCTACAAGAAGTATCTGTGCATAAGAGACCAATCACCTGGAAATTAACCAAAACACATTCTGGTTCTCATTAAATGCTGCTTCGTTTCACTGGCATAAGGTGTATTTTTGTATGTGCATACAAGGGAGTTTTGTAGAGCTTGTGATGACAAGGAAGCAAACACTGTCCAGACTTGATTCTTTTCTTCCTACAAAGCTAACAACATTCCCTCCAAACCCAGTCATGTTTTTTCTTTCTTTCCTGTTAAACAAATGTATATCTTGATTTAAAATTATTTCTCCTTTTTGTGACTTGGCTTGGCCTTTACTGGCAGTACGAGAGCTCTAAAACGTGACATTTCCCTCTGAACCTCCATGCTGTTGGTGTGAGGAACACCAGGGTCTTCCAACGGTGACGTGTCTTCACACCCGTCGTAGCTGTTTGCAAAGAGCTGTGCAGCTTCTAATTTGGAAACACTACTGTACATATATGTGTGTGTGTGTGCACAGACATCTGCAGGATATATATTATCCTTTCGAAGTGAGGTTTGAGGCACGTTGCTGGGAAAGAGTAATTGTATGAGCTGCACCATCTATTGCAGCTGGTTCTGCATTCGTTGGTAGATCTGCTTCCATCTGCCCAGCTGCCAATGCACGGCGTTTCAGCCGCTCAAAGTTGCCTGAGAAAATATTTATCTTGAGAAAAGTTGTGTTAATTAAACTGACTCTTCTACCAATTCCCCTGCCACGTAACGGAAACACAGCAAAGTGTTTATCAAGGAAGGTTTTCAAGATGAGGGTGGCACTGGGGACAAGCAAACACTTGCTCAGTGTGTGTAATATGCATTTCTCTTTTTTTTTTTTCACCATTTCTGTTATGTGATAAAATATAAATGAATTTTGGTATATGCGCCCAACGAGTCAAGACTGTTTCTGTAAATAGGAGGTTGCCAGCCTGGTGATAGGATCAGAAGCTCTGTTTTTGCCTGTAGGGAATAATAGGACCATTTTCTTTTCTTTCTGACTTTCTTTTCATTGAGAATAGGAAAAAACCTATTGTCTTTGGTCCTGAATTGATGGGGGAAGTTTCCTTGTTGAATTATTTCCACTGAGATTCCAGGGTTTTTTTTTCACTGTCACTTAAACAGAAATCTTTCAGCATCTCCTCTTTGTGTTTGGTTAAATAAGATACAGACTGGCATAATATGGCATTGTGTATTGATGCTGTGTCCAGAAAGTAACATCTTACTTAGGAAGATCTGATTTTTATTTATTTATTTCTTATCAGGGGCTGTGAACAGATGCAACGATTCCCCCATCTACATCTTGCTTTTGCATCATCCTAATTCAGACAATTAATGATGTATTTATATCTCTGTAGTTATCTTCTATCCTTACTGGATATTAGAGCACTTAGGAACTTGGGTAACTCAATGTATCGCATCCCATGCTGGAACACTGTGCATGGAGAAGGGGCAGCTGGGTGTATGTAGCGACCTTGCAGGGCAGCAAGGAAAGAAAAAACCCCTGTCCAACAGTGTGGGAATTTCAGGCTGTGGTTGCCCAGAAGGGCTTATGGGCTCTTTAATGGTCAATCCTCAGATTTCAATCACAAACTTCCATCAACCTCCCAGCCTGAGGGCACTGATGTAGCTGCTCCCTGTGGATAGGGCAGCCGTCTGTTGGATTTCCCTGCAGACCTCCTCACAAAATACCAATGTCTTCCTGATCCTGACGTAGCTCGTGAGATCTGGTGAGGTCATGACCTGAAGTGATGCAAACTTTTCACAGCTGCAGGGATTACCCACCTGTCATTCCGTGATCTGGTAGATGGGTAGGCATGGTGCTGAGGGACATGGTTTAGTGGTGGGTTTGATGGCGTTAGGTTAATGGTTGGACTCAATGATCTTAAAGGTCCCTTCCAACCTAGACCATTCTGTGGTTCTATGATCCTGGGTGGTACGAGAACCGGGTCTGCTCAGGTAGAGTTCCTAGCAGAGCTACAAAAGCGATGGGAAGACCCTGTAATGCAAAACTTGCATCCTTTGACTCTGCCTGTCCCTTGTGCTCATGGGGTTATGATTCCATCCCTGTGCTGGAGCAGCAGCACACAGCCTGTCCCGAGGCCAGGCAGCCAGGGGAGGTTCCCGCTGCTCTCTGCTTCCCATTGCCAGGAACTTCATGCGGGTGTGCAGTGTAGCTCTGCATTTGCTCTGTTTTATGGTGGTTTTGGTGTTTGTTTTTTTCTGAGGGCAATGGGCGAGAATTAAGGGCAGATAGGTCCATACCCACATGCCTTGATATTGCAGTTTATTGGGCGAAAGTGGCTTCTTTCTGCTCCCTTCATGGATGATCAGTGTTTCCCTCCTTTCACCTCCCTTCTGCGCTTGCAGCTTCCTGGGCCCTGGTGTAGCAAGGCAGGGCTGCGGCACTGGTCCAGCACCGAGCGCCTCAGTTTTGGTCCTGTGTCAGCATTGTGTTTTCTAAAGCCGGAGCAATGACAAGCTTCATGGCAGGGGTACTTTGTCAGCCTTGATCCCTCTCTTCTTCGCTTGAGGGGGAAGAAAAAAAATAATCAGGAAGCTGAGAGGGCAAAGCTTTCCATGTTTTCTGGGGAAACTTTCTACTGAGCATGTGTGAGTTTTGCTGAGGCCGTGGGGCAACGCTGCAGTGAGCAGGGCAGTCAGTCATCTCTGCGAGGAATGCTGGGGGTTGTGGCCTGCATGCTTTTGGCTTATTTCAGTATTGTACATGTTGAATGTGATATTCCAGATTTTCCTGTCTGCCTTTGAAATGCCTCTCACCTTTACCAGTGACTGGCATTTAAACTCCGGAAGGATGCAGCCCTTGGCGTGTTCTGAGAGTTTGCTAAAACCCTGTAAATTTACTTTGTTTTCTCAGAGAGGGAAATGACAAAAACCCATAGATATTTAGTGATGTTTTTTTTAAAGTATAAACCAGAAAACATTAGAAGGAAAAAAAAAAGTAACTGCGTAGGGGCTAGCCAAAACAAAGTATGAATGCCAGAGTTGGGCTGTCAGCGATATATTACAGAAATGAACCTGCCACCTGTTGGTGAATTATAGCAGAGGTCCCTGTCCATGCCATCCAGACAGGATGCGAGATGCTGTATCTGCCAGCTGCAGAGCCCTGGCTTCGGCAGTAGCTGCTCCCACTCCCAGCTCTGCTGGTTTCTGGTTTGTTTCCCGCATGTCAGGCAGCAGTGGCTGTCAGAGCATCTTATCTGCTCACAGAAACCAACGGGAAGATGCTCTTCTGTCTGCAGGGCCTTGGAGATATGTGAGCGGTGAGGGTGAGGGTGGGCGGAGATGGCTGGATCATGAGGCAGACCATCATGTTGTCTCCAGGTGCCATATCAGGGTTTCTGTTTGCCACCTCTGAGCTGCTCACCTTGCAGTGACAGTGAGGGGACAGTGCGTTTACAAGACACTGTTTACAGCCCAGTTCTACCATCTCATGAACATGTTGCTCAAAGAATACCTGGGTGTTTGCATCTAACGTGCATCTGAAGGGCAGAAACCTGAAAGTCCTATGTAATCTTGCACAACAAAATTCATCAGGAAAAAAATTGAGGTCACTGGAGAAAAGGGCAGCACTCTGGCTGTGCGCATGTGATGGCACTGAAAGCACGGCGAACCAAAACTGATGATACCTTAGCAGTGATTTCTGTTTTGTCAATTAAAGCAATGAGTTGCTTGAGTACTGCGCGCTGTTGCGTAGTTTGATGTGCATGTAGATATACACAAAGGTGCAAATGCATTCAGGAGTGGACGCTTCATTGCCCCGTTTTGCTGTGACTGTGTAAAGAGAGGGAGCCTTATTGTGGGCTTGGACTGTAATTCTGCACAGGCATAAATTATAATGCAGCTCGCAGCCACCGACGACCTCCACTCCCAATGAGAGATGATGTTTGTATAGAGCCGTTTTCTGTAGCATTTCTTCTTGCTCCTGTGTTCAAAGCAAACTGGAAGCTTTTTGTGATGTCAGCTTGAAAGATCACTTTGTCATTTTAGTAAGGTTATACAATAATCTCGGAGTGTTTTAATTTTATTTTGCTAAAGTTTTATTGCATTTTGCTTAATTGCTTCTGCTTTATTGTTAATGAGACAAAAAGCAGTTTGTGTAATAGCTTGCAGAGTAAAATTATCAAGGAGCAGAGATGGAATTTGCATGTTAAAAGTTCCTTTTTATTGTTTTCATTGTCTTCAAACTCCTCATTTGGTTTTGTTCAGTCCTACAAACCTGCTGTCCCCTGTAGGCAAAAGCACTGACCCATCTGTGCCCTGCAAGTACATGCTGAGGGTAAACTTGTGTGTACCAGGGCAGAAGGAGGAGTTCTCCATGGGCAGGATGGTACGTAGCCCGTACTTGCACTCAGTCAAGGCAGCACCTCAATGCCTGAACACCCTGACACTCATAGAATGGTTTGGGTTGGAAGGGTCCTTAAATATCATCTAGTTAGAACCCCCTGCCATAGGCCGGGACACCTCCCACTAGACCAGGCTGCTCAACGCCTCATCCTGCCTGGCCTTGAACACCTCCAGTCCTTCATTTTCGGTCACTTCTTGCAATCAGCCACAAGCAGCCCTCTCTTCTTATATTTATGAAATACACAAAAATTCCTTATTTTCCCTATTGTGGAATGGCTTCAACTCAACTTCAACCAACTGTCAGAAAACCAGAGGCTGAGTTAAACAATACAGCTAACGAGTCCATGACACCTGTTGCTTTTTCTTTTTTAATTTTTTTTCTTTAGTGAAGCCTGAGGGGAATACGACTTTCAGGAAGCCCATGAAGTGCAAAATAAACTGGAAAGGAAATTATATTAATTCAGCTGGTGAGCATCACACAAGAGGCTTGGACATGCAGGCTTGTGTCTGGCGTTACCCCTGCTGTGGAGAGCTGTGGAAGGCTAAACGAGTTATTGCGAGCTCCAAGGGAAAAAAGCACAGTTGCAAGCTTTTTGCAGGGCTTTCTCTGTGTCCTTATGAAGCAAAGCCATATAGGAGTTACGTAGTCTGGCATGGGGTCTAAATCATGGGTGGTAAAATCTACATGTATAAAACACTGGAGAATACTCTGCAAGGAATAGGAATTCATCTTGTCGTTACACACAGTCATGACTTCCTTGCTGCTGCTGCCTCTTTTCTGTTGTCCAGTACCGTTTTGCATAGTGATTAACTGACCCTCTAATTTACATAGCTGCAGGCTTGCCTGCTGGGTAGCCCCTCAGTCCATTAATTGTTCTCCTGAAGTCAATGAGAGAAGCAGTTCCAAAGTGGCCCCTTATGGGCAGCCCAGTCCAGATGTGTGAGGACTTGCTGTTTATCATTGCAGGGTAAAACGAAACATGAAAAGTGCTGGGACGAACTTGTTTCCATTTTGGTAGTTGATTTGGGGTCCATTTTTTGCACTGAGGGCCAAAATCACTGCTGTGTTACTGCAATATTAACTTTGATTCTCAGATACAGACGATATGCTCCGCCTGCAGTACAGCCGGGTCCTGGGTCCGGCATGCATTTGCACAGGGCTTGACAAGATGCATGCAGCGAGCCCAGGCTCCTATGCGTGAAAAATGGCAACTTTGTGCCCTGTGCTCTGCCTGACTTGCTGCAGGTCTGCAGACAAACCTGGCTGCAAGGGAGCAATGGATCTGGCTGGGACCTCCTCCTCGTCCCGGCGGTTGCTTACAGGTGTGTTCAACTTGGAGCCTTGTGCTATGAGACAGCATTGAGTATGATGTCTGAAATCTGGCCTGTTATCAGTTTCCTAATGTTTTGGCAGCCTGACCTACACTGTGGTTCATCTCTTTGTTTAACTTCCCGTACTATACTTCCTTCTGCTCTGTCCCAACCCTTGAGTTCATCAGACAGTGCGAGGAGTCAGTTCCTCAGGGCAGGAGAAGCAGGGTAGTGACTAGCTGCAGATAAACCTCCACCCTCCAGAGGCTACTTGCATACTGGTAAATAAAAAGAGCCAGGATCAATTTTCTGACCCTGAGGGACAGTGACATGGAAGACATCACTCCATCTCAGTGTCTAGGCTTTGTGTGTGCTCTCTGGAGAAGGGCAAGCTTCATCTTGAAGCAAGATTCTGCTTCTTGCACAGCAAAATAATGTGGGACACTCTTTATGTCTGCCTGGGTTTTGCATTACATCTCCACTATCCACCAGCCGGTTGGCTCTTGCACGAGGCAAACGGAGAAGCGAGCAGCCAGCGGGCAGCCAGTCTTGTGCTCAGCAAGATGGTCCAGAGGTGGCTGTGTGCATCCATGGAAGAAAGGGAAGGCAGCCTCTGAGGCGAGGTTCATCAGTAAGTCAGGGGAGGGTCAAGGGAAAACATTTTCAGCTGATCTCTACAGAGCTTGCTGGCCATGAGACCAGGGACTGTGGTATTGACTGAAACCTCGTTTCCCACTGATTCACCCTGCAATTATGAGATTGAGCAGAAATCATAAACTCCATCTGAACTGTAGTTGTCCCTTTCTTTTTTTCCATTCCTCTGGTTTGAAACTATGTAGAAACGTTTTGGAAGGTTTCTCAATACATGAGTTTAACCATAAGTCTCAGCAGGGGGAACATATTATTGGGGAAAGGCAATTACTGCTTTCGCTGTATGCAAGACACATTACCTTGGAAAGAATCACCATCTCGCCAATAGCTGGCTTCCCGTTCTTGGTTTGGCAGGTCTGGAGTGTTCAATTCAGATGAATTTTGAAAGAATCATTACGCAGCAGTAGTTTCAAAATATTAGTTTACTAATGACTTTCTTGCAGCAATGAGGATGTGAGAAGTGAAAGCAGCAGAGATTTTTACAATCTTTTGGAGGCGATGTGACGGTGATGCACATAATCCCACTTCAGAGTCACAAGCACTGAATGGTTCTTGAGGGTCGTCTTAAACATTGTGAGATAACTTGGTTTCCTTGAGTTTTGTTTGCAAGAAAACAGGATTATTTTCATTACGAACGTAAAAACACCCAAGAAACCCGCTGGAATACGAGTGCTATATTGGTGTGCCCTACCTGTCTGACTTTAAATCCCAGTTGCACTCAGTGATGGAAATGACATTACTGGAATCTCCTGCTCCCAAGTATGGGAACGGTGCTTCCATTGCTTACGGTGAAATGGAGCGGTCGGGAGCTGGTCCAGGCAGCACGCACGAGGCTGTGTGCAGGAGCTGGATCTGCCTTAAAACTGTACCAAAGGTTTTGCACTGGATAGGGCAGAGCTGAGTATTGGCCTCTAAGGTAGGATGAAACTGCTGTGGCTTCTGCATTTGGTGAGCGTGACCAGGAGGAAGGGAGGTCTCAGCCGCTATTTGCCATACCTGGGTTGGGGGTGCAGAGAGCCTCGCTCCATCTCTGGCTTTCTGGTGGTGGTGCTCACCAGGCTGCACAGGGCTTCTTGCTTTTTTTTTTTCTTCTAGTTTCAATGGTGATATTTCTGGGAATATTTAGCTCTGAAATATGCAGATTTTGCAATAATTACTCTTGTTCTGACTCAAATGCTTTTCTGGAAAAAACTGTTTTAAGTTATGAAAATAGATTAACCCTTTGCACATGCCTTGCTGGCAAAATGCAGAATTGCTTTTTTTTTGTCTCCTTTCTTCATGGTGCACGTACCAGTGCCCTTTGCTGTCTGGAAAGGTAAGAAGGGAAGTTACTGAAACCATGTGGGGTATAAGTAAAATTCAATAAGCATTCAATCCTAGACTTTTTAATGAGCAGAGAAAGTCTCCTGGATATCTTCCCGTCTGTTTCTCGTTACATGGATCCCTGTTTATATCCGTGGGTCTTTCCCTTCCCATAGTATCTGAGGGCCTCATAGACATTAATGGATGACTCACAACACATCTGTGAAACAAGGAAGTATCCCCGTTTTAGAAACGGGGACTAACGCGGACAGTAGATGATATGACTTGCCCGGTTTCACACAGGAAATGTGTAACTGAAGTGGAAATTGAACCCAACTCACTTAGGTTTAGCACTGAATTGTCTTCTCCCCTCGGCAAGTCTACAGCAACTCGGCAGATGTTGCATGTGTAAAATTAGTTTAAGAATCAAACATGTGAATCGTGTTGATAGATGCCTGAGTTTGTAGCTTTAAAACAAAAGGCTCCTGCTTCCCAAAAAAAAAAAAAAAAAAGAAGAAAAAAAATCCTTTTTAAAAAAAAAGATTATTTTCTAACAATCAGACGTGTAGAGTGAGTGGATTCCCTTGGGGAGCCCATCCAGCCTCCCGCTGCACCACCCGTCCTGCTCGCCTGCACCATGCTGGGTGCTTCCCGGGACACTAATCCGAGACTCCATCCTCACTTATGGTGCTGGGCAGGCCCTTCCTGCCTGTCCCCTGTCCCCCTGGTGGCTCCCAACCCTGTCCCTCGCTGGCCTCTCACCCGGCTCTGCCCTGCGGGGACTGGGACATGCGTGGGGTAAGTGTGGCACGGGGCACCGGCTGGTAGCAGGGTGAGAGGGGAGGGGGCTGTGGATGGAGACCAACTGCCTGGGTGATATTCACACTTCATGCGGATACACTCGTTTTATCATCAAGTGGGAGGAGCACAGAGGGAGTGCTCTTTTGCCAGTCCCAAGTGTTGTTCTGAGCAATGGAGGATGTGCTTTTTCTTTCTGTTGCTACTTTTTCAATTAGCTGTACCCACTTAGGGAGGCAGCATAGGGGGAAAGTGAGCTGGGGACCACCGTGGAGGTCCCTTTGTCCCTGTGCATGGGGCTGTGTTTGCCCTGTGTTGGCCGCACGTGCCGGCTCAGAAGAACTTCAGCTCTGGTTTGAGCAGAGTCCTCCTTTCTCCAGCAAAAGCAGATGTTGGGGAGGGAAGAGGAGCACGGCTTGTTCATGGCTCTTCAGGGAAGAGGGGAGGAGGATTCAAGACCCTCACAGCTTCTTACCCCCTTCAGTCTAGAAACTACTCTCCTAATTGACATGATGCCATTGCTGGCAGTGGTTTGGGGAATTTCTTACCTACTACGTCAGGGGGTGGCCTGAGAACTGCGTGTCCACACAGGCATCATGAATATGATGATGCTGTATGGCCTAGAAACGGGCAAATCAACATCAGAAGCTTTTGCAGAACACATCAACATTAACTGCTGCTGTATGTCTCTTCCTGCTGCCCTGGGCTGAAGGTAGGAGCAGGACCCGGGGCGTTCTCCTCTCTCCACTGTCAAACATTGCTGCAGGTTGAAGGTCCCATTTGTTTATCCTCTCTTTGACTCGTGACTTGCTGCGCTCCTGGCTACAGGCTGGGCCAGCCCTATTTGGAAAAACGAAATGCACTACACTGGTGATGGGGCTGGGACAGTAACTTGGGACATGGGACATGGGATCCACATCCCTAAGAGCCAGGAGAGTCATCTTGCATTTTATGACCAGGTGGCTGAATGCTTCATGGTGGTGCAGGGGTCACCTCTTCTCTCATGGATGCTGTGTCCATAACGCAGCATGGAGGTACCAGTTATTTCAGATACCAACAGTATTTAAGTGGTTTGAGTTGTCAGAGACTTGGCTGGGTTTTAGGAGGCATGGCCCCAAGGGAGGTGGAATTTCATCCCTCTCCCAGCCAAACGAGTGCTCCTTGTGCCAGGGTTTGTGGTGGCTGCGGGGTTCGAATAGAGTTTATGACACTTCACCAAACTTGTTTCCACTTTGAGCTTGGGATTTTGGAGGAGAAACAGCTGCATTCAGGCACCTCAGTGCCGTCCATCCACTGCTTCGTTCTTCCTGACCTTAGAGGTTCTGAGAGTCTGGATAGCAAAACTGGAACGAGAAGTCGCGTGGTGAAAAAAATGACCTTTTTCTCATGGCTGTGGTTCAGGGTGTTCCTCAGCTGAGAGGAGGCTACTTGACTAAGTGTTTGGTTTCCAAAGTCATTCTTGCTCAGATGTTTGTATGTCCCTGTCTGCCTGGACAGAATTGGTGTCTGTGTGCAGAGGTGCATATGTCCATCGGGATGTCCCAGCACATGCCCAGGGGTTCTGCTGTCTGGAGAAGGGGGCTGGTGAGGTGATTTCCCGCTGCAACCTCATCTTTACACAGCTGGTATTGGCACAAGGAGGTGGCAGTGGGGCATTTTCAGGGAGAGGAAGAGGGTGGGGAGGTGTAGATCTGAATAGCATGGTCAGCTCTGCGGTAGCAGGAGGTCAGAGGGTTAAGGAAGTTGCAGTCCAGAGTTGGACACAATACGATAAAAAGGGAAGGTGGCAGCAAGCTTGAAGGCAGGTTGAAGGAGGAGGCATAACTGAAGCTCAAAACTTTGGGAATATTTGGGCACTTGATTCCTAAAGGCAGAGACTGTCCTGCAGCAGCCAGTTGTGGAAGGAGACATTGTCTCTGAACATGAAGACCTCGAAGGTTTCACAAAATTGTCACTAAGTCTGAGAGACCTTAAATTGGTTCTCAAAATACTAACTAGGTTTTCTGTGCAATCAGAATTGTGTCCTGGACATGTTTTAGCAAGCAATATGTGCTGCCACCCTTTTTCCTTCGGTGGCTCAGAAACGCTGTGACTGTGTAGGAAAGGAAGAGAGAGGTGTTCCGTCCTGACGGTGTTATTTGGTGAGCTGAGCTCTGGTGGCAGGTTCAAACCCCTCTGCTGCAGAGTGGATTGCACAGTTGCCACTAAACACAGGATTTGGTGATGGGGACATCGAGTTGGATGAACTCAAATGAGCTCCACAGTATGTTATCCTGTGGAATTGCAATGCTTGTGTCTGTGAAGGGAATGTCTTTTTCTTTGCATGTAAATTATACGCGGAGCACGGTCCATGCTCAGGGTCATTTTTCAAAGTAGATCTTCACTTGGGATGTTGCTTTCCTTTATCTAAGTCTCACCCATGTGTAGATCAATGCATTTGTGTTAGGAGTGTGGTGGAAGATAAGTATGGAGGAACTAAATGCTTTACTGAAAACTAAAGGTGGTCTAAGTGCAAAACTCAGGACTAAATATGAGCTTTGGAGGAGGGGCTGCAGCACGTGTGTACTGATCTGAATACTCAACATCTGAGCAGACCTGGACTCTGTGCCAGGGAGTGGAGCTTTTGTCTCATCTGCACTGCATCTGCCTGTGGCTGACACCAGCCAGGCTGTGGTTTCCCTCGCAGCACCGTCCGGGAGGAGGAATACCCCTGGCAATGCGTTTTCTATGAGCGGGCACGTCACCATCAGGGTAAACATGCTGAAGGAGGTGAATGCAGTCACCAAGGGCTTCTCCAGCTGTTGGGACTGAGTTTGTGTACTGTTTTGGTTACCAAGCAATCCTTTCCATCAGGGCACCTGATGTAAGTCCTGTGTGCTCACTGCTGAGATGGCATTTTAACATACGCACATTATGATTCCAACGTGCTCTTTCTTTTACAGTCTGAATTGAATCGTGGGCAAACAAGAGAGAAACACCGCCAAAATTACAGACTACCAAGTCCACTGTAAGTAATCTCTGTTTTTTCCCTAGTGACTTATCCTGGAAGTGTGCAGTGCCCTTTGCAGTGGACTCAACCTGGGGATAGGACTTGCTTGTCTCTTTGTCTACTTTTCTTTGCTTTTTCTTCAATATATTGGAGAAACTTTTGCCTGGCGAGTCCCCCCAGTGCTGCAGCAGCGTTTTATATTACTGATTCTAGTTACAAGAGGTAGTGACAGGAGATCTGCTATTGCTGCCCGCTGTTTGCATTGCTAATCCCTCTCAGTCATAAATCACTTTGAATGTCCAAGGTGGCATCTGCCCTTTCGTTCAAAGCTACAGTCAGGATCTAGTTGCAAAGACCATGATCTCTGAGTAGCAGAATGACCTACTGTCCATCACCTTATCTGCTTTGATAAAGCATGGACCTGGAGATTTTTTATGAGAACTGAGAAACATCATGACCTACTGAAAAGAGGGATCTAGTTTTCTACAGATGTGTCTCTCCAGATTGATTAATCCGTAGTTTAAAAAGAAGTAAATATTGAATAAAGCTTTTTCCGCAGACAGGACTTTTTAGTGGCTACCAGTAAGAAGGGAGCTGTACTTTTCCCTCAGTGGAGTAGAAACAGGGGGTTTGGGCTTTGCCTCATTCACTCACTATCACAAAATTTGTGAGATTTTAAAATGTATTTAACTTCTGTCAATTATGTTGGTCATTGGTTAAATTTATTTAAATTTGGCCAAATGGCTTAAAAGTTATCATGAGGAATAAACAGGCGGATTTTCCAGTAGCACACCATTCTCACGTAAGCCTGGCATACTCAAAAACAGGCCAAAATTTGGTGTATAGAAGAAAATGCTGCTATGGCTGGAACAGTAGAGAAAAAGCAGAGTTGTAATAGCTTCCCGCTGACCACACTGGATCTCGATCTGCTGGGATGGGACCAAACAGACGAGAAAATCCTTCCATCTGCTTAAGTATTGCAAACAGCAGTTTTGCCACCAACAGGGTTTTAAGGAACCACTGTAATGAGATGTTTCAGTGTCCTGGAAACAAAAGGAAAGCGACAGAAAGCCAAGCACTGCAGTTTTCCACATGTCACTTGAAAGGAATGAATTCTGGAGGCCAACTGACGTAGAGGATGTCCTGATGCCTTCCGGTATCTTTTCGGTGATGGTCCCACCTGGAGCTCGGGTGGCAGGTGCAGCCTGCAGCATTTCTCTTCACTTACTGGGGGGCTCAATCCCAAATTCAATAGTAAAGAGCTTGTTTGGGGCATGGCTGCATATATGTGGTGATTGTCCCAGGCACAGAGGGACCAACCTAAGGCTCGACACTGATTTGCTCTTCCTCAAACCCTTTAGGAGGACTTAGGTGGGGTTTAGGATTGGGAGAGACTCTGTGCCTGGGCCTCTGTGCAGGAATTCGTCTCAGCCGTAATAAGGTAATTCAAAATACCAATAATTGTGACTGTCTAAAAGAACATTTCTAAGCATTTTTTTCTCAGGCTTTAGGGTAAAATTCTGGTCCCATTAAAATCAGAAGGAATTTTGTTATTGATTTCTTTCATCAGGGTGGCAGTCTTTGTTTCTGTCATTGAGAAAGAAACAGGCATTTTTGTTCATGTTCGCCCCATTGCATTTCAAGTAAAACCCTAAGAAATTATGTTTGAATAGAAATAATAGCTGGAATCCCCAGTTTTAGTGCCTGTACTTTGGATTTGGCCACAGACATGCAATGTTAGCAGCTGGAAACCATGTGCCATAAAATCCATGTGACTTTTTTTCTTAAAGATTTGCTGATGTTGTGCCAGTGCCATGCACTGCCTAGCTGCGCGTTAGCCGCTGTTGTGCTGTTCCACAGAGAGCGCAGTGCAGAACACATGCAAAATGAAAGTGATAAGCAAAGATAGTAGGGGCACAACACATGCCAGAGACAAGAAGTGACGCAGGTCATCAGGAGGTGGAGCTGAAAGTAAAATCAAAAGATGTGCCTTTTCTGAGAAAAAATGGGAGAATTGGGAAAGTGTAATGAATACTAAAAAGCTGAAGTCTGAAGATAGATTTTGACTGAGGTTAAGAGAATAGAAAATGGAAGGAAAATGAGGAAGGAAAAAAAAAAAAAGAGTAGGTTTTCCCACTCCTGTTAGTCCCATTGGATTTGCAGAAGGAGCCAGGAGGAAGCTGTCTCTGCGCAGAGGAGCTCTGTGGGGCTGACCCACACCAGCCCTCGTCTCTGCCAGCTGGAGGGATGCATCAGGCCAAAGAGAGAACAGCGGAACAAGATCTCTGATCTGGTTTGATGCAGCGAGATGCTCCTTAGCTACTCTAGGTTGTATCTGAGCTGGGCAGAGCAGTGTTAGGTGTCTGCAACCAGATCTTTGGGAGCTCTCATTCCCTTCCTCTACCGTGCCTCCAAGTTCATCGGGGAGAAACCCTCCTACAATTGTTAGCTGGGTGGACTTTGTTTTCTCTGCCTCTTTATTTTGCACTGCTGAATCTTCCTTGGAGAGGTATCAGTCTGGAGTAACTGCATCCAGCTAGGAGAATTCTCTTTTGCCATTGCCGTTCCAGGGGCCATTTCCGGTAATTGAAAAAATTTGTAGAAAGTAGCCTGAAATGCCCCAGAATGGCTGTGCTCGCTGCTGTAAGCAGCAGGTGTGCTTGTTTGTTGACCAATTCTTTAAATGTTAACTTTTATCCAGAGTTCCCAGCAAAATCAGCTGGGGCCCATGTGTTCATCAGAGGAGGTTGAGGATGGTCTGAACATTTGGGATGATATTGAATCATCTCAGTAAGCTTCCTCACAACCCTAATTATTATACGCTTAGGAGTGGATATGGAGGCTATAGGAGAAAACACACTATTAAAATGTCTTTCAGGTATTCTCGAGTTGGCAGTTCTTAAATGTGAGTGCTTGAGCTTGTGGGAGGTAGAGTTGACTTTGTGCTTCCTGAAAAAGTGTCTGCTTAAATCCATTTCTAGCAAGTTAATGTGCTCTATGTGTCATGAGCGGGGCAAAGAACAGCATCTTGGGCAAAAATCAACATGATAAATCGGCTCCACAACTGTCTTTGATCTTGAGTAAGTCCTGTCCTCTAAGTACAGTGCTCTAAGTCTAGCCCAGACCACAGTCAGCGTGCGTTAGCATCAAGGAGCCAGCACTCTCCAAAACGGGGGTTCAAAATGTAATTAATTACTCCTCATAGCAATAAGCCCATAAACATGAGGCACCTTTCTTAGCAAGTTGGGGCAAGTGCTGGTGCTCTGCAGGTCCTGGGAAGATGTGAAGCTCCTGCCAGAGGGGAGCAGAACCTGTATTTGAGGAAAAGGAAGGTGAAATTTAAGGATAAAACTGATTTTCTTTACTTTTACCTAAGATACAGGCGTCACAGCTGGCCAAGTAAGCCACTCATCCAATCAATAAGAGATGCCATCTCAGGGCAATCAATCTCTAAATATCTCACGTTAGGTCCCTCATTGACACCTGCCTCTCTGAGTGACACTGTGGGGAGATGTGTCTAAGGACTTGAACACTGACTTTTGGCCATCTAAGTTTACGTGAAATCAATCCTGTCCAAAGAATAGCCAGTTTTTAACTTTGGTCACAATGTATCCTAGGATGTTATCATATCTTTAGGCTCTGCTAAACTAAACCTTACACACCAGGTCTCTCTTTTCTCATTGAATGTGGAGCATCCACAGGGTTGTAGCAATGAATTAGGAGTGGGTAATCCTTGGAGGACTTCATGTTGAACACAACCAGCCTCTTCTGGCTCTTCACCATTGCTCCTCATGATGAAGTTGGGCCATTGTGCAGCTAAAATCTCAGTCCCCTGTCCTTCCCTGCTTTGCTGGGTTTAGACTTCAGCCCCATCCATGAGCCCTCCCCCTGCATGGGGCAGGATCATAGCAGCAGGGCTTTGAGTAATTTCCCATAATGAAACCAGTGCAATGATGTCATAGCAAGGCACGGAACCCTAAGGCAGATAATAGCTTCGTAAAGAAGGAAGATATTTCTTCTCTCGTTGTCAATTACATGTATCAATTTGCTTCACTTAGAAAGCACCATCCTTGTTTTCCTTAGGAGTATCCCACCCGTTTTGTATTCCGTATTCCTTCTCCTGGTGATGCTGTCTTATTTCAGTGGAATCAGAGTATTTCCTCCCTGAGTGTCTCCTTAATAGCTGTATTTGCTGACAAGGGTGGTAGGTTTCATAGAGCCTCCCATTCAGATTCATTGTAAGAAGGGTTCCCCATTACAGACAGACAATTTCGACATCCTGCCTGTACGAAATGTGGGCATGCTATAGAAGTTGGCTTTACACCATTGTTTGGTAGCAAAAGGCAGGAAATTAAAGAGGCAACGTTTCAGTAAAAGACTGCGTGTGCTTTCTCTTTACCTGCTATTGTTGTAAATGACACTGAAGGTTATTGCAAGCTTAAGAGTGGATTTTATGCAGAAAATATTTGCTTTTTATTTGTCAATGAATGCATGTGCTACATTAGGCGGTGCTTTGTATTTTGTCAACTTTACTGTGTAGTCTGTTTGGAAGAGAAATATAATTATAAAAATTGTAAAACCATAAATGTTTGCAGGAGATGAGGAGGAATTAAAGTTTAAAACCATTATAATACATTTTTCAAAACTGTGTTTTAAGTTGCTGTCTTTGCTTACTGCTACAGAGCCAGGTTGTGTGTGCATTAAACTGAGCATGAGTCCACGGTTTGACTTACTACAATTTATGTTTAGATTACTGTTGAAAGTAATGTCTCACGAATGGTAGGCATTCAATCAGCTATTCTGAATTTCTTTTGTCCAAAATGTTTACTGTCATCCTCTGTAAAACTAGCAGCATTTAATTACTTAAATACAAATACTGAAGTAATTTTCTCTGTTTGTTTTCTTTTGGCTGTAATTACAGAAATGTGGGAAATACTTTTCCAAGGCTTTTGAACTCAAAAGTGGAACAGAAGGAAGACACAGGGGGACACACACCGTTCAGTGTTATTTTCCTTGCACAGGAAAAAAAGATCATTATGAGATGAGCACTAAAGTCTCAAGTTTTCAAAGGTTTGCATAACAAACAAGAGACACATTGTGGGTTGCATCTTGACTTTGAAGGCTTGCCACTGTCAACTGAAATAAAATGGCAAGGTTTAAAGCCTTAACCAAGTTCACAAGGAAAATATTTGGACTAAAAGTTTTGGAAAGTTTTCTCTCTTTGAAGTAGTTTGTCATGTGTTACCAATGTGAACTTTATTGACCCTGAAACATTTTTTTTTTTGAATCAAATAGCAACTAGTGACACTTTAGTAAAATATTAAATCAACAACCATCTCCTGGCGGCTCCAGCTTCGTAGCAAATGCAGGCAAAACAGGGAATCTACAGAAGAGACCTTTATTATTCGTAAATGAAGCCTGCCAAAACCTTCCCGAAATAGCATTCAAAGACCCTTTTAAGGTCATGGATCCTGAACAAAGCCAGAAGAGCACAAAAAAGGCTGAGGAAAGTCCAAGAAAGAGGCTTCCCAAAGGAGAGGCTTTCCAAGCCAGTATTTCATCTGCAGCTACGTACCAGGGCAGCTCTGCTTCTTCACAAGGAACCCCTCTCCGAGATATCATATCGCAGCAACACTTTTCTGGTTCTTTGCCGATTCCAAGAGAGGAGTCTCAGGAGAAGACTGGACATCAGAAGCAACCTAAGCCTTCATCTTTTGAACATCCTCCCCACGTATCACAGCTTCAGCAGCACACACTGTCACCAGCATTTATGTCTCCTGGGAAACCAGAGCATGTCCTTGAAGGTCCCACATGGCAGCTAGTTGATCCAGTAAGACCAGGTCCCTCTGGCTCCTTTTCATCACCCGGGCTTCACTCTCACCACAGCCAGCTCTTACCTTCCCATTCACCAATCATTCCTGGAGAGGACATGCCATCCGTTCAAAAGGTCTATATCCCTCGCCCTTCGCAGGTTTCCTTAAAACAAGCTGAGGAAGTGCACAAGAAGGAAAAGAAACCTCAGAAGCCAGGCAAATATATTTGCCAGTACTGCAGCAGGCCTTGTGCGAAGCCAAGTGTGCTCCAAAAACATATCAGGTCACACACGGGTGAGAGGCCATACCCTTGCATTCCATGTGGCTTTTCTTTTAAGACTAAGAGCAATTTGTATAAACATAGAAAATCTCATGCTCATCGAATAAAAGCTGGGCTGGCCTCAGGGATTGGAGCGGAGATGTATCCATCGAGCTTGGAAATGGAAAGGATTGGTGGGGAGGACTTTGAAGAGCCAACAGAAGGAGAAAGCACAGATTCAGAGGAGGAAACAGGTGCAATGTCAGGCCATTCATTAGAGCTCTCACCTAGGCAGAAGCACACCCTATTGTCCAGTAGTTTGCTGAGTGGAGGGAGCCAAAGTTCCAGCCACGACCGGTGTTCATTGTCTCATTCCAGTATGTCTCAGTCTCTTGAGGACAGCACCCAGTTTGTGGAGCCATCATCAGACCATGCTCTGAGCCATAAATCTGAAGATACACATACTATAAAGCAGAAGCTTGCACTCCGCTTAAGTGAACGGAAAAAGGTCATAGATGAACAAGCTTTCCTGAGCCCTGGAAGCAAAGGGAGTACCGAGTCGGGCTACTTCTCAAGATCAGAAAGTGCAGAGCAGCAGATCAGCCCACCAAATACTAATGCAAAATCTTATGCAGAAATTATTTTTGGGAAATGTGGCAGGATTGGGCAAAGGACTGCAGCGTTAGGTACAAACACAACCCAAGGGTTTCCGCACCTGTCTACTGAAGAGAAACCTAGTATGGTACCGTTATCTGTGCCTAGAACACAGGTTATTGAACACATCACTAAGCTAATTACAATTAATGAAGCTGTTGTAGATACCAGTGAAATAGATAGCGTTAAGCCTAGAAGAAGCTCTTTATCTAGACGTAGCAGCATTGAATCTCCAAAGTCTGGTGTATATAGAGAACCGTTTCAGTTTGATATCAAGTCTGGTTCCAGTAGCCAGTTGGATGCATCGAAAGTGTTGACATCCCACAGTGAAAAAATTAAGCCCGAACAATCATTGTTGTCACTTCAGCAATCCCACAGTGCCACAGAGACAGTGCCTCTCCTAAGAAGCCACTCAATGCCTTCTGCTGCATGCACTATAAGCTCCCCACATACCTTTAGAGGTAGCTATTCATTTGATGATCACATCATGGAGCCTGAAGTCTTAAGCCGCAGTCAAGCATTTTCTTCCCATCCTCGAATGCTGAAACGACAACCAGCTATTGAGCTACCTTTGGGAACAGAATATGCCTCGGAGGAGGTTAGCTCTGCAAACAAAGAAACTGTTTCCAAACCTCCTGAGGAGCCTGAAACCAAGGAAAGTGAACTTACCAAAAAGTCACGGAAGGGTCCGAAAGTTAAAGGGTTCATGTACGAGTGTAACATATGTGGTGCTCGGTATAAGAAAAGGGACAATTATGAAGCCCATAAGAAATACTACTGTTCAGAACTGCAGCTTTCAAAGCCTCGTTCTTCCACTTCCCATACCTCTTCAGAGACTGAGAAAAGTGTTGCGGATCCTGACACGTGGCCCCAGGTGATGCATTACAAGCTAGGGAGCAGTTTGGAGCTGACCCCGCTCCGAAAAAGACGAAAGGAAAAGAGTCTAGGTGACGATGAGGAGCCTCCAGCTTTCGAGTTGTCTGACACTCCCTCCTCCAGTACTGGGCCAGGGACTCAGTTTGCAAACCTGGCGTCATCTGACATTGCTTTAAACCTAACCCGTGAATCCATTAAGTCACCAGCAGATCCAGGTAAATCCGCACCTTCTGATGTCAGTGCCAGCTTTCATTCCAGGAATGCCAAACCGGCTCCGAGTATGGAGGGCAAAGAGAAAAGAACAACCTCAAAGGAGATCTCCGTCATCCAGCATACAAGCTCCTTTGAGAAGTCCGACTCTGTTGAGCAGGCGAGCAGCTTGGAAGAAGAGAAACCCTTGTCACAGTACTCATCTCAGCCAACACCCCAGCACAGCCGACCGCCTCACTCCCTGCAGCCCAAGCTGGTACGCCAGCCCAACATCCAGGTCCCGGAGATTCTGGTCACGGAAGAGCCTGACAGACCAGAAATGGAGCCAGAGCCTCCTCCAAAAGAGCCAGAGAAAACAGAGGAATTTCAGTGGCCGCAGAGGAGCCAGACCCTTTCTCAGCTCCCTGCAGAGAAACTCCCACCAAAAAAGAAAAGGCTGCGGCTGGCAGAAATGGCTCAGTCCTCCGGAGAGTCCAGTTTTGAATCAGTCTCTCTCACCCGAAGCCCAAGTCAGGAAAGCAGCATATCCCATGGCTCCAGCCACTCTGTGTCGCTTGATCGTGAAGACCACGGCAAGTTGGAATCGACCAGTCAGCCCTCTGAATCCCACCCAAAGCCTCCTGGCGTTGGCTCACATATGTTGATGGTACCAAGCCACCATCATCATTCCAGGGAAATGCGGAGATCCGCTTCTGAGCAGACACCGAATGTGTCCCATCCTTCCCAGATGTCGGAGACCCGCAGTAAATCATTTGACTATGGGAGCTTGTCGTCCACTCCTGCCTCAACCCCTGGCCCCTCAACCTCCTCAGCTCCACAGGAGAGAAGGAAATGCTTTCTAGTTAGGCAAGCATCCCTCACTAGGCACCCAGAGCATGAGCCAGACTCAGCTCCAACAGGCCGTCCAGAGACAGAAGATCCAATTCCTTCTTCAAGTAAATCTCCTTCGACAAGTTTGCCCCATCAGCCAACATCTTCACCCCCTTTGCCCTCTCATGGTACTTACCCAAGTGAAAAGAGTCAGCCAAAAGACAGCCCTCAACCAGCCTATACCCAGCCATACACAGAAGCTCTACAAGTGTTTCATCATCCCGTACCACAGCTAACGCTGCATGAAAAGCAGTTCATATCTCCACAAGTTTCTATCTTTCCTTACCAGCATCTCCTGCCGCAGCCAGGGCAGTCTGCAGAGCTCTTCGCCACACACACTATGTCTGACATCCTCTCTGCTCAGTTCACCATGCCTCAGATTCCTCCTTCCATATTTCAGACCCCACCACTGCCCCTCCCGCAAACGCTTGTCCACCCAGGCCCGCTTCATATTGCTCCTCCATTAATGTCTCACCCTGCCGAGGTGCCATTCAGGCAGCATCCTTCATTCCTGCCGGTGCATTACCCTGGATCCTCACCGATCCCTTCAGCCTTTTTTCTGCCTCTTCAGTCTCAGTTTGCTCTCCAGTTGCCAGGTGAAGCTGGTGGACATTTACCACAGATCAAATCCAGTTTATTCCCAGCAGCAGGAACCTCCAGTCTTTCCCCGTGCACAGAATATAGCTCGGACAGTAGGTTGCACCCGCTGACCTGCACAGCAAGTCCTCCGGTGTCTGTATCTGCATCTCAGCTCGTTGTTCCTACACGGTCAGACCCAATGGTGTCGCTTGTTGTCCCCGTTCGCATACAGACAAATATGCCGTCCTATGGGAGTGCGATGTACACAACGCTTTCCCAGATTCTGGTCACTCAGTCGCAGTGCAGTTCCTCTTCTATCGTCCTCCCAAAATTTGATGATCGCCAACCCAAGGGTACCCTGGTTTGTAGTGCTGATGTTCATGGACTAGGTTTCGATCTGGCACAGATGATCACAGAGGATCAAAGAAGCATTTTCCAGAGCCCATATCTGAGAGTGCCCTTGCCCTTACCAGAACGAAAAGGCTATATGCCACTCACCTCCCCATCAGACAGCATCCTTGGACTGGAAGGAGGCCCATCAACAGTTGGCGGAAGCAAAAGGATGCTCTCTCCAGCTGGTAGTTTGGAGCTGACAATGGAAACACAACAGCAGAAGAGAGTGAAAGAGGAGGAAGTGTCTGAAGCAGAAGAGAAGTTGGAAGTGGTGAAGCCACCTAGTGCAATAGAGGAAGGGAAAAAGCAGGATAAATCTCACTTTCTTGCAGAAAGCCAAGCCAGTGTTGAGGTCGAAACACCACCTAGTTTGTCCTTAGAGCAGTCAGAGCCAAAGGAAGTCCCAAGTACTTTGCAGCAAGCTGTGTCCCATTCAGGTTCTCCAAGTTTTGAGGCACTGGAAGAGTATAAGCAGACAGCTGGCAAGCAGTTCCTCAGCAAGGCACCTTTGCAACCCGTGAAGAAAGAAGACTCCAAAGAACTGGTGGAGCAGTCTCCACCAAACCCTTCAAGCCCTGCACCTCTGTCTGAGGTCACTCATAGTGCAATGAAGTCTCGAGAAGGTACAGATACGAAGAAGGTACTTCAGTTCCCCAGTCTCCACACAACCACTAATGTCAGTTGGTGCTATTTAAACTACATAAAGCCAAATCATATCCAGCAAGTTGATCGACGGTCTTCAGTGTATGCCAGCTGGTGTATTAGCTTGTATAATCCTAACCTTCCAGGTATATCCACTAAAGCAGCCCTGTCCCTCCTGAGGTCCAAGCAGAAGGTGAGCAAGGAAACCTACACCATGGCTACTGCTCCACGTCCAGAGGCAGGCAGGCTTGTCCCGTCCAGCTCCAGGAAGCCAAAAATGACAGAGGTAATGCAATCCTATATATTTCTCCTCATCCATTTGGATACATGGGAAGAGGGGGACGAGGGACCGGGAATTGCTATTCTTAGTTTAATAGGTGTTTATTCATCCCTCTCTCAGTTTGGTGAGCACTTGTTCTCAGTGAAACTTTTAGAATGAAGAAGCTAAAACCCACTGTAAAAAAAAAATTAAAAAAAAAAAAAGAAAGGCAAGCCTACTCCAAGGCAGCGTGCCATATTTCTGTTCTCCGGTTTCTACTTGCCTTGTAACCAAAAGAGCATGTAGGAATCACCACCGCACCATGAACTGCCACTGCTCAAGCACAGAGGA
Source organism: Stercorarius parasiticus (assembly GCA_013396915.1). Lineage (NCBI taxonomy): Eukaryota > Metazoa > Chordata > Aves > Charadriiformes > Stercorariidae > Stercorarius > Stercorarius parasiticus. The sequence goes on along the minus strand of VWZL01000430.1, from coordinate 961,987 downwards.
TTAGACTGATTTGCATTTGTCTTGATACTTCAAATAGCTTTACAACTTTTTTTTTTTTTATAAATGCTGTTATTATTCCCTACATTTTGCATGTTAAAAATGAAAAAGGATTACCTTGGGGAAACGGGATTCTGTCTGGTTGTGCATCTACTGATCTCACATTAATGAACATGGAGAGGCATGCTTAAAAGTATTTAAAAATATGAAAGGGAGATTTGTAAGTGTATTTAGGCCCCCAAAGAAGTGTAAAGGCATGCAGTGACATTTATAAAAGTGCCTCAGTAGGTTAGACATGGAGCCTTGTTTAAACATCCGTGTCATTTGGTCCATTTAGTTAATGTCCTTAGCTGTCTACCTGCTTTTCCAGGTATCTAAGGGTATTTATAACTGGTCTTTAGAGGTAAGGGGAGCGAGGCAAAGAACTTCACAGGGGCAGAGCTCACTAAAGATGTTGGCCATATGGGCACAGAAGTGTTTAAGACACTTCTGGTAGCTGCCTAGTGTTATATTGCTCATTCTGAGGCCAGATTTTCCCTTCTTGGTTAATGCTGAACCATACAGATCCCTTTAATCCAGATCATGTTCATGTAGATTAGCAAACAGAATTGCTCTGAAGATTTTGCAGTTTGATATTCATCTCAAGTCAATTTATATTGATGGATTATTCATTTTATTTCTGTATCATGAAATGAACTCTGAATATTAAATTTATCATAATCGCTGCTGCAGCTGCTGCTTATAAATATGTCTTAAAATGCACAGTAGAGACACTTTGATTCAATAAATCTTTATTTCTCTTCAGCATTTCCACTATTCTTCTGCAGAAATCCAAAAGACAGAATTTCCAGGGACATAGGGGCAGATAATCACCTGTGCAGTGCAATAGCCCCACTAATGCCTGATATTTGTGCACTCTTTTTCAAAGGATTTTTTCTGAATGGTGTTGCACCATCCTTGATTTCATTCTCTAATAGAAGTGCCTGTGCTCCTCTGAGCTTTGCTCTTTGACATGGTGCTAAAATACAGACTAAGTGTGTGTTTCAGAAATATGAGACCCTCATACCCTGAAGTTAAGCTCTAAACAGGAATGGTTCAGCCCTTAGCCAACAAAATACATGTTTCACTGCATGCATTTGCTCAAAAGCCTCAAAAACCTTTTAGACAAAACCTTATAAGCTGACTGGGGGTGAAAGTTAAAGTTTTCATGGTACAATTTGCAAAAGTAAGAGTTTGTCCTGCCCAATTCACCTAGAAAATGGTGTAGCCTAAATCTAATATTAAATACCTGCTGCTTACAGGAGTGCAGTTTGCAGAAATTATGTTAATTTCAATGGAGATAAATTGGCCTCATGCCAAGCGGAGAAATAATTTTTGATTAGATGATCAGTGGGAGTGAAATCCTCAGTTTAGTCTTTAAAACGCTCACGACTGGCACAGATTAGGAAGTGGCGTCGCTGGTTACTCAGAAAGACACGATTAGTGGGAGCTGCGTAGCAGTAGCATCAATCAAAAGTTGAAAGTTCAGCCTTCAGTTAACTCTGCTCTAGCTGTTTCCCCTAAATATTTTCTTCTTTATATAAAGTTGCCAGTCAACCCAACATAAAATGTAAACCAGCTCTAATATTTTGTACAATTATGCATGCAGCAAGCTACCAGCAAGCAGTAGTACTGTATATACTGTCTACATACTTGGCTTGATTTTTAAATTACCAGTGGGATTTACTGAGCAGATCAATTCCGAAGTGACTGTAGGCTCCAGCGTGCATGTAGGGATGGCTAATTACACTGTATCGGGCTTGCACACTTTGTAAATCAAACGAGATTGTAAAGGGGATAGTAGTGACTGTATGATTTTGGCTCTCTGGTGCCTTTCATCTGTTGATGTTTTGTGCTTTCAAAAGTTGCAATAAATAAACCTCATGCTACATCTAGAAAGTCGTTTTGTATTCCTCAGTAAATAAGGAACTGAAGTGGGAAGATTATTGCTAGCATTGCTATGAGCGTGGAGCTCATATCAGGAGGTGAAGTCATGACGGCCAAGGTTTAATTTTTGAAGGTGCTCAGTGGGTCTCCTGCCACTGATTTCCACTGAGCACAGACGTCTCCATGCCCAGAGACAGCAGCTCGAGACTCTTTCTGCTGTTAAATTGTTAAAATGGTCACTGACACTCTTCTGTCCTGGGCTGATAGCCCTCTCCCAAGCAATTCCTGGGCACATTTAGGGAGATAGGACAGGACACAGACCATTCCCAGGAGGCATCTAGAAAGGGTATGTGGGTCTGATGGTGTGGACAAGGGCTGACCTGCGTGAGCTGGCCCCAAGGCCAAAGAGCGGTCCCAGGTGCATTTAATGCTCCTGAAATTACTGGGCAAATTACTGGGAAATGTTTGACCTCAGTTTTGCAAAGCTGCTTTTTAATGAGTCCATCCCTCCTCCAGCTGAGAATCTGATGGTAGTAGCAGCAGCATGTTGCGGTGGGGGCTGGGCTATATCCCACTGAATTTTACATGTCTCAGTTGGAGCTATTCACTCTTTGGCTTCCTGTATAACCATGGGAGACAAAGAGGCACCTCTTGGGTGATTCATCCCTCCTTAAGATAAGTGTCTAAGGTAGGGCAGATGAATCACCCTTGAGAGCTGCCACTCTTTCCAGCAACCGTAAAAAATCAAGGATGACCAGCTCTGCTTTAGACTTCTGCCAGTTCGTTGGCTACGTTCAGGCCAAGATCCCTCTAATAACTCTCGTCTCTCAAATGCCTTCAGTCTGTTTCCATAAATTATATGTAAAGCAAGGATATGGGTAATTCAATTGAACTTCAAAGATATTCTTGCCCTTGTGTATAACATAATCTGGGTGAAAGGCAATCTGCTTTCCTCTTGCAGAGCTTTGGAGACCCCTGTTATTTGTTGTAGGGGGGCAAGATCCCAAGATTTCATTCCGGGTGTGGAGCGCTCCCCTTGCATCGCACAGAGCTAGAGAGGCAGCTGTGATGCTTAGGTCTATATACTATGACAAATACCATTAAACATGCTAGATGAGATGTCGGTGCATGACTTAAACCTTTGTCAAAACAAGGGGTGGCAAGTTAAACAGTGAAAAAGCAAATTTTACCCTGGGAACATCTGGGGAGGTTGAGGATTATTTTCTCCCGTGGGTTTTGTGGCTTTCTCTGTACTGCACCCTTGGCAACAGGGTTTCAGTGAAAGGAAATCACCTGAAAGCTTTGACTGTCAAGTGATTTATATCAAGTTTAGATGGATAAGGTCGAAATCTGTGTGAATGTGGGTGTATGCGGGGGAAACCCAAGGTTGAGGTTAAATGTATGAATTGTACAGATGCCTCCTCTCTAAACCTTTGTAGACACATATATTAGAGAGAGGATTATCCAAGGACAGAGCAATGGATTTGGGAACAGAGACCCATAGCTCCATCACACGCTCAGAGTGACCCCAGCCAAGACACATCTCTTTATGCCTCAGTTTTCCAGTTGGCCAGAGCTGGATAATATTGAGCCACCAGATGCAGGGGGTGATTTAAAAACTTGTAAGCGGTCACAGTGAATATAACGTCACCAGCAGGGCTCAAAATCCAGAAGCAGAGGCCCTGTTTGTTAAGAGGATGTCCTAATTACTTCACTTAGCTGTCAGGAGCAGCATGTGCGGTAGATTGCTGGCTCTTTCTGAGGCTGTTTGGTCTGTGTCTGTCTTAGAGAGATTTTGTATGTAATCATTGATTGTTTTGCTCTTTTGGGGAGATAGGTTCATTTGCCTTCGCTCCTTTCTAATGAAGGTCGAAAAGATATAACTAGAGCTGAGAAGGAAGAGGATAAAAGAGGAAAATCAGAAGAAGAGGCTCTTGTAACCAAAAGAGGGGAGCCTGTCAGGATCAAGATCTTTGAAGGAGGGTAAGTGTCTTATTTTATTTCTCTTTTTGTGTCACAGTTGTATAGGAGTTACTGATAACAATGATGGCAAGTCAGTGAAGGTGCCATGTGGAGGTGAGCAGTCAGCTTCCTTTCTACAGCAACTGTAAAAACCTGGCCTTTGAGATCCGTAACTACTCCGGACTGCATTATTTTTATTTTTTTGAGTTGTCTTTAAGTTAGCAAGCACCTCGATCTCTTTTTTGAGCAGGTGGTTGAGTGAAGATGGCTGAAGAGCACAAATAACGTCTCATAGCTGTCTCTGATGTGACAGAGGTGTACTGCACATCATCTGAATCTTTCCAGAGCTTTCTCCTGAAAATGATGTTCCTAATGGTTGTTGCCATTATCAGGAGGACCTGGGGAGATCTTTTCTGATGCCTGGGTTTTGGGTGGGGGAGAAAAGAAGGATTCTATTTATGTGATTTTAATCCTGCCCAAGAAAAGTAGCTCAAACCAGAATGGATGCAAGGTCTAAATTTGATGTATATCTTAATTCTTGGCTCCAGGGAATTCAGAGTACTCTTCAGTAATTCAGCACTGGTCTAATACTACTGTTTATCTTTTCAAAAGTAAAAAATCAGGTAATAAGTAACGTGTCTGTGGGATACAATTAAAGATCATCCTTCCTGTGTGTTGCAGAGGGGGCCAAAGAGATGTAAGAAATCCCTAGCAGGGTTCATCAGTTCTGCTCTTGCCATTGGGTGGTCTTGGTTTTTGTGTGTTAGAAAAGGCTTTAATTAGTCAGTGGTTGTGGTAAGCAGTTGAAGTTTGCTTTTATTTCAAAATATTTCATTAGCAGATGATCAAACTAGCTAACCAAAAGAGTAAAACAGTGCTTTGGGAAAGGAAACCTGCTTGTTTGTCCAGGAGAACTAACCTCTCACCCAGACGTAGGCACTGTGCACCCAGCTCAGGTTTAGATACGTGTCGGCAGCGAATGGTGAATGCAAAGAGCTAAAGTAGTGGCAACTTGTAATGGTTATGACCTGAAGTGATTTAGGGAGGGAGCCAGGGAATCGCAAGAAAGCAACAGACTGAGAAATAAGATGGGTTCGGTACGCTGCCATCACCCTCCTGTAGTAAGTAAGACCCATGGGATTAACTGAGCACCGGGTTTTATTGTCTTAAAGCCCATGAGAAGCCTCTGTTCCCCTTGACCGAGTTGTCCCAGAGCTGCGGCTGTTTCAGGGGGACTCTTGGACTCCTTCCTAGATGTGATTAAAGAGGCTCAGCATTAACGTGAATGAAAATCACCCTGGCAGAGCAGCTCCATAGAGGTTTTTTGGGGAGAGATGCGGGGGTGCTCGGTGCTGGCGGCTCCCCCCACGATGAGCGTTCAGGCAACGTCCCTGCGTTCAGGCGGGGAGGCTGGCTGCATCCCGCAGCACAGTACAACGGATGCCGAGTCACATTTTTCTAAACAACAGACACAAAATAAAGCAACTTTTCCAACATGTTCTGTGTAAGCCAGCATCAGGGAAAGTATTAGTCATCCTGAACGTATGCTATGTTTTATTTTAAAGTTCCTGTAGCACTTAAGGCAGCCGTCCTTCTGGATGCAAGACAGAATATAGTAGCTGTTTAATGCCAAGCACAGGCATTAATGTAACACAGCAGGTCGCAGAAATAAATTTTATATGCAAATTACATGGCATACGTACTGCTAAGAGGTCAGGCAGGACAGGCTGCTCTCCCGAGGTGCGTGGTGCATACCTGGTGGTCTGTGTCTAGTTCCCTTAAGGCTTATGATGTGGAATCGTTCATCCTCAGCAGCCCGTGTCTGCGAGGATATTTTCTTGCAGGGAAGGAACAAGCCCGCAGATGAATCCGCAGGGTGCCTGGTGCTTTGTGCAAGATGCTAAATGGACCAGACGCCTTTCCTGGCCATCTCTAGAAAATGTTTTAGAAAAAGGGCATCCATTCTCAAGACATTATTTCACCGACTTTTTTTTTTCCCCCTCATAAAAATTTCTTCCTTGTCTCATTTTTCCCCTTATTTATTGGTTTCACATGGTCTGCTGCTGGCTAGACCCATCCTTCCAGTGGGATGCAGTGTATTTCAAATCTTTTGGAGCCGTACCATGCTTTGTTGCCTCAACCAAGGAGGGAGATTATAAAGAAATTCAAGTGTTCCCACAAAAGGTGAACTTGCTGCAGCTCTTTTAGCTCCTTCTTCCCCTCTTTTTTATCTTCTTTACAACTCTTGCCTTTCTAACTGCCATTTTCAATACTGCTTTTCCCTCTGTACAGTTTTCTGGCTTCCCTGATCCCATAGCTGTCTTTCCCCCCTTGCTATGTCGCTTATAGCACTGCCAGAACGAGCTCTGCTACTTCCCCCACTGCTGTCCATCCTGCCGGCTGGAATCATATTTCTCCGCTTTCAGAGAAGACCAGATTTCATACTTTCATCATACCCACTGCCTATTTGTAAGGAACAAACTGATGAACCCGTCAGGGGCTCTTGGAGCACTGCGGGACAGCTTGGCTTCCCTTGCAAAGTCTCTCTCATTTGAAGATGTCTCCTTCCTAGCTATGGAAGTGGAGGGTTGCTTTGCTTGTGTTTGCCCACTGGGAAGTGTTTCAGAAACAGCAGCTTGCTGTTCCTTCTTTGTTCCATTGCTGATGAAGACCCAAGCAGACATGAAGACATGACTGCATGACTGGTTTCCCTCTCTTTCTCCCTCTTCCCCAACCCCCCACCCCACTAAAGCATAGGTATCGAATGTTACATTATTAGCACAACCTCTGTAGTTCCTGAGCTGAGGAGGATTGATGGGAGACAGGGTTATCTGGCTCACTGGGATTTCTGGGAGAATTCCATAGTCAGTGGATCAGGTTTCTTGGTTGGGTTTCTCAGCCTGGATATAGCATTGGGCTGATGCACCAGTTAGTGAAAGTGGACTGAAAAATATCAGATCTGCTTTCTCACAGATGCATGGGCAGAAAGAGCAGGAGATATGACAGATAAGGTCTTCCAATGACAACTTCTTGTAGCAAGAATGCAGGGAACCGGGTTTCTAACGTACTATCTACATCAGCAGTTCAGAAAATGCAAAATTCTGAAACTATAGCTAGCTTACAGCTAGCTTAAAGATAACAACTCACCTTTTTTAAAAAAAATAAATTGTAAACAGCTCTTTAAAAAAATGCATATTCTTTCTAGCAACATCATTTTAAGGGTTATGAGGAATATGTGGCTTTCCTTCCTCTTCCCGTCCACCTGTCACCACTTGCTTTGAGTAATAGAAATATAAATGATGTTGATTTGAGCCTTGAGGTAGGTTCATACCTGGGTTTAGGATGAAGGCTCAGTAATGCCATGCATGGGGTGTGCTTGGGTTCAGTTTCTTCCATCATCACCATTTCCATGAAGGATGTCAGTTGGCCCCTATGGTTTCATCTCAGGATGGCGAGTAGTGGCCACTGGGGTTGTCAAGAGGACCTGGGTGGTGAAGGTGTTCAGCTCCCATTGAGCTACCCGCCATTTCTGCATCTACTTCTTTTGGCCTCCTGTGGAGAAGAGTACCTGTTGTGTCTCTGGTTTCCTGGGGATCTCAGGAGGGACGTACATGATTCTAGCTTGACTTTTCCACAGTTAATTATAGACAGGATCCACAGAGTTTTATGTTGGGCTCCTCTTTAAAGAACAAATTCCTCTTGGAGAGCAAGTCTTAAGATTATTCCATGTGTAATTTCCACAGTGACTTTTACTTGCAGTCCTGAAATTTCAGAAGACTGGATATTCCTCCATCACAGCCAGCATTCATCCCTCCACCATGAGCACACCCCATGCACTTGATTGCACTGGAGATAGGAGTCGTTAAGCAGCCAGGTCAAAGTTTGTACTGCTGAAGGAGATAATAAAAATATCTACTGGTCTTGTCCTGAGGGATATTGTGGTGGTTTTGAGCAGTGAAAATGATCTTTGAAGGTCAAGCTGGCCAGCACTGCTGCAGGAGAAATGCTGTGATTCCTTAGTGTCTCTGTGTCACATTCATCAATCTGCTCTGGTACTTTGGAGGCACTGGGCCCATTCTGAAAGCTTACATCATGAAACTGTAGATCGGTATCGACCTGATTTGAGAGTGAGGTCTGTGATGGTGTCATGATCTTGTCAGGAGAATGTTGCCTGTTTACCATGCATTAGCATTACCAAGATGAAATCTGATAGTAGTGCAGTAGTTAAAGTCAATATATGTTCTTCTATTTCATAGCCAAACTCTCTGTGCTTTTCTGGGGCCTTATTGCACTATTTGATTACAACTAGTAGGGAAAGCAATACCAAGATATAGAAGGTTAAAGACCACTAACCTTAACTGACATCCCTAAACCAGTGTCATGTAAAATGAGTACTATGTCAAAAGGAAAGCTCTCTTTGGAAAAAAAACCTTATGGCTGCAACCTTATGGTTGCAGACCCAAGTATCCTTGCATTCACACCTTAAAAAGTACCTCCCCTTCACACCATCCCATGTGTATAAATCCAGACATGAGCAAGAAGAACCCGTGGTGATGTAATGTAACGTATCTTTTAACTTTAAGAGGGATGCTCATGGTGCTGTTGTGACCCAGGCAGCTCTAGTCATCAGTTTGGTCTGACTCAGATATCAATCCGAGTCCTTCACTCTTTGTCTTCACCAATAAGTAACAGAGTTGCAGGGTCACTAGCCATGGGATTTCCTGAACTGGGGTCCTGAACCCCCCCCACATTAAACGACTGCTCCCTTGAGCCTGAGCGAAGCCCTTTCTGTCTAATACAGTACAAATACCTGGGTGATTACATGAGATTTGACCATCACATTCCCTAGAGAACCCCGGGGCTGGAGGGGCAGATGCTGCTGTGTCGCATTGTCCCCTGTCTCTGTGCTGCAGGGCTGCTGATGGGGTTTTAGGCAGCAGCAAGAAGACTAAGCCTTACATCTGCCTCCCTTAGCCTGTCCAGTGAGCGATTTTCCCTGGGGTTGAAGGAAAATGGAGAAACTGTGTGACTGTTTTGTCATACTTAAACATGACTGCTAATTAATGGCTGCATAAGTAAAAAAAAAAACCCTTTGGGAGACCCATTAGCTGGATGCAAACCTCCCTTCCCCCAGCTCTCTTCCCAGTTCTTGCCATTGTGGACTCACGGGGATCTGTGGTCGGCTTCTCCGAGGTGATCTCACTCCATGTCTATGACCGGCCACAGAAACTGCAGCTCCCACCACCCGCTGACACACACCTAATGGAAAATCCCTGGCACAGCAATGCGAGAGTTTTATTACCCTGGAGAAAGCCTCTCTGCTAAACAAGCAAAGTTTCTCAGCGTGTAACTCCAAACCTCTGCATCAGACCCACTTCGTTCAGGGGATTTCCTTTGCTGCTTAGATGAGTTCTAAGAATTCATCATGTTTATTGTGAAAGGAGTCATTTATGCCAAAGCCACTCACTTGAGCATGCACATTAGCAGCAACGGAGGAATCGGAGCAAGGTCTCGTCTACAGCACATCCCACTGCCATGTGCACCAGCCTGAGTTAACGGCTGAAGTTCCTTCATTTGCCTGAAAAACTGCTGGAATTCTGGAGGTGAACTCCCTTCACAGCCCCAGGGCAGTGCCTCAAATGGGTATACGTCTCTGTGAAGCAGGGCTGATCTTAAATAGTAATATTTTACTCTGTACGCTGCACCCAGGTATAAGCAAAGAATTCCTGTAATTCACATTTTTAAGCAAAAGGGGCTTTCCTGAGACTGGCAGCTTTGCACAGAAGGGAGAAACTGGTGTTAAAACTTTTAGGGCTAGTGATGCCAGACTGACCACTCGGCATTAATTTGAGCATCCTGTGGGGTTTGGTTGCTGGATTTTCCCTGTCTTGAGAAGCGCTGAAGAGGCATCACTGTGCTCCATTTGGGCAGCCCTGTGGCTGCACAGCCCTTCTGAAAATCTGGTCCTGCATGTGGCAAGCCGCTCTCTCAAATAGGATTTTAGAGTCTCAAAGCATCAGCTTGCGCACAGGTGTTTATCATGCTTCTGAAATGACCTTTAAAAAAAAAAAAGAAAGCATTTCTTATACGTGGACATTTTGGTTTGTTTTTCAGATAGGACTTTACAAGAAATGCAGAGGGGAGCTTTCATGCCCCTGGCTTTGAGACTGGCAGGGACAGTCCTATTGCCTAGCAGATCAAAGAACGATTAACCAGCTTGTGTTGGGGACGCTGGGAAAAGGGACGGGATGAGCATACACTGATTTTGTTAAGGCTCACATGAAAAAAGTCCGTTTCGCTCTAAGAGGCTGGTTTCTGGGGTCTGTACCCACAGGGGCTGGGTACAGCCTGAAGGGTCGCGATGCTCACGCTCACCAGGATCCGTCCTTGTGGATACGGGGGGCTGTGCCCAGGCACCGTGCTCCATATGGAGGAAGGACAACCCTCATTTCCCATGCCCGTTAAAAGAACATAAGGTCTCTTTTAAGCACCATACGTTTACACTCTTTCTTTTTTTTTTTTTTTTCATAGCACTAACAAAGCACATTTTCTGCTTAAAAAGCTAACAACCCAAAGGAGACAAGGCACAGGGTGGCAATTTAAGGAAGGACAGAGTTGTGAATTTTACCGATGTTGACAAGATGAAAGGAGAAATTGTTTGAAGAGACAGGTTTGCAGGCAGTGAGAAAGGCAGCTTGAAGGATACATTCAGGAATAGCATCAGAGAAAAATAGCAACTAGAGAAAAAATATTTTCAAAGTGAAAGGAATATATGCTTTTTCCTTTGAAAATCATTGCATTCTTACTTTAAAATATCTTTAAAAGCTAATATGAAGAAAAGGTTCAATTTCACTTGAAGCAGGTGCTTTTCCCTCCCATAGTATGTCTTCATGAAAATTTGCATTAGTTTTTTTCTTTTTAATTTTGGGTTTAATTTAAAAAAAAAATTTTTTTCCCGGATAATTCCAGGAGGAGCCAAACTGAAAAATTAGTTTTTTCAGTGGTCTGTTCTGGAAATCTTTTCTTGGATTAGGAGCAACAAGGCAGACAGCAGGAAACAGCACAGGGAAGAGGAGAAAAGTGAGAAGTTCGCCAGTAGAGTCAGGGCAGAGAGGAGCAAAGTGAAGGTGTAACTTGCTTGACTCCGACTCTGGAGACCTCGACCCATCTGCTCAGTGCAAGCCGCTGCCGAGACGTGGTAGCTATGGGCCGGTGTGTCTGGGAGAGCTGACAGATTCCCTTTTGGAGGGAAAGTGTGGGACGGCTCTGTAACAGCGCCAGTTCCCCAACCTGCCACTCAGCAGATGGTGCTGCGTGCCAAGAGCTCTTGTATAAGTAACCTTGTATAACGTAGAAATAACCTCAGGTTATTAACTTTAAAACAGGTTATTAATTTCTGTCAGGAGCAGCTTCTGGTTGTATAACCACTACTGAAGCATCATGCAAGATCCCAAATGTTGTACCTTTGGGACAGAGCTCAGGGCTTGAAGCTCTTCATATTTTCCTTGCTTTCTTTATATTTTCCTTGCTTTCTTTATATTTTTCTTGTTTGTTTTATATTTTCCTTGCTTTTATGACAGTACATGTAACCTGTGATTTGATACCTGCCCTGGACATTTCTCAAGGGTCTGTGCAATGTGAATCAGCATCATTCGCATCCAATCTACTCTTTGCTACCTCCTTTGGTTTCCCCTTATGGACGCAGGTACAAAAAACACCATTAAATCTGGAATGTGTTTCGGTCAACTAGGCATGAACCCACTCTCTCTTATCATCCTAGCCCTCATACAGCTGGATGAAAAAATATTTGCAAGCGCGTGGACCCCTGTGCTGTTCATTGTTTGGGTGCAGTGGTGACCGGCCATCCCTGCACCACCTCCACCTTGGCGCTGAAATGCAGGATGTCCCCACGTGCTGACAGCTCGGAGCACTAGAGATGGCTTTCCTTTAATACCAGCTGTGTTTGTGCTGAGCAGTTCCTGAACACGCTGTTCCCTGGCCTCCTGAACATATCCTGGAGACAGCGAATGGTGGTGGTGAGAGCAGAGCAGTGTGACTTGGGGCTGGTGGACTCGTGACTCACCGTGACTCGTGGATAAGTCATTCTCCCCCCTACACTTCAACTTCCTTGTTGTGAGAGGGGACACACAAACTCACCTACTGCTAAGTTTCACTATATTATGTCTTTAAAATGTCTTAATATTCCTCCGTGGGAATTGTTAACGTTTCCTATCCTGACTACCTCATCACTTCACTTGACAAATTTGGTTCATTCTGCACCTTATTCCTGTTTTCCCAAGAAATCTGACAAACACAGAAGGATTTGGTCTAAATTGTTGTCTGGTTTTCTTTATTATTTTTCCTAAATTATTTTTGCCTGTACAGCCAACGCACTTTCTTGACACGTCCTGTGGCAGGAGCTCATAATGCAGCTTGATGCTGATTTCCCACAGCCAATTATTAAAAAATGTTGTTTCCAGTTTCCCCTCTGACCTTGTGTGGGATGCTCAACTTTCTGCAGGGTTTTCTTTCCTCCTAAGTAAAGATCCCTGTAAGCAACCAACCAGGCAGCCCATGGGCTTCCCCAGTGTGACATGGTTACGGTGGGGCAGAGGCTGACTGTGGTCCTTGGGTGGAAGACAGTGGTCTTCCTGAGCCCTGCATTCCCAGTTGGGTTTTCCCAGCCTCTTATTCCACTCACCATGACTTTTGCCTTCTCTGTATTACACAAAGACAAGAATTCCCATTTGCTTTCAGCTCAAATGATAAATACGGACTTCATAATAAACAGTAAGATAAATAAATCAAGCAAGAAAGTGTCTTTCATGCCTTGCACAGGTGCCTGGGGTACCTGTTGAGGTCAAACCTGCCCTGCTGGCATTGTACTGTATCTTATCTGGAGAATGAAGAGTGCTCCAGCTGCTAGGTTTGTCAGTCTCCTGGGGTAGCCCTAAATGAATTCAAAATCTACCAATAATTGCATTTATTCTAGCAATTACTTTGCTTATAACACCTTGTAGGTCCTAGGATCAATCCAGGTAGATAAAGAGAGGCAGCCTTTCTTCTGCAGGCTTTGAGACCAACAAGCAAACGTGTTTCTGGGCTGGGGAAGAGCACAATTTTTATTCCTTCTTCAGGGGAAAGAGGAGTTGAGGTCACTGCAAGCAAAGAGGCAGAAGGGGAGGCCTCGCTTGGAGTATCTCTTCGGTGCCCTGCCAGAGACTTGTGACTCTGGAGATCACCTTGCCTCTCCCCGTCTCAGTCATCCCTTTGCAAAAATGGGGGCAAAGTCGAGGATGGCAGTCATGGGTGTTTCATTTTCAGACCTCGTGTCTCTCCTTGGGGCTGGTTAGACCATTCCACTTATGAAATGTTATGATGAAAGTTTACTGGAAATAGATTTTAAAATTCATCTTTATATGCTATCAAATTTAAGGTTTTTAGCTCTAAAGCAGAACAGATAAAGCTTCTCAACCTTTTCTACTTAGCACCTGCTTTTTGTGAGGGCGCTGCATATGGCAATTATTCTCTACATTTATGCATGTGAGTTGCCGAGTTAAGTTACAAGAACATGTTTTCTGCCAACTTTAACAGCAACGAGAAAAATGATAGGTTGACCTATGTGCAACTTTGTCTCATTTCTGGGACTGGGGTTTGCTCACAAAACCTTCCGTGGACTACTCTGGAGTCATTCTCTACAGTGAGGGCACAAAATATGTGGGGTCTGAGAGGGGGAGAAGACAAACACGGGGAAGATGACCCTGTCATCACAGGTGGGAAGAGTCTGAGGATGTAAGCTGTGTGCTGGCATGTGTTTTACACCGAAGAGTTACAAAACAGTATTTTTGCAATCCATTTTGCATGGGCTGGACTAGATGATCTCAAGAGGTCCCTTCCAACTCCTACCATTCTGTGATTCTGTGATTCGGGGCAAAAAGTACCAGTCCAGTGCTGTTGGCAGAGCTACGCATGAGAGATAGGAGAAAATGTAACATCTATGAGCAAATGAAGCATTTCACAGTGCCTTGATCACACAGGTAAGGGGAAACCAGTAGGAAGGAAGAGTGTGATTTGATCAGACAGTTTTGGCAGCTAAACAGGGATGGAGAGAGGTAGAAATTGGTTAGAAGAGATTGCAGTTATCCAAATTAGAGAGGGTCAGGCTGGAAGATTTGAGCTCTCACAAAAAAGAGGGAGGGCATGGGATGGAGAGAAAGATGGTTCACATTGGTGCCAGCAAAGAAGTGAAGAGAGGATGAGAGTCAGAGATGATTTCAGGATAGGGAAAATTACATACTCCTAGAAACGGGGGCATGCAGGTACCAAGTTAATCACACTCATATGTGTGTGCGTTTCCAAGGTTGTATGTGACCTCGGTTTTGTAAGAGTAAGCATTTCTTTGCAGTTTAGTAAAAGCTGGACACTCTCCTTTTCAAGGGTTTGAAAATGATAATGTCAAAGAATCCATGTGGTGTCCTGAAGTAAGTCCGTGATTGCCAGTGCTGTCCTTCTGCATCTCGGATTCACAGGCATGACACAATGTCTTGTTCTCAGCCACTGTTCGATATGGGCCAAATGTCTGGAATAATAAGCTCTCCATGTTAGCAGAATATTTATGAGCTTGTGGCAAACATCAAGATTATAGGGTTTTCACTTTATTGATTCAGTGACACAATCTCTACAATTAATTCAGTGGAAAATTTGAGGAGGCAAACGTTTTTACCAGGTTTACTTGGGATTAGCCAGTTCTTAACATCTGCATATCTAGGCAGCCTGGCCTATACAGAAATGTAATTTATAGAAGTCCTTTAATAGATTCCAAGTACTGTGCAATCAATTAGAAACCTGATGTTCCAATACCCAGACCCAGACCTAACTGCCCATTACTCAATCCATATTCCACTAGGCAAACGGCAGGAAGATGATTCTGAGAATATAATTCTGAACCAGCTTTTTGGGACTTCCTTTTGTGTCTTTTTCTGATGATGAAAACATTACTTTTGAGGAGACAGGTCTCGTCTCAAGGCAGGTGTTAATCTGATTCCTGTTTGGTAGTTTGTTTTCTTGTGGTTTTTTTTTTTTTTTTTACCGATCTTCCCAAATGTAGTAGTTGATTTTCAGTTCTCTTTAGTATTGACTAACAGAGAATCCCAGTGACAGGAGAAAGGATGTGAAATTCTTGGGAATGTTCTGCATGGTGGAAGTGATAGAGCTCTGAGAGTAAAGTGTTCCCAAACTGTATTTTCAAAAAATATCATGCATTTAAGAGCATGAATCCTATGAAATCCGTCAGTAGGTATTTCACCTAGAGAGGGACCATGTTCCTGAGACTGGGAATTAAGCACTCCCTGCTCCCAGTTTGGCTTCCGAATTTTAGTTTTGGAAAAGTTTTACTCTTTTACATAATTTGGAAGTGAGCACACAAGCCATACTGATGGTATGAATGCTTGTAAGAACTGAGTAAAGCCCATTACATCCTTAACTAGTGGGACTGTGGGAGCCAGGCTCTACATTTAAGAAAGATTTTGCAATTCTTCCCGGTTTGTTGCTGGAAGGAGAGCAGCTTAGCTTGTGTACTTTGTCCTGATATAGCCCATGATGTAACTGGATCTTTGATGGTTATGAATATCATCGTTCCTCTGCACAACTGAGGGAGGTGCAATGCCGTGGAAGGAAGGTGAGATCATTCCTCCTCATGGGACGCTGCTGGGCTTGCTCGAGGGGGGAGAGGCTGTGGGACATGGCAGGAGCAGATGGAAAGAAGACCAGCGGGACCAGAGGGAATGGGCAGAGTCTGCTGCTGCTCAGAGAGCCAGCGAGTTGCTGGAGGCAAGGATCCAACTGCAAGGACGTGGTGGGCAGGGCTGCATATATACTTTTTCTTTTTTTTTTTTTTTTAAATATTCCATCTTCCCAAGTTGCTTTTCACTATTTAAAAGTTATTCTTACATATTTTTTTATGAGAAAGCCCGTTTACTTGCATTTTACTTTTAGTCTTTTTTTGAGGAGGAGCTCACTAGGAACGTATTGCAGGCAGATGCATCTCAAACCTGCGGCCAATCCGAGTCCCATGATCTCTGGATCGTGAAGGGCTATACGGCAGCTGTCAGCCCAGCTCAGTTTCTCCAGGATGGAGGAGTGGGGAAAAGCTGTGATTACTCACTGCGAGTGTTTAAAGTATTTTCCCTGTCCTGAAGGACCTGCTGCTGCTCAGACAGTTACGCAGAATCAACTGAGTGAAAAGGGAGGGTGGGATGGAGTGTCCCTCTTCAGAACAATGTGAGAAATCCATGCATAGGTGTTGAAAAATAGGAATCCAGGCTGACTGTAACTGCTGTTTCTTTGTGTATAGAAACTCAGACAAAAGGCAATGTGACCTAATAAGCTATTCTTGCTGCTCTGTTTTGCTGCTTGTGCTGGTGTAGAGATAAGACTGAAGAATGACAAGATTTTTATAAATCGGAAGCAGGGGTACTCCATGGGGAGATTACAGTCAGGGTCTTAGCTAATTCTCCTGATGATGTTCACCTGGCATCTGTGCACGGTGACTTAGTTTCTTGGACGTTCATGTGTTTCTGAAGTCATGGGTGCTCTTGTCTCTAAACTTTCTTCAAGACTTAGAGTGTCAAACATGGGGGAATACTCAGATGCGCATAGCCAGGTTTTTATAAACCTTTCTGTTTGTTGGGTGCTTTGGCTTCTTGTAGACCCCGGACATGATTGAACTGGTTTGTGCAACTCTTTGTTGGGTTAGCAGCACAGTAGCGGCACTTTCAAAGAGCAAATATTTCTTGCAGATGTTTTAGATCAGCAGTTAAACCAGTGGTTTTCAATGTTTGTGATTTTCTTGCCATTCTTATTTAAACAAACTATTTGATGGCAGAATTATGTGGTTTTCAAGGTTGCGAGAGGCTGAGCACTTATGCCGCTCTTCTGAGACTCAACTGTATGTATTTCAGTCCCCTTACAAGACCAAAGAGTGTGGGGTCATCTGCAAAACGTTTGTCTGAAGTGTGACAGAGCAGCCTGCAAGCTGGGTTTTGATAACATAAGAACCTGTCCCAAACATGAACTGAGCAAAGCCCTTCATGACTAAAAATACAGCCCTCTGCTTGGCAGGAGAGCTGCTGTGGGGCGAGAGACCCGGAGGCCGTCAGGTAACTGGAGCTGAGCACTGGGGAGGGATGCCGTGCTGCACAAGGGCACATCATGGTGGTGTAGTGCTGCTCGAGAAATGCAGCACATTAAAGAGAGCCTTGAGGAGTTTAGGCTAAAGGTCGTTGAGTTGTACACAAGAATTCAAAAAGACCGAGTAATGTTTGGTGTATGCTTACTCAGGTGGTGTACAGTATAGGGGAGGAAGTAGTTTTTTGCATGGCTCTGTTATTTCCCTGGTTTGTGGATATTTTCCTTCTTTCCCAAAATTGTACAATGTTGGGAACTGCAGTGAGATCTGTGTATGTGGGAATACAGGGTCACAGTACAAATAAAAGATAATTAGTCTATTTACGCAGGTTGTGAATGGCTTTGAGTTTTAGAACTGAAACATGCTAGTTTGCTGCAAAATATAATTAATAACAATTTATTATCAATTCAGCTCTTCATGTGTTGAATCTTGGGTTAAATTTGTTAAGCTGAAATCTAAGCTCATCAAAGAAGGGCTTAATCTTTTGAGGTGCTGGGTAATGGGCAGAGCTCGTTGCAGTCATTAAGAGCTGTAGGTATTTGTGCCTGTGCAAATGGGACCTTTATGTGGATGTCACTGTATGAGTTTCATAAGCTCACTTACAGCATCCAAGAAAGAAAACCGTGGCCCTACTGCACGATCGCGCCATTAACGCTGGTGGTAAATTAAGAAAGTGCTAATCCATTGCAAAGGGTACTTGCAGGTGGCAGCAGCCTACGAAAATAGAAGAGCTCTGGGAGATGCCGGTCCTGCACCGTGAACATTTGCAATCTGCAGCTCGACATTACCAGCAGAGAAAGTCACGGTAATTTCTGACCCATCACCGCTGTGCCCCGGTGCATCGCACAGCGACTCCCCAGGGCGCCTTCGCGTGAAGCACGTTTGGGTCTCTCTGCTGGAGCTTAGGGAGGTTTTTATGCCTTGCAGTGAAGAGCAGGGAGTTAAAATAGCTTCTAACTCTGCCTCCTCCTCCTTCAGAAAGGAACTTCATGGTCCTCCTTTTCCTGCACAGCCCAGAAAAGCTGGAGAGCAGAGGACGTGTCAGCAGTAACAGCACACAGTTATTTTTGCGCAGACAGTCTCTGCAGCCTTCCTGCCGTCTCTTAAGAAGTGTGAGTCGTGTCACCAGAACTGCCGAGGCCTCCAGCAGCCGAGGTCACATCTGGAGCAGTGGGTTCGTGAACTGTGCCTGGGATCAGATGGCTTCAAGTTCCTCTGCAGATGGCCCCGTCAAGGGAACTCCCAGCTGGATGGTGATCCCACCAGCGCTGGTGGTTGTTGGCAGCCTCCGACCACTGGATGTTTATCTAAGAGAGGGGAAGACGAGTGGTTTTGAGGAGGAGTCGCCTCGGATTCTTGCAGGGTTTAGTGTTGCCTTGTCTTCAGACAGCAGCACGTCTTCCAGCAGAGTCTCAGCTGGAAGCAAGCCCACATGTCCCGTATGAAGACGCGTACGTGAGAGACCCCCAGAAGCTCGTGTGTCCCTTCCTGGCTTGAGAAAAGTGCCACAATCATAAGATAAGGAAGGCTGGCTGGTTTTGTAACTTTCTGGAGATAAAAATGAGTATATTTTGGTCTCAGCAAAATGGAGCATGATATACAGGTACATTTGACAGACTCTCTTGCATGCATGCAAAATATATAGAGAAAGAATTCTGGGCAGGGATTTATGTGATGTTTCAATCTTTTTTTTTTTTTTTTTTAAGGGAAACATCCTGAAGTGTTAGTGCAGAAAGGGGTTTCCTTAAATACATGAGAATACCCTTTACTCACCTGGGTATAACACCCTCTGAGTAGGTTGGGTCCTGTCTGCCAACAGGACATGGTTGAGCTCGTCAAGATCTACTTCCAGGTGGCAGCTCATCTTGAAGGAGGAACAGGAGATCTCTTCCCCATTTCTTGGGGGTTGTTCTGACTCCCTGCACCCCAGCCTTTCTGCCACATGGACAACAGCTTCTCCAGTGGCAGGAGATGGCTTCAAGCTGCTTGCCCTTCTTGTCACATAACTGATCCCGCTGTGGAAAGGCAGCACGGGTGATGCAGCCTGCCTGGTTTCATCTCGGATGAACATGGGCAAAACCAGCAGCTGGAAATAGGGTGATGCCACCAGAGTATTCAGGACTATGAAGTATTCCTGTCTGCGTGACTAATTTGGCCTGCGTAGGCATCTCGGAGGTGACTGAGGTGAAATGAGGGGAATCCTGCCCTAAGTAAGCACCGGCTGAAGTTTAACCTGGAAAAAACACACTGTGCTGCAAGTTCTCCATCCTCAGCACCTTTGCATTACTGCACTGGAGAACACCTTCCCACTGTTACCTGGGGGAGCTCTCTCTGCATGGGGCTTTTCCCTCGTACATTCAGGTCGTGTTTGCATTTTTGCAATTCTTTATATACAACTCTGGTATACAACCCTTCCCGTCCGTATAGAAGAGATGCTCTTCTGATTCCTCTGCTATATCCTATTCTGCATGATAACAGTGGAAATCTGGGTCTGCCTCAGTCCATTTTGGAAAATGGAAGGAAAAAGTAATTTCCCTAGTGCTTTTTCCACATAAAGACCTCTTTGCACCCTCTCACTCCCCATCACATCAGACACTGCCCTGCCAGTTCTCTCTTTTTGGGTACAAAAATGCCTTCTCCTGCCTCTGAACGGTGACAACAGTCTCCACTCCCCAGGTATTACATTTTCAAACCTTTCTTCCCTGCTGGAAAGAGCTCTCTGAAAACATCTGCCAACCTTCTCTTTCCTCCTTCAGCTCACCTCTACTCTGAAATATCTACAGAAACGATGACAGCATTTAGGCTGCTGTGCCAGGATATCCCAGCACATCACACTGTCCAGTGCTGTCCTGTTGTTTTCCCATACTATGCATCAGTGTGCATCTGCTGTGTCTTCTTATTTCCTTGGGGCAGGATATCTATAGGGTACAAAGCAGTTTTTTATT
Organism: Stercorarius parasiticus; assembly: GCA_013396915.1. NCBI lineage: Eukaryota > Metazoa > Chordata > Aves > Charadriiformes > Stercorariidae > Stercorarius > Stercorarius parasiticus. The sequence goes on along the minus strand of VWZL01000430.1, from coordinate 941,971 downwards.
CTGTGTGCAGTACTTGCATCATGGACTTGTAGGCACCACGTTAAGACAAATAATAGGGTTCCTGTCTTGGAGAATTTTCCTCTTTTATGTGTGCAAGGGACTGGACCTGCAGCACTGGGGAGCAAAGTCACTGTGTGCAGAAGCGGGGCTGGCAGGGCTGAGGAAGACTCGATCTGCCCAGCGAGGGGAAGCTAACAAGAGCAGCCAGTCTGCAGCGCAGAGACACGATCCAGAGGAGCTCAGCAGCAATTACCAGCTTCTTTCTCTTATCAGCTACCAGAAAACTGCTGTGCGGTGACAGCTTTCAGCCACTACTGCTTTGGGCTGGATGTTGAACTGGAGCCTCAAAGTGGAAGCCCTTCAATGTCACCAGCAGACCTCGGGGCTCTCAGGGGATTTTTTTTAAATATATTTTTCATCCTGTTTAAATACTGTCCCCTTCCCTCAAACCTTACGATATTCCGCCATTTGCACACACAAACATTGGCACATTTTCTCTCTGTGTTATCTCTGCGAGATTTCCATGGGAAACTTTCCAAGGAGGAATTATTTCACAGTCCCTTTCAAACCACAGGGGAGGTGGCCGGACCCGCGGCATTTTCCATCAGTGACTTGGGAGCCGGTCTCCTCCTCCCACCAGCTCTGCATTCTTGGAGAGAAATCCATGCTGCCGGTGTGTCTCCGTGCCGGCAATCGAGGGACTGCATCCCTGCCTTACTCATTTCCCAGCTGATTCGCTGCTTGTGTCTCTGATCTCACCCACGAGCGTGGCATAACGCCTGGGAACTGAGGGAGCAGCGCAGTCCCGCGGCCCTTGCAGGAATGCAGGGGGGTGCGCTGCATCCTTGAAAAGTGGGGGCTCCCCGCTGGAGTGGCGAGACCTGCATCGGCCTCCCGTGCTGAGTGATGATCCCGTGAGAACCGCTGTGCTACTGGGGCTTACGAAAACATTCGCCTGACATAGATCTGTTATCTGAAGTTGTAAAACTGTATCTGTAGAACTGGTTTCTAAAACTAGCAGGATTTAAGTGAGACTATCCGTGGATAAAGAATATTTAGAGACTTCTAAAAGAAATTACTTAGGGTGTGCACAGATACTGCTTAAGCTACAGAAGAGTATGCTCTTAGCATAATGGTGTTTTTTATTATTATTATACTCATTATACACTGAAAAGTGTGCACAGCAATTATCTAATGCACCAGCTAAAAGCAGATGCCTAAGAGAGAGGTGTTCTGTTGGGTTTTTTTCCTTTTTTTTTAAGATCGGTTGCAGAAAAAATACTGGGAAAATAGCATTATGGGTTTTCCAGATTTTTTCCTCAATAATTGTGGTATCTAATGAGCTTCAGTTCCAAGTTAAAAGATGAGGGTTTTGGTCCTGCAAGCACAACTTTGGCTCTGCTCACGTCCTCACACATCATCATGGGTAATGAAGGCTCTACCCCAAGTTACCCTTGTGTTGCCCTGTTTCCTTCAATTGCTTTGCATGTGTGATTGGAGCTGCCTAAATCATTGCGTTGATTATGTGCAAGAGAGAACAGGATCCAGCTCCCTCTCTCTGGGCTGTCTTGGTTTTTGCAGCAATAGCAGAAGAGGAAAATTTTTTCAGTTGCTGAAGTCAGAAATTCTGACTCTGAAGATACCCCGGGGAGGAGCAATGAGATGGAAAGGGGCACTCCTCACCCTGTGGTGAGCGGCCCTGGGGAGCCATGGGGCAGTTGAAACTTTGCTGAAGACTGCATAGCTGACGGAGGATGGTCCATAGGGATGTGTGATTTTGTACAGATGTGGGAATAGTAGTCACCAAACTCCTTTCAGAGGGCCTGGGCTGGAGGAGCGAGCTGCCTAGCTGGCAAGAATTCAATCGCTTGGTCAACAGTTCGTTTACGGTGCATGGGCCCAGTTCATGCTGGCTGCAGCAAGCCTCAGCTCAACCCTGCCTGCAGCCCATAACCAGGCCATCGCACCGGCCCAGCACTTGAGGGCAAGTTGGATTGGAGCCCATATTTTCGCTGTAGAAACACTAAACAAGCATCCCGGTGTTCATAGATTCAGCTGGACTGATGACTTACTGCCTCTTGCCGGGTGTTTCACAACACGGGTCCTCCCAGTGGGTCAGACCTGTCATTATTAGAGATGAGTAGGGCTTAAAATCTTCTCATCCTGCTAGTCCAAATGAGTGCCTGAGGGTTAGGACACTTCTCTCCAGCTCACCTGGAATCTCTTACCTATCTAGAATCAGACTGAAATTTGGTAGGACAAAACTTTCTTATGCGGTTCCTGGTGTTTCTGCTGTCCAGTTGGACTGATGGTTTGTCAGGCCTCCTTGGGATTAGTCCTCATTTCCTTGCTTGGCCTTGACTGGAGACAGGAAGCACAGGAAATGAGAAATAATTGAATCAGTTCTTACAAATTGATTTGTCTCACATCCAGTTTGAAGGGTGGGTAAAGGCCTGGGATGAGTCTGAGGCTTGTGTTTCCTTGAAGCATTTCTCTATCTACCAGAACAGTGTACAAAATTTCATTAATAATTACAACCCCTAGGTCCCATAGAGCAGAACGAGGGTTGACATGATGGTCTACTTGTAGGTGATAATCTAGGCCAAATCCATTAGGTCCTCATGGATGTCGAGATGTCATAATAACCTAAGTGGCTTTGGGTATTTTGTCAGTGGTATTTATAGCTGGAGATCACCAATTCATCAACCATCAATACCCAGTGGTGACAAGGGCAAGAGCAGACCAGAAAGTGACACTTACTGAATATTTTTTTACTAGTGGTTCTTAGATTGTCTTTCCTATGCTTTTGTATACAGTTTTGTTACCTTTGGGGAAAAAAGGGACCAGGCAGCTGGACTTGCTTTTGTTTGCTACGTTTCAATAAAGCCAGAGGCTTTTTGGCTTCCATGCTATAGAAATAAATCTAGTCTATTATTATAATTTATTTTTATGGCTTATTAAGAGCTTTCACCGGGGAGTTGGACCCCACTTAGGGAAGTGTTAGACTCGGTGGAACCTGTCTATTCCCCTCCACCTTCCAGCAGCCAGCGACCGGGAGAGCCAAGGTGCGTAACTCTGGAGAGTCAGCTGGCAGGAAACCTCAGGATCCTGCTAGCAAGGAGAGGGGCTCCCACATCTTGAGGTGAGCTGCAGGTTAGCCCAGGGAAACGCACATTGCAAGAAACCTTGAAGGACTTGTCTGATGATGCCAGTCCCATCCATAGTGCTGCCTCACCTGAGCCTTTCTGAAGGGTTTGAGACTCCAAACGGGACCATTTCTCCTGCAAAAAATGCCCTGCTGCTTCCAAGTGGCTCCCCTGGCTTCTGCTGAAGTTTCACATGGGATTGGCAGTAGGGTTGTCTGGGCTGTCTTGTGAAGACATTTGGAAATCAAGCGTTTGTCTTGAAGAAGTTATTCCATAATGTGCAGGATATCAGGTTCCAAGATTCTTTGAAATCAAGGCACTTCCTGCTATTTCAAAGCATAACCAGGCCACCACTTGGATGGGGTTTGGGTTATTGTTAATGGCAGGCGGTCTTAGACGTTCAGTTTTTATTGTGCCAACAGTTTATGGATGGGTGTTCATGTCGCTGGTGAAGAAGTGAATGAAATTCAATACTCCCTGCAGGCCTCTTGCTGGAGCTGCTGGAAGCCTTCTATGCTTGGAGGAGAAAAAGTGTTTGGGTTTCTATCACTAAGTAACAAAAGGATGGGGATAAAAACAGTTCCTGAACAGCAACCCCCTCCCAAGCCCCATACACCTAAGTTGAGAGCTGAGTGCTGTAGCCTCTTCATACAAGCTAGAGTGGGAGTCTTTGTTCCCTGAGGAGAACTTCTCCAGTGTGTAATCGTGGAGGTGGAGGAACCCGAGAGGAAGTTTTCTTTCACCATTCCTATTGTTCTTATGGATTCCTCCTGTGATGCTCCCAAAGTCTATCGCTGACTGAGCAGTGGGAATGAAGATGTAGGGGGTTACTGTAAAAGCATCCTTGCTAAAATCTTTCAGAAACAAGCTTACATGTAAGGAAGATGGGCTGAAGCCTCATGAGACAAGAGGAAAACAGATGTGACAAAGGGGATATCCGTCAGTGAATGGATTTAGTCAGAGCCATTTTTGTGGCTCATTTGTACAGGAGAATCAGTTCTTCTTATTCTGTCTGTGCATATCTTAATAATAACATGATTAGCATACTAAAGTTGGCTGATACTAAAGGGAAGCTGGAAGTAACCAGTGATCCCTGTATTACATTGCAGCCTTCTCTGAGAGAAAGGAGTAGCATCTCCACTGCTTGCAAGGAGCTTTAGAAATTTGCTCGAGTGAGTCAGCTGCACTCACTTGCAGTTCTCAGGGGATTTAAGTAGGTGGCCTGGACAAACAGTAAGGAAACACAAGGATCCTGTAAGACAGGACATCCATTGCCATCAGCACTAAGGACACTAGCAATGAACAGGGGCACTTGGCCAGTGGAAGTGTCTTCAAGTTGCTAATGCTATTAAAATACCAGGTTCTGTAGCTCTGACTGCAGTTCATGTCTCGTCTACTCTAATGAATGCCAAAATGCTCTTCATTGCCCATTTGAGTGATTAGAAATGTTTATAATAAAATGCATTTATTGATGTTAAAAAAACAATAAAAATTTGGAAATGTCATATCACATCACTTCCAAAGCCGGTCAACATTAAAAACAAAATCTAAAAGATCATCTTCTGAGATGTAGTCAGACCTGTAAGACTTATGGTTAAGCGGACAAACTTATATGCAGTATTTCCTAATTTGTTTTATTTTATTCTATGATTTATTTATATAGAGATTTTTTTATTGGTGTTAGAAATTGAAATTAGAAATAGTGCATGAGGCATGGATGGAGTCAAGACACTTCAGTCCTGAGGCAAGACTGGTGCTCAGACTTGATAACAGCAGTTCACATCTCCGAGATTTGTCTAAGCTGTGAAATGAAACCCGGTACAGAAGTGCATCATGTCCAGAGTGATTAAATCAGTCCAGTTTGGGGTAGGGCTGATGGACTTGCTTGCAAAAAGCTCCAGCAGCACGGGCAAGTGGCCTGGCCAGTCCATCGCACCTGTGTGGAAATGCTTGGTCAGGCTGTGTTCACCTTACTGATCCACATGAAATGATCTCTGGCACCAGTTTGGTGAAAGGTTTGAAATTAAGGCTGAAAAGCCATAGGCACCTAAGTTTGGTTTCTTCCATTCTTTTAACTCCTGAGCGTTCCTTTTTATTACTGAGATCTTCTTTGCCATTTATTTGGTCTGTTCACATTGCAGCCCATAAGTCTGCAGTAATGTTGGCAAGCAGGTTATTTCTGGTGCATGAAATAAGTTTAGGAACCATGAATTAACAGTGGATGTGGTTGATCTTGGTCTTGGTTTCCTTGCTGCTTCTTGTCCCCCCTAGTGAAGCTTAAAGTGATTTTCAAATGCCCCATTCAGCCGCGGCAGCACTGTGCCCCCACTTTGCACTCCCACTGCAAAGCAGTAAATGATCACACGAGGACAGGGACACGGGGGAGCCGGCCTGCGAGCGTCTCGCTCCAGAGCAGTAGCAGAACAATGCAGTTAAATTTCCCTTGTGTGGTCATTCGTCTTAATTACTGTTTTTCGTTATGCGCAGAAATTTGGCTTTTTTAACACAACAGTGTTTTAGGCTAAAAAATGTGCAGCATGGCTTTTGCTTTTTTTATTTCTGTTTTTATTTTTTAACAAAGAAACAGCCAATCTCATTAGGTGTCAACTTTGTAAGTCTCACCACAAAAGCAATTAGTGTTCAGGCCGAGCATAAAATACGTTAAAGACCTTACAAAATTGGCTGCTACACTACGGATTTATTGTAAAAGACGGTAGATGGCTCTTTTTTTTCCCCACCTGCCTACCAGTAATTCCAGTGACGGTGGATGGGACAGCTCCATTTGTGGGTCAGTGATCTCTAAAAGCAGAGGCATTAGTTGCAGAAGATTAAGCAATAATTGGATGACACAATGTAAATATAATTTTGGACAGAATACTAGAAAAAATTTCCAGCCCAGCCTTCTGTTAAGTGTTAGTTGAGCTTGTTTCTCAAGTGAAATGACGAAATTCCACTTTTTAATAATTTAAAAGTAAGCGATGTGGGAATGGAGAGCATACAGGGGCAGCAGTGATTTTTTTCTCTCCCTGTCCCCGAGGTCCACCGTTGTGTTCTTTTGAGGTGTAAGTTGTAAATGGGATATTTATTCATTTCTAATAGGATGGAGAACAAGAAGGCTTGTGTCAGATGTGGTGACAGAAGAGAAAATGCATTTCTGTAACATAGTCACTGGAGTCAATGGTTACTCACCTTGTCCCCTGGCAGGAATATTAAGCTTTTTTCACCTTGAATCATGTTAGGTAACTGGGGCCAGTCTGATAACAGCGCTCCGCTGTGCTGCATCTTAATGACATGGTGTCCAGCAAAAAACTAAACCTGGGTCAAAAAAGGAGCCAGCAGAGCGCCGTGAACCCCTCAGAATGGACAGGCACCATGCAGAGAGCTCCAGGAGGAGACAACTGTGTCCAGGAAACAGGCACCTTTAGGAAGAAGTCCTCAAAAGTTACATCTTCCGGACCAGACCATGCATCAGGCCCAGAGGTGTTGAGCATCCCCTGTATATCCTAGTCGGACCAGGACGGGGTTGAAAACCAGAGAAAATTCATCCGTGAATGGAATAAACTTTGGGTCACAGGAAAATGTCACTCCAGAAAGCAGATCTACTTAATTCTGTAGTGTTGCATTTCAGCAGTTAATAAATGGACTAATTAGAGACTGGAGTGTTGATGGTATTTACCCATGTCAATAATAACCGGCTCAAATTAAGATTACTGTAAGGAATGGACTTGACTTTGAAAAGGACTGGGTTTCTGCTGGGCTACTGAAAACTCTGCTTCTCAAATAAAAAAAATGTCAGCAAATGTAAAAAATGATAATTAATAGCATCAACCTTTCAGTAAATGGTGTAGAAAAAAAGCTGCTAGAAATAAATGTGGAGGTAGATATGTGATAGTATCCAACCTGAACAGCAAGGTGTCATGTGTACCCTGAAAGCATGCTTTTGTTAAAAATGGTGGTTCTTTATACAGGCACACAGAAATGAGCCAACAAAATGCATTTATGTTTATGCGTCTCAGAACCTAAATCCTCTTAATGATAATTTCTTTGCATGTTTGTAACTGTGTTAAGATAAACTCTAGAGTACATTGGTAGCAGCTTCAAAACAGAGAGGGAGGACGTGTCCTGGAGCTAACGACCATGGAACAAGAGTAGTGTGAAGAATGCGTTGATGTAGGCGCTTGCTTCTTACATTGGATATTTCTGTTCAACATCCTCAGTTCATTTTGAAATAATTCTTCAGTTGTAACTGACCTCAATCTAAAACACTTTCTTCAAGAATTTGATGATCTACTTAGGACTAACAAGTGTTACAGAGCCTAATGTGCCTCCGATAATACAGGTACTGCCAGGAGTGCAGTTACTACTGAGAAATAACACACTGGAGCAGGGTCGTTAAACACAGCCCTTCCTCCTTGATATGAGAAACAACAGAAGGCCAAGAAGGCAGCCTATAATTAAAACAGTAACAGCATCCAGAATCATTCATAGCACTTAGAAAAATAGCTGCAGAAAGAGCTGTTTTGAGAACAAGGAGTATCTGTGTCAGGCGAGAGACACTTAGAGTCAGCTGCAGTCATTAATGTCAGATTCTCCGGAAATTGTTTAATCAATTCTGATGGAGGCAGAGGAGGAAGAAATGGGATTGAGACAGGTCATCTGTGGGGATTTCCATGTTAGACTTTCTCTATGAATATTTTATGAATCAGCTGTATGAGTTTGTGGTGGTTGTTTTTTGTTTGGTTTGTTTTGTTTTTTTTTTAATCTGGTATTTTATTCTGTTTGTATTTGATCTTCAAAAGGGAAAGGTGGTGTTGGAGCAGTGCCCTGGGAACAGTGTGCGTGCTTACCTGTGTGGACTTTTGTATCGTGACCTAACCTGTCTGAGTGGTGCTGGGAAAAAAAGCCCAGTCTTGCATTAGAAGTCATGCAGCATTAATTTATTCTAATAATATATAGGGAAATCTTTGGAAACGGGCACATAGAGGTGGAAGGCCAATGTGATGTTTTGCGTTGCTGCCATCATGTCCCTGTCATTGTAAAACAGCACACCAGCCAATTACTTTCCTTTTTCTTTGCTGTTTATGGTGGGATGAGCAGTTTAGACGTGGTGGTGGGACGAGCTGTTTAGACAGCATGTGCTCTGCAATAACTGTTTGACTTTTGTGTGGCATCGTCTGAGGATAGGGACACATTGCCCAATCATTAAACAAGAAGTGAGAGACTGTGGAAGTTTTTGTGTTACCTCTCTGCTCTTGCAATTGGATTTAAGGGAAGGGAAGCCCGGAAGGGACTAATTAGCCTGTGCACACAATCAATATAATTCCACGTTTCTTCATGCTTAGGTGGCTAAAGCTGACCACCTGGCAGGGACAATGCACACACGTTCCGCTGAAATACTTTCACCTTACAGTGAATGTACTTTCATTTTTTCAGTCTGGTTTCATCTCTAATTGCATTTGAGTAATCAAACCCCGCTTTCCAGCTTGCATAAAGCAGCAAAGTACTATTTACATTGATTTTTTTTTTTTATGAAATAGATGTGTTTTTATAGCGGTTTGCAATGACAATTAAATGATTAAAGCGTAGAGTGGATGAAGTTGTATAGCAGCAGATAGAGCCATAATGAGTGTAACTGTAATTTTACTTTTAATAGACTAGAAGAGGTCTGATGCCACAACCCAAAATTGAATCAAGCTTTCACCCAAGCATAACATTTGGGGAAGTAATATAAAACTTCACTGTTTCTGCAGTTTTACATCCATATACAATGTTTGCTGGTATTGTGCTTGCTCTGTGTTGGATTAATTGAATTGAAGGATGTCCCATGGTCTGTCTTGGACACCCCACACTGCTCAAGGGCCAGCATCAGGATCAGGGAACAGATACAGCAGGAGCAGTCCTCCTGGTGCAGACCAACTCATGCGGTTGCAGATCCTCTTGTCCCTGTAGCCCGCAACACTTCTTCAATCAAAACAGGCTCTACTGGCAAAAGGGTTTGCTTTTTCTGATGGAGAAATGCCATTAAATGTCATTCTCTGGCCTGTGTTTTTATGCTGGTAAAAGCTTCCTGTGTGGATTTGGGTTGTTTATGCATATTTTCTGTATTGCTTTCACTCTGGCTGTTTGTCTACCTCTGGAGACGTCTCCGTGTGTGTTACAGAGGTGTCAACATTTTTGTCAGTCCTTCCAGTGAATTTACAGGAAGAAACTGTGACCAGTGAAAGGTGCTTTAAAGGCTGAACATGCAGGAGGTATTACACTGCTTAAATCCATGCCACACTTTTGTGCAGGGTAAACTTGAAGACATTGCCCACCTTTTTTCATATTTAGCTTAAATTTTCCACTTCTTGGTTTCACTCTGTAGTTCTTAGGATACCTGTCAATAAGAAATGTCTCTTCATCCTGACCATCATATACATCTTTCCAGACCATTAGCCTGTCCCTAGACCTTTTGTTGTCTATGGTTCAGTATGATGATTGAATCATTAACTTTTTGTACACTTTCCTCCCAAACTCATCTTTGCATCCACCCCCTTCACCAGAGATGTTGTTTTCCTCCCATTTTTTCTGGTTTGCTGGCACCATTTGAATTTTGAAACACAAAAACCTATATGCAGTGACCCAGATGTGATCACATCAAGAGGCATTTCCTTCAACTTGATGTTTCCACACCAACCTCCCCACATCTTGGTGGTCTGGCTGCCCTGTCACAGGGCAGGGCTATAGGAAGCAACTCCTGTGGCTTTTTTTCCATGATATATGGGCTCTGCCAGTGTTCATTTTTTGTAGAGAGGCTGGAGAATCACTGATCTGCTTTTGGACAGTGCCTTGACCACCCATGGTGCTAGCATCACTTCTGAAGCAGCTGGCATGTCCCATGCAGCCCCAGTGCCACCAAGGTCGTGCTGACAGAGCAGTGATCACAAGGAGCACACTGTGGGGATACACCCACTTCATTGTTTCCCATTCAAAGAAATGTGGAAAATTGCCTTAGGTAAAATCCGAGCTGTGAGGACCCACCAGGGATATTATAAAAAGCGGAAAGGATAACTTAGGCCTGAGCTGTCCTGTGCGATCATTATTTTTTTTGCAGTGCCATAAAATCCCTCCTCCTATCTATCCTTAGTTTCCCACACAGAGGAGATGACCGGATATGTTTATTCTTGAAGTTACCTTTAGAGTTCCTTGCTGATTTGACGTGCGTTTTGCAGTTGTAGTGATCAGCGTTGCTGGCAAGCCAAGGGGACGTTTTGCTCTGTGGGACACTGGCAGTGCCAAGGAGTGCTGGTTTCCACGCAGACACGCTGTCCTGGGCTTTACGTGTGCTAGTGGCTGTACAAGTGGTGTGCATTTCCTCCAGCCGATGGCTGACCTCATGGCACACACCACAGAGAGGGTTCACATGCAAGACACCTGGTGGTTCTTTGATCATCACCTCTTTTTACCTAAACCGTCTGGATGATCATAAGCAACAACTTCCCCTTTGAGGTGCTGCACTTTGGCGGGGCTAAAGATATTCCTGTGCAAAATGCTTTAAAGGGTTTCTTTGAAAAATATGATCTGCTTTTGATGTGACTTGATACAGGAATATTTGATGCTCCTGTAACTTTACCTGTTCAATTCTCTAAGCAAGATTACTCAGTTCTGTTAGACTTTAAAAATAGCAACAGGATGTACTTGACTGGTACCTCTCCTGACATAGGCAAATGGGGTTTCCATCTGCTAATAATGCATTCTTCTTCAATGCTTTCCAACTATTTCATAAAGATATTTCCTGATAAGTGTCAAACAGTTGGTGTGCAGCTCTGTATGTGGATGGGACATACATACAAAATGTCAGCAAGTCCAGAACTGGTAGCACAGAGAAGATCACATAAGGGTGTTTGTGAAAAGGTTCCCACTTTATGTAGTAAAATTAAATCTGCAAAAATGAGTTACCAACCTATGTATTTCTACCAATATTCATTGCTTGGTGATGAGAAGTTTTACACAGCCTAGGGCCTGGAAAGCCGCTCTGGGCTTGGAACAAAAGTTCCTCTTCTGGGCTCGGCATGGAATCTTCACAAAGGGCTTGGTTTTAGAGATGATCCTCACTGTCATCTCTATGTAAAAAAAAGAATACAGGCGAGTTTTAACGCACAGCTACCCATGACAGAACGTGATCCTGGTCACTTTATGCAGAGATGTAATGGCCTCTTTCAGTGGCTCTTCGGTGCCAATGCTGGTGGGCTGTCACACTGCCAAGGCATTGTCCAGAGCACGTGTGAAAATCGAGGAACGTTTCCTTGCTCCTGCCCACCTGACAAGTCTTTCACTTTTCAGCAGGTCCCCCAAGCCCCACTGGCATCCTCTCTCTGTGACAGGGCTGGGGAGGAAGGACAGGAGAAGCCCACAACTGTGTTTATTTACACCGTGCCCTTTTTCCACACAGGTGGGCTCATATTCTCACCAGGGTGACTTCCAGAGTCCAGGAGACACTTCTGCAGTTGTTAGTCCCAACTGAAAGCAGTCCATGAAGGGAAAGCAGTAAATCCTGGCTTTGGTTTGCTTGTTCTGGTGGATTCTTCCTCTGCAAAGGCCTGAATCACACCTGAGACGTGGCCCTGAAAATCTGAGCACCACTTTTAATTATATTTATTTAGTTATTGTGGATGATAGCGTAGGTTTATCTGTAAGTTTGCCTTCTTTAGTGTTAGTATCCAGTAACAGTGTGAATTTAGCCCATGTCTGCTGGGAAGGAAAGGAAGTTCATCCCAAAATATGGGAAACTCATAGCTGAGTGTCAGCTGTGTTTCCTTTTTTAAACTTGCAGTAGCTGGAGATGACGATGACTCTTAGCCGGTCCAGCTACCCTGTTCTGCATCTGAAAGTGTCTCATTTTGTTCCTGTTTCCTACTTAGATTGGATATGAGGAGAAATTTCTTCACTGAAAGGGTTGTCAAGCATTGGAACAGGCTGCCCAGGGAAGTGATGGAGTTACCATCCCTGGAGGCATTTAAAAACCAGGCAGACGTAGTGCTGAGGGACATGGGTCAGTGGTGGAGTTGGCAGTGCTGGGTTAACAGTTGGACTTGATGATCTTAAAGGTCTTTCCAACCTAAATGATTTTATGGCTCTATGATTCTATGATTCTTCCTCATCCATTTCTTTACCTGCCAGTCCATACTCTCTCTTGACAATCCTTGCTCTGCATGAATGAATCACATTTATCCACATCTTACTTTATTTTAAAAACACAAATTATAGAAGCCATCAGATGCCACTTTTTCTCAGAGATGCCTCTTCTTTCCTCCATATATATGAACAAACTTGGAATGGCCACAGAAACTCAGAGACGAGATGTGCCAGTTTTCCATGAGATTCTGGATGCTTCTTATGCAGAAGAGACATAATCAAAGCTGCAGGTTTTTGAATTAGACACCAAGTGTCTGTGATTGGCAAGTTTGTTGTGGTGTCTCTCTGTCCTTCCATCCTGCAACCACCAGCAACCGTGGACTTGAAATGTGTGAGGAAGCTGATCACAGCAGTAGTCCTGAGAGGGAGTGGTGGTTTTAATATTTTAATCTGCTGTCCACAATCAGCTGTAAGGGGGAGGGCTCTTGATAGAGCACGTCCATCCAGCTCCTCTGCATCAGCAAAGACCCGTGCCCTGGAGACACTGCAGCACGTGGGGATGGGAGCAGTGGTTGCCCAGCCGCTCTCCCCATGCCAGCAGCATGTGTTGCTGATTAAGGGAAGATTTAATATCCCTCAGCCTCTGTGGGATTCCCCACCAGTCCAAGACAGCTATTTATGTTTGTATCGATCCTCATTTGTTATCTGAATTAGTATCCACTCCAAACGAGGATCTCATTGCGTCAGGCACCGTGTTGTACCTGTGGCTGAAGATCCTGCCCCAATGTTTTACCAAGCAGAAGGAGCCCTAGGTTTGCTGCCTGTGAAGTGGTCGTCTTCGATACTGTAATCCTTCCAGTGTTAAATCTTATTTGAGCTGCTTATACCTAATTCAAGGCCAAGATTATGTTCATAGTAACACCTTCATACCAGGCTTCTTTGCATAGGTCCAGTCTGGGTGGCAGTGTCTCATTCAGCTCAGACTCTTGTCTTCTGCAGTTTCACCAGAGATTGGCAAGTGCTGTTTGCAAAAGATCCATTATTTCAGACAGGAAAAGGGGGACTTCTGTGCCAGGTCCTCCCATCTCCATACCCAGCTCTTTCTCTGTCTTGCTGTATCATTCTTCGGAAGTGCAATATCCCCTGTCTGGTAAATTGGGATACTAGAAGGTTTTATGATGCTTTTAGAAACCTGGAAATGACATTGTCTGGTCTGGATTTTGTAAAAAAATATCCTTCTGTTTGTTCTGCTGTAGCTTGGCTTGGGTTAAGGGAGATTTCATAGCAACTGTCTGTCCTTCAGGACGCACCTCCATGCATGGTGATCCTTAACATAGGCTGCCATCTTACGGGGTCTCCCACCCTGTGTTTCCCTGGGGTGTGTGATGGCCAAGGCTGAGGACTTCTGCTGCACAGGCAGTTTCAGAGCGCGTATTGCGGGCGGCAGCATGGAAGAAGCAATCTAACCATCTAGTCAGGAGCTGTGAGAAAGGCAATAAACTTACTAGTAATTCGTGTCATTATAATAGTTATGCATTTATCAGCAATCTGGCAAATTTTTCAGGTGGCATAAAACATAAATTAGATTAGTCAATACCAGGGCAGACTGGTGTTAACTTCAGGAAATTCTGAAGGATTTAGCCAAGCCAGGTGAGTGGGCAGCCTGATGGCAGATGAGATGTGCCATCAATAAAACCAGAAGACTTACACCAAAGGCAGCAACTGGAGCTACTCAGTTCACTTGACTGTGAACTAAATGCAGCAGCTCAAGAAAGGGGTCTGATATCTGATTCCTGTTCCTACGTACCAGAAATCCAAAAAGCAAACAAGTGAGTTTAATATATGTCAAAACCGGTCAAGGATCTGTTCAGTCTTGCTTATTCAGTCGCTGCAAAATTAACCAGGGGTGTTCTTTACTCTTACTGAGCTTCCAAATTCTGGAAATTCACAAAATCAGGCTGCCTACATGTGACTTGCCAATAATGTAAGCGCAGCTGCTGTGCTGAGGCTGTGACCACCAAGGTCACGTCAGCAAAGACTTTGCAGGGCAAAGTAAATGCCTGGCAGTTGTAGGAAGCAGGAGAGAAAGGGTGATTCAGCCCAACTGTGTCTCACAGTGAAGCAACGAGTCCCTCAGAAACCTGCTCTCCCTTCCTGACTGTGAACCACCAAACTTCCTTCCTTCTCTGCTCTCCAAGGTTTTATCATGTGGTTTTCAGCCACATGAAGATTTTGGATGTGGTTCACAGCACTCAGGAAAACAAAAAAAAAAGTGTCTGTGGCTAAAAAGGGTAGTCAGATATTTGTAACAGCGAATATTAAGAACTAAGCCTCCTAAAGCCTGCAAAGGAATAAGTCCTTCATGGTTTTAGGTTTCAACTAAGTTTAAGGAAAAGAGCTGAGGCAAAGCTTTCTCCGGGTCCATGTTTTCCTGTTGTTGGGTTTCTCATGACTCCTGACAGCGATGGCCTGTTTTGGGGCCATCAAGTCTCTGAATCCGGTACTGCCTATGGTACTGCTGTGGCTGTGCCAGTTCCTCTTGCTCTGAAAAGTGTTTGTAGTGGTTACACAAAATTCAACAAATTCACATTTGCTAGCAGAACACAGCAAATGACCTTTCAAAAAGTGCATCAAATAACTGAATTTTTATCTTTTTGTGTGTCTTTTTGAAATAACTATTTCCTAAATTAGTCTTAGAGCTCACAATGGCCAGTTAGCCTCCTGGGTTTCAGATCGTCTCAGTATTAGATGGGAGCTGTGACACTGCAGGAGGTGTAAGCTGCTAACTACCGGATTATGAATTCCACAGTGCTCTGGAAGAGACTCCCAGATTTGCTGACACAACCTCCAACTGTGGCTATTAGTGGGATCTGGTTACAGCAAACGTTACGGAGCAGGAAGATCCTTTGTCCAGGGTAAATCTTCATGTGAAGTGAGCTGTCATTGTCTTTCTGATGCAAATCATATGACCGTATTAGATCACAGAGAAACCAGCGTCATACTGAAGTAATTATCTCCATAAATATGTTATGGCCTTCAATGTAGACAGATGGCATTTGCAGCAGCCTTCTCTGTGTTATGGCAGTATCACCTCCCTTGCTTTCTTCTTCTTGTTTGATTTAGTATTTCCTTAGCTTACCTTTCTTTTTCTGTTTCTCTCCTCTCCCTGTGTGCTTTACACATGGTCTCAGGGAGCTGTAGAAAAATATCTGTGTTGAAGGACAGCTCAGTCTCACAGAGTGTCAGATAAACTGCAATGTCTAATTTCAGATTAAATCACGTGTTCCTTTTTATCCAGGAAAAGCCAGCCCCAATAGCTTTAACGAGGATGACGAAGGGACTGTTGGACACAAAGAACTTGCGTAGACATTTCCATGTGAGAGTGTAATTAAGGGTAGTGCAAGTACAAGGCTGGTAAAGGAGCAATTTCATTTTTTAAACGGCAAGGTGGTTACCAGCATAAAGACAAAGAAAGGAGGGCAAGAAGGAAGCCTCAAATATGTATTTGAACAGAATAAGAGAAATCAAGATTCCGGGCTTTCTTTTGCTCTTTTTGCTGCTTTAGCGTTAAGTCACAGACTGAATGAATAAGGGACATTGGCCATGCCTAACAATTAATTATGTGTACCCTGGTACCTGTACGGTTAAATGGAGATAGCTGGACATACTGGGGTGGAGGCTGCCAGACAGCATGTGCTCTTCAGACACCAGGTCAGTCCCCTCTGGCCAAATAATGAAAACCTTGTGGTGAAGGGTTTTTGGTGTTATGTTGTTTTGGGGTTTTTTTCTTGGTGGGGAGAAACACATGGGGCGGATGGCATTTCTGTGGCTTCAATTGCAGGAGGTAGAACAGAGTATCTGGGCTACCAGATGACCACAGTTATGGTCTGGAGAACTTCTGCTGACACTGAAGGACAGAAATAGAAGCTGTTCCCTCACATGTAGCTGTTGGACACCAAGACCTGGTTATGCTGGTGCTACTATTTCAGGCTAGGCTGGGGCAATGTAGACACTCATTTTTCCTCTCTCTTATCTAGTCTGTGTCTGAACGTGCATAGGACATCTGTGACCTCATCACCTTAATGCACGAGCACCTCATCATCTTTTAAGCATCTGCTCACATCTCTCCTATGAAGCAAAGTGGCTCAGCCTGCTTCTTACAGACAGGACCTTGAGGCAGAGAGACCAGGACTTGGCAGGAGAGGAAGGGTTTAGTCCAGAGCTCACATCTACCAGGTGGCATCCAGGAAGATTATTCTGAATTTCATGTGTGGTAGGTCCCCCAAACACCCACATGGAATTGAAATTACCTCTACACTTCCTAAGTGAATGAAACGAAATTGAGCCAGGGTGACGTGCATTCTGGCTGGGTGGGAGATCAAGGGGTTCGTGCTGTGTGATTTACCTGCTTTGAAATCCACACTTGTGGGTCCTGTGCACACCACGCCATTATCACCCTATCGGTTCAAGGCTGTATTCATGATCTTTGTGTATTTTTTACTCAGTTTTAAATTATCTTCTTTGTTTTTGCATTATAAATACATTATTTTTTTTTAGGACTTACTATACCTTCATTTATTTAAGTGCTCAAATCCCTAGTGCTGCTGTTTCTATTCAGTTTCTCTTCAGTTTGGCTGCTTTTATCTCACCATTCTGGTTTGGAATTGGCTTTATTGGGAAGATACTAAAAGGTGACTGATGGTGTTGTGTGTCTTTGGACCCCCTGTTAAGATGCTTTAGAAGGCCTGATTGTCAAAGGTGGATGTTTGGAGATTTCTGAAGACCAGACGTAACTCATACTGGATAGAAAAAAATGAGTTGCAAGAAGTACCACGCTTCAAAAATTTGGCCTCTTAAAAATCTGAGGGGACCAATTTTGTGTTACCTTATTCTTCTTGTGCTGCAAGAACAGGAAATTACAGACTCCATTTGCTAAACAGCAGGAGGCTAAATGATTTGTCTCACTCTTACAAATATTTTTCAAACCCACATCATGTAGCCTTCTCTGTGCAATAATGTGTGGACAGAAAATAGATGAATATACAATGTGAAGGAAGGATGACCAATCTCATTCTCTTGGGTAAACCTAAGTCATGATATTGTACCAAAGATAAAAAAGCCTGGAGTCTGTGGTGTTTACATTTAGTGTTAGCACAATGTATTTTTTTAAAAAATGGATGTTTTCATCTCTTTGTGTCCATTCTGGGTGTCTCACTCTAGCAGGAATCGGTGCAGGGATCACAACTTGCAGTGTGGGATCACAGTCTTCTCAAATGGTTTTTACTGTTGTCCCAAAGGATGAGAAAGGTTGTATCACAAGAGGTTTAGCTAGGATGTATTTTCTCGTTACTTTGCACAGCACAGTGACAGACTGTGCATGTTCTAAAACACAGCATAGCGTGAGAGAGAGATGATTTAGGTAGCCAGGCCGAACTGTGAAATGTCTTATTCAGACTATCATAAGTGCCTCAGTTTGTGTTTGTGGAAAATCAGGACATTTGGGTGACCCTGTGACTTGATCTCAGACTTTGGGTTATTTGTCTGTGCAGAGAAGCAGATGTAGGACATGAGAACATATTCCTGAAGAGGAAGTAGGCATCTGGGCAAAAGCTTTTGAAGATATTTTGAATTTAGCCTACTTACCCAGAGCTAGTGAATGGTAAATGAGACTGGTGGTGTCAATAACATGCTGAATTAATCCAGGAAAGTTGTGACTACTTTTGAGGTGGGAATCTTCTTTTTTTTTTTTTTATCATGACACCTGTTGCTCATAGGTACAAATCAAACGAAGAGTATGTGTATGTGCGAGGCCGTGGAAGAGGGAAGTATGTATGTGAGGAGTGTGGAATTCGCTGCAAGAAACCCAGCATGCTGAAGAAACACATTCGCACGCACACAGACGTCAGGCCATATGTCTGCAAGTACTGTAACTTTGCTTTTAAAACCAAAGGTAAGAGACAGTCAGCTCCTAGCTCCTCTGCTTAGTTTATTGACTTACAAGCCTTCTTGGGGACACTGGTGAAGGGGAAGGGAAAACCTTCCCAGGGTCTGGAAAACCCCAGGAGTTGGAGGGAGTGGGATGAAGGAGTCTTAAATTGGCTATTTTCAGCAGAGGACCAGCCCCGTGTTCAGCTGCGTCGCAGTGGAGAGCACTGTCTGCCCATGCGTACCTGCAGCAGAGCATCCACCCCATCCTACTGGTGCTTCTGAAAGGGAACGATCCTGAAATAGAGCTTCACTGGCAGGGATTTATAAACAAAACCACCCCAGAATGAAAGCAGGGGCTCCAGGGTACAGGCAAACGTCCCTGACTGAGCACGTGGAGACAGTCTTCGGGTGGCTTTTTGTGCTAGTGCTCTCAAGATCTATTTGCGCTGCACTTCTTCATCCTTCACAGTTGCATGTAGCTTTGACATTTTCTATATCATATCAATAGACTTTTTCTCTAAAGACCTCCATTCCGGGACATCTAGTCATTAACGATCCACAACCTCACTCCTACCTGATACTCTTTGCAAGAGACCTTCATCGTTGCCTCAGTGAGTGTGCGAGTGAACTCTAGCAGGAACATGCAAAAGTCTCTCTTTCAAGAGACTTTGGGTAAAGTTTTCAAAAGTGCCAGAGGCGCCCAGGTCCCTTTAACTTCTCACTGGAGTCTGGCACGGTGGGTTTGGCAAATCTCCACTCCATCTTTGGTTGCAGCAAGTCTTACAGTAAAGATGTCGAGTTCAGTTTCTTGTTTATAGTTTGACATCAATATAAAATGTCCATTGTCTGTAGCTCCCATCATTGCAAATCTCAGAAGATGACACAGCTGGGGGAGTTAATTACTCAAAAAGAGCACCAGCCTCAAAAAACCAGTGCTGCCCAAGGAAGCGGCACAGCATGGGTGTGGGGAGGAGGCACTGGGTGCTGCGTGGACTGCGGTATGTGCGCGTACCCAGAAGTGCTGTGGAGGACGTGTCTGTGCTAGACAAGTGACCCAGACGCTGGGTGATTCAGGGTGGGCAGTGCCTGGACAATGGCTTTGTTGGTAAAGCTGGCAGGCGATTTCTGGGTAACGACGTGTTGGTAATCACTAGGCATATGGGAGCATGGGGAAGTGATACCGAATTTGAGGCCAAATTCTCGTCAGACACATGCAGCAGATCCAGGCTCCAGTTCTTTCTCTCCCTCTCAGCCTGGAGCTATTTCTGATTCATTTTCTTTCTCTTTCCCTCTTGCTTTTGTTACTTTGTTCTGAGTTTTTCCTTTGAGAGGTGAATCCATTCAGCCTCTTCCGTCACTTCACCTTGCTTTACACCATGCTTCTGTTAGGCTTTTATTCAGGATGCTGCTATCAAACCATCCTTTCCACCATCTCTCCAGCTGCTTTGCTCTTCATCTCCGCTGCCTTGAAGCACCCAAGCTGTCAGCACTGACTGTGCCGATTGCGCACTGCAAATAGACTCTTGCCTCCAAGGGACTTCCCTTCTTCAGCTTTGCAGGAAGCTTGCATGAGGAAGGCAGCATGGAAATGCTTCCTTCAAAAAAACCACCCCACTCTTGGGATTTGAATGCAAAGCTGTCCATTTGCCTATAGACGCATGAGGGGGCAAAACTTCCCCAGAGCAGCAATTTCAGGACAAATAGTTGCATGATGGTAACTTGGAATCACATGAAAATGGCTCTTTGCTGGAAGGGGGTGACAGTCAGCGCCCTGTCTGTGTCCTGTGGGCATGCTTGTACTCCAGGTAACTTCGCAGCACTTGGGTAAAAGCTGTTTGCTTCACTGGTGGAGACACAAGGACCTTTGGAAGAGTTTCTGGAGGGTGAGAAAAAGATCAACTTTAGGTGCTGATAAAATCATCACAGTTGCAGAATCATTGCTGTTGGTGATGGGGTGCGAACCAGAGGTTTGCAGAACTGGGGGGTTTCACAGCTTATTTTGCAGACATCTAGAATAAGTTCATTTGTGCCCTGATTCATTAGGATCCTCCTTCCTGGGGTGCAATTTTGCAACCACAGTTAATTGCAGAATGGAGAAGCTGGAGCTCTCGCTACTGGACTGTGCTTGCAAAAATATAAGTTGAGTTGAATCTCTTTTCGAAATCAGCTTTCCAAAGTTAATTTTAGCCTTCAGTGTAAAGTCAAAGGGGATATCTGTGGAGCTGTCTTCATTTTGGCTGTGGTAGATCTCTCCAGCATGATCTAATGCTCTAAACTCTCAGCTAGGCTGGAAGCAGTTAAACCTTTTTTTTTATTATTATTTTTAATGAGGATCTTTATCTGGTTAAAATGTACCTCCCCCCTTACCCCTGAAAATCCATGTCTGTGTTCCAAGAACTCGGGAAACTTTTGCAAAAAAAAGAGCTTTAAATATTTTTCCCTTTTCACTAATTATGCTGTTTGTCTGCTTTTTGTAAATTTCTGTCACTGTGAACGAAGCTGTTCTTTTGAGTTACAGAACAGCAGGGAAATGTTTTTTTTTTTTTTTATTATTTTAAAACAAATCCATGAGATTTTTGTGTGCTCGCTTAGATGATGGAAACAGCAGTCTTGAAAATTCAGTTTGTAAAGATTTATTTGATTATACGTTTCTGGACGAGATATAAACGTGCCTCTTTAATGAGGTGTCTCTACCTCCACTGTAGCAGTGCTCTCTTAAGAGGTTTGTTACCGTGGCCTCCAAGAGGCTGTTTAGAAGAAGTTAAGCAGCTTCTTTGTTGTTTTCTTACCAGGAAGGAAATGAAGAAAAAGCTGCAGTCTAATAATTTTCCCTTTCAGGAAGGTCAGGGAGAGCTTTTCCCTTGACCACCTTCCCAGAGGGGACAGAGGAACCGCCAGCCTTCCCTTGTCACTCATCCCCAGACCCTGGGGGGAAGCGCAGCCCCTTTCTTCCCTCCTCCTCTTGGGTGACCTGGGGATGTGGGTCAGTGTTGGCACATTAATTCCCCTCCTGTGCAGACATTATCCTTTTCCACAGCTATTTTCTGCTCTCATTCAGGCTCACATCAGATTCTCACATCCTGATTGCTTAGGATATCTTAAGATTTCTGGATAAGCTGTGTGGAACAGCTCACTGTGTCCGTGCTGCTGCCTCTGCTTAGAGGTCAGGAGGGACAAGGAGCTTCATATTAATTTCAAAGGTGCTTGTGTAAAGGACATCAGTGCTTGTTGGCTGAAGATATCCATTTGATAGTCTAGTCCACTCACAGTTTCCAGACACCAGACTTCTTTGTGTCCTCACCCATAGTCTTCCTTTAATAAATTAGTTTGCAGTTCCTTAAATCAGCACATGACAGGCACTGAGGTTATTGAACATGTTAATATATTAAATGCATTACCCCCTCAGCCCTTAAAGGCAAGGTTATGGCTGCACGGTTTATTATTATTACTGCTCCAGCAGACTCAGCGCTCTGCTAAGCCTCCTCTGGAAACTACAGAGCAGGTCCAACTGGCGGAAAGCTCCAAAAGAATTAACTGCTGTTACGGCAGGGCAGATTGATATATAGATTTGCAAAATGTCCCTGCACCCTGTGCGTGCTGGGGCCCTTCCTTAGCGTCTGGGACAAGGGAAAGGGTCTGAGCGTCCCTGTGAAGCCACTGCCGAGAGGAAGCTTTGGTTCCCCCTCTCCTCAGGACATCCCAAACCTCTGCTGGGATGAGGACAGGGTTATCCTCAGGAATTCGCTGGCTGCTCCCTTATGAAATGTGGCGTGAGGCGCGTCGCTGGGAACAGAAAACGGCCCTGTGGTCCTGACAGGAGGCAAAATGCTGTGAGCAAAAGGGCTCTTTAACTTCCCAGGGAAAGGGGGGAAAAAAAAAAAAAAAAAAAAAGGAATGAGGGATGGCTGGAAGTCAAAGACTGGCAAATTCAAGTGAAATATTAACTGTTATTTTTTTAAACAGTGCAGCTATTAATCCCAGCACAAGCCTCAATGGGAAATATGCTAATTCTCTATATTTTGAAATCTGCAAATCCAGCCTGGGTACCTTTCTGGAAGATTAGGTTGTGGCTAACATAAACTGATAGGCTTGATCCAGAAGATGTCTAATATTTTATAGCCTGTACCGATACTGGCAGGCAGGCTCGAGGTTCAAATTTTCTTCTTTAATCTTAAAGTCAGTAAGTATAAAAGATAGTAAGAAAGATTTTAAAAAATTAAATCTTTTGCCCAATAAATTCTGTAAATTAAAGCTTTCCTTCTCATAGAGTCTCACCTGGGGACATTATATCTATGTGGATACCTAAATCAAAGCCTGTGCATTACTTAAGTCACACATAAAACTTGTTCCATGGGTTTATCTGGGATGAAGAGTATTGACCTGTTGCTGCTTCTCTGTGTGTGAGTGTGTCCCCCAGCAAAATGGGAGTCTGCTGTTCTGCTCTCCTTGTATATTATTTTAAAAGAGGAATGTGAAAATACTTAAGTCCTGGAAAGCTGTCAATGTTTGTATCACGACATCACTTTGGATGCAGAGATCATGCAGTTGGTCATTTGTTGGGGTACTTTTTTGTTGTTAAATTGTTCACATTTAAATAGAAATAGAAAGCATGGTGTGTGCCCAATAAGGATAAGATAAATTTTCCAGGAATCTTACCTTTTCTGTTCCCTACTTTTTGTTTTAACTCCACCATCTTTAAAATATGACAATGGATATTCTGAAAAAATATTTTTCCTGTTTTAATTTAAATGGGAAATCACTTCTAGTACCTATTAAGCCGCTTTAAGCACTTTTGGAGCACTAGAGTTTTGGCTCTCTCAAAACAACACAAGTATTTAAGCGGCTTTAAGTCCAGAATAAGACTTCACAACATCAGGAAAGCTTAAGCAGCCAGTGATACATAGTTATAAGCAGGTGTAACGGGAGAGCTGTGCTGAAACTGGCTGTACTCTTCCAGTACAGCAATAGCTGGGGTGGGGTCACAATTTCCACTGATTCCTGAATTGTAGATGGAGCCAGTTTTCTTTCAAATTTGGGAACTTTTTGGTAAACAATCCTTAGTGAAGACCACTTACCTGCTTAGGATTCAATATAACTGTTCTGCTACTTAAATCCAGCTTCCCCGCCTGCTAGTTTCTCTCTTGCTCCTTCCAGTATGTGTTTTTTTTTCACTGTTTCCAAGGAAGCAATGTTGTGGGTTGGTTTTGTTGTTTGTTTTTTTTTTAAACTTGGGAGCCAGAACTCTCTAAGGCAACAAGTAGCTGTGAATCCTTCGTTGTAGGATTCATATCCAGCTTTTACTTGGGCAAAGTGGTGTTGACTTTACTGGAAATTTGCCAAAGGACTTTAGCATCTAATCCTGCCAGCATTAATTAAAGGGTCTAAAAACACAAACTGTAAGAAGAACCCTGATAAGATAAATATCATTGTCCTCCAAATTGCTCCCAAGATGATAACTCAGCTTCTCAGCTCATGTAAATAAGCCTCGAGCCTTTAATTTCCTTAAAATGTTGCAAACTTAGGTCAGATGAGAATCCAGCCCACTGAGTCTCTCTTCCCTAAAAGGGTAGCAGCATCCCTGTTTTGTTGGAATTTCTTCTTGGTGTGCCTGCAGGATGCTGTGCATGGATAGACCCTGTGCCAGGGGGGTTTGCACTGGGAGTTTGCAGGCTTCTCGTGTTCATCAGTGCGTGTGAGTACTGCCTGATCTGACCAAATGAGGATGAAGGAAGATGGAAAGCAGAAGGGGAAAGAAAGCAACACTTGCTATGAATTGGTCCTTTGGTATTTTACATTCACACAGGGGGGTTTAGCGCTGCCTGTGCAGCACCTTCCAGCAGACAGCCTGGGGGGGGAAGGGAGAGGAGAAGCCATGGCATTGCCTTGCACAAGGACAGTTGCCTCCAGTGAAAGAAAATAGAAAAGGAAGTGACACTGAGGGCTTCTGGCAGAGCTTGTCAACCCCAGCTGTTGTGCAGGGTGGAGCTGAGTGAAAGCAGAGGTGCAGTGAGGCGATGGGCAGAGCGCTGCAGGCTGCAGATGGGCTCCCTGTGTCTGCCGAGGTCTGTGGCAGCAGAAGGGAGCGTTTGTGTTCCCTCTGAAGAGCACTGGGGCCGAAGCAGGGGAAGGACCTGTGTGTGTAACATCCTTTGGACATCTGAGGAGGTTGAGGTGGCTGCTGTATGCCTCTGAGGACCAGAGTCCTTCCCTCAAGTACAGGGTAGCTGTAGTCTTGCCCAAAACACTGCATTTAACAGCACCCCGAGTGGCCTCCTGGTTTAGCCAAAGCCAGATGCATGTAGCACAGGGAATATATAAGTTTGTTTTGGAGAAATGGTAGCACCAAAATGGCTGGTGGACATCTTCTCCCCGCTCTTCCCACCATGGAGATCACAGCTGAAGTCCTGAGGTGCCACAGACCATAGTTTAAACCCTACTCACACCAGGCATTTATTTGGGCTTATTTTCTGTGTTCATTATCACCAGAGGGAATCCAGTTAGTGATTTTGGTGTGGTAACTGAGCAAAGACGGGTCATTTTTGCCAGCCAAGATATGAAGTGCCGTGATGGACAGGCAGCAGCAGGGTTTGATTTCAACAGACTGAGTCAGTTTGTCTTTTTGCTAGTTAGGTCCAAAATTAAATTCCAGTTCCATGAGGCCACAATTTGGACTCATTGGATAGTTTTCGGTAAAACAGTTTTTCACTTTAAAACAATGGTGATTCACTGGAACCAACAGTGTCCATGAGAGCATGCTCTGGTCTGACTGGGTGTCTTTGGGCCCACAACAAAACTCCTGGGCCAAAGTGGAGAAAGAGAGGTCTGATTTGGAGCAAGGACCTGAGCCAAGCTGGCCTTATCCTCAAACCTGAGTGTCCTAACCATGGGGCTAAGGGTATTTAGGCATGAAGTTTAAAAATAATAAATCTCTCTTACTGAAGCTGTTTTGCTGCATTTAAATTATTAAATATCCTTTGACTCCACATCCTAGATGGGTGCCAGATACACAAAGATATATAGTCAGCCTTTGTCTCTCTTGGTCTTTCCTGTTGGAGCTATTCCATTTTGTATAAAATGGGATAAATAAATAATTCATGGGCTAAAGAGAAACTAACTTGGTAGCTAGATGGTTATGGCACTCTTCTGAGATGTGAGGGCGTCATGGGTAATTCTCTGCTCCAATGAATAGTTGCTTATTTATTTATACTATCCAGAGCAGTGGGAGGAGAGGTTGATAGAGGCCCTCTATACTCCCACCCAGCTCAGGGACCGGGGGACTATGTGGATTGCAGGATACCAGCTGAGGGACCTCAGTGCTCAGCTGAAGGTTATAATAAAGTGTGAGAATTCATTTTTTCCTCAATTTTTTTTTTTTTTTTGTTTCGGTGAGAAAAACAAACCTTGTGTTCAGCACGACTCTCCAGCGTTAGCTAGCAGGAAGGCTGATGGCACATCACATTGTGGCAGTGAATTTGGAGGGTTCAACCAGCTCCTGGGCTGTGCTGGGATATTAAACAGCCCTTGGTGGAGCTTCAGCAAGGGCCCAGGTTTCTTCTCATCTTCAGGTCAGCCCATAAAGAGGTGTGGGAGAGGAAAGGGAAAAATGGGATTGTTTTTTCTTTATTTCTCCTACCCTTTATTTTTGCCGCTGTTCCACCTACCTACCTTTTCCCCCCCCACAAAGGTTACCTTGTGTTCAGCGTTTCCCTTGGATATAAGTAGGGTTAATAACTGCCTGATCAACCTGCCTGTAATTGGGGAGTTAGAATTAGAGAGGTGTCCTGTGAGTCCGGCATGCCCACGAGTAATGCCATCCCACTGTCTCAGAGCAGTGACCACGGCCCCCCACATCCCACATTCCCCCTTGCAGGGGCTGCTCTTTCCATCCTGGCACTAACAAGGAACCCTTGTTAATGCTTAGCAGGTTTTCTCAGTGCTGCTGGACCCTGGTGCACAGGGCTTCCAAGGGCATCCATGACTCTTCCTGTTCCAGGGAGCTGAGAACTTTTGCCTGGCACTCAGAGCATCTGAGCCATCCTGCTGGGGGGAAGAGGGTGATTGTAGGATTTTTTCCCCATTTCTGTCATCTCGAGCACCCGTTTGGGCAGTACCAGTCTGCCCCATAGTGTGAAGGAGCTCCTCACCTCCAGGTGGGTGGCCCTGTGTGCTGGGATGAGGTGGGAGGTGATGCTAGACTGAGATGTGTTCCTCTTCCCTACCATTTTTCTTTGCTGCATCATCACAGCTGAAAGCAATCCAGGAATTTTCATCCCCCCAAACCCAAATGTGTACCCCAACCATTTTTTCAGGTTGCACAACACCTGCAAAGCCGTACAACTCCACCAGCACATTCTCTTCCATCCTGGTGCAGCAGCAAAGGAACAAAAGGGAGGACAGCCTTGTGTCACGGGGTATTTGCAATGGATAGTGGTTTGGGGAGAGTCAGAGGCCTCCTTGGTCTGGTTCAGAGCCAAATTATTAACTTGTTACTGCTGAGCTTGCAAAATGGATTAAAAAAAAAAAGAGCCATACTAACGAAAATATGTTTTCTGCTTCTTTTCAGGGAATCTGACTAAACACATGAAGTCAAAGGCCCACAGCAAAAAATGTCAGGAGATGGGCGTGTTGGTATCTTCACTGGTGGATCTGGAAGCCGAAGAAGGTAAAATCTTTCACATTATAAACCTGCTATTTCTGCTAACAGAGGGCAATATCCATTCAGGCAGGAGACGTGCTCTGCAGATCATCCTTTCAAAGATGTGGAGCAGTTTTGTTCTCCCCAGGCTCCTTCCTGCACTCAAGGAGGGATTTCTGCTTGCTTGGGGTGGGTTACAGGACCGTCCTGGGATGCTGCATCCCTGGGACAGTGTGTGAGCCCGTGTCTCCCTGCTGTGTGTTTTGCCTGTTTGGATGAAGTATTCTGGCTGGCTGCAGCCAGAGGCAGAAGTAAATGGACGAGTAGGGAGCATCCTGCTTTGGCCCCGTGCTCTCCATGTGGGCTATACACGTAATAATAAATAGTGGATCCATGGCGTGAGAAGGTGCTTCTTGGTATTTTGTGGTATCTCTAGCAGGGAGTTTGGGAGCCTGACTGCCATGCTTTGGAAGAGCCTGGGTCTCTCCTGGCCATAGAGGGAGTCTCCACAGCAGCAAAATGAGACCCCCCCACCCTGAGGATGCATTGCCTGAGGCTGTGACCCCCTACTTTGCTGCTGCAAGCACAGTCTGGTGGGTGAAGGAGAAAAATCAGTCCTGGAACCCCTGGTTAGGATCTGACAACACGTTTTACTGGAGCTGGAGTGCTGAGGCTGAGTGCTGGGGTGACCCTTCGGTGTGTGGCCTGTGCAGGCTGTGGTGATGTTCTTGTGGAGGGGATGCACTCCGGCAATACAGCAGTATTAGTGATTCGGAGATACCTTCCTTCTGAAAGGGCCTCCAGAGAAGGACTTTTCCATAAGGACCATCTAGGGACCTGCTCATCTTACTGTATTTGGCTGATCGCAAGAGACTCCAAATTACCAGGGCAAACCTGGGCTGCATCTGGAGGGACTGGTGCATGCAGGAGCTACTCCCACCTCCGTGGGCAGACCCAGCCTGGACCCTGCACCACTGCTGGAGACCTCAGCAGACCAGCATGGGGTGTCATCAGCATGGGGGCAGCTGCTTCCCTCATCTCTCACTCTCATGGGTCTTTTCCATGTGTAGGATGAAGGTGAATCAGCCAGGTCAGAAATGATATGGAAGATTTCTCAGTAGGGAAGGAGCCAGCAAAACTAAAATAACATGGTGCTTTGACATTTAATGGCATTATTCTGAGTGCTTTACAAGAACATACATTTACCCTGACTCACCTGCTTATTTCTTTCATCTACTTATGCACAAACACACACACAAAGTCTGTCCAAGGCTCTGTAAATTCAGGAATCTGTCTGTTCTTTGAGGACGCATGACTCTCTTATTTAATAATTTCCACCCTGGTTTATAGTATCTGCAGCTGAATTTCCCTGAAGTCGTCCCGAGAAGTAGATCTCCTCCTGAGAGGCTGGGCAGCATCAGGCAGGAGTGTGGTGACCATAATCCCTCCTGTCTCCATCAGAAATGTTGAGGGAAAGGGGAGGAAGATCTTCGAGCTGTGAGATGAAGGAACATGGGGAAGTCTCACGTATACTTAGCTGTTTGAGCTAGAAAAAGATATTTTACCCAAATTATTGGAGGCTGCACTCCGACAGCTGTGAAGGGTTAGGTTATGTGTCTCCAGGGAACAGTTAGATGTTTTTACAATTGTTATTCTGTTTCCTTTAGCAAGACCTTGAGTACTCAGGGCTGGAGCCACGGCACAGGACTGATGGGGAAGAAGCCTTAGGGGTAGCAGATCTCAAGTCCTCATGAAATTTTGGGTCATCTGCATCTGCGTTCAGTGGGTCGTTTACGTTTATAGGAAACGCTGCACATACCAGTTGTAGCGGGAAGAGAGGCTCCGGGAGCACAGGTCTGCCTGTGTCACAGTGTGTTTATTCCTGGATAAAACAAGTCGTGCCACAGAGCAGGGTGGTGTTTTCTGTTTGCATTGCGTTGCAGGCTGGTCATGACACCATTGACCCTTCCTGGCTGCCACCCCAGAAATCCCAGTATGAAAGCAGCTCTTGTGGCTGTCTTCAGCATTTTTTCTCCTGTTTCACCCCCTGTCTCACCCCAAACAATTTTGATTCCCCCATCCCTGGGATTCATTCTGCCACAGCCCGCAAGGGTTTGTTGACAATGGGTTAAAATGAACTTCATAAAACACATGGCGCCACGGTTATTTTTATAAAGTGAACATCAGCTGAGTAAGTTCTGGAGACGGCGCTGTGAGCCAGGGAATGTTAACTCGGCAGGAACAACAAACAGCGCTTATCACCCTGGTCCCCTGCTGAGGTCGAGTCTATCAGAGGCTTTATTGGGAAAGGGGCTGGTTCTGGGGACAGGGGCAGTGCCACATGCTTCCTGCTTCATAGGTAATTAAAAATCACAAAGTGTTTCCCTGCGCAGCCCCTGGTGGGGAGGGAGTTCCTCTGCTGCAGGCTGCAGCCCTTCATACCACAAAGGGGACTTGCGGTCCGGGTGGTTCAGGGGGCTGGGGGTCTGTGCCCGCCAGGCAACCCTGGCCACTGGGACCCTCTGTGGTGCTTTGAGTCTCAGTTTTTGTGTACTGAATCTCAGAAATTCTGTCCCCTGCAGTGTGCTGTATCCTTGGGGTATCTCCACGCTGGTTAATTAAACTGTGCTGGAGACATTTGAAGGCCATCGTCTCAACTTAAACTGCAGCAGCGATCAGCAAGACAGCTGTGGTTCAGGCCATCTACTACACTTCAAATAAATGTTGAGCACAGTTTGGGAATTAGCATGGTCCTGGGACCATTCCTGCAGAGGAGGTCGGATGTGACCACCCTGTTTTGGTGGTACAGAGGTGCAGTTGCAGAGCAATCTGGTGGGGCTGCAGGACTTGTGTCACTGTCCTGGGACAAATGTGACTTGGAGGGCTGGTGCAACTGTCCTTGACTTGAACAGACCAAGGCTCAACTCACCAGCAGAGAACCTGTAACAAGCGATACAACAAGAGGAAATGGCTTCAAGTAGTGCCAGGGGATGTTTAGATTGGATATAAGGAAAAAATGTCTTTACAGAAAGGATTATCAAACTTTGGAACCGGCTGCCCAGGGAAGTGGTGGAATCACCGTCCCTGGAGATATTTAAAAGCCAGATAGATGTGGTGCTGAGGGACATGGGTTAGTGGTGGTTTTGGCAGTGTTAGGTTGATGGTTGGACTAGATGATCTTAAAGGTCCCTTCCAACCTAGATGATTCTATGAGTCTTATAACTGAGAAGTCCCGCTGGTTAACCAGTCCCAAACCCCAGTCATCCCCCTGTGCAGTGGTTCCATGCCTTTTCAGGCTTGGGTTCCAATTCAGGCCAGGTGTAGTCACCTGGACAGTCAGGGGATGAGGACATGAGAGAAAAAAGGAGTGCTATGGCACTATCAGACACCTGTGCCCCCTTCCACACTGCCCTTCCTGACACATACAGGGATGGACAAAGGGCTCTCCCAGGCCATGCTGAATAAACATCTAACCGAGGCTAAGGACACCTGACCTGGCCGACAGTGTGCCGCTCTGCCTCAAGGAATGGCTTTCTTCCTTTTAAATCTGCTTGAACTCTTGGCTTTTCTCCAGCTCTTCAGAGCAAGCTTTCGATCGGGCAGAGACATGCTGTACTTGGACATGGCCTTTCCAAAGGAGGGCATGGCCAAAAGAAAACCTAGTCAGGGGTTTTGCAGTAGCTGCCCCAAGGGAAAATCGTTGGCGTGGTATGAGCAGCAGGAGGCTGCTCCCATGTGGGATTGCTGGAGAACTCCTTCAGCCCAGGAACTCACTTAAAATAACTGATTAGCTGATGGTTTCCAGAAATCTCTCCCTGCTGTTATACCACCCATTGGTGATACTTCTGCTGATCAAAGCTAGATAGGGAAAGAGGAAAGTGGCTCCTGAAATGTCGGTTGCATGACTCCGAAAAGAACAACTGTTATTTCAAACCTTTCCATTATTGTCAATTACAACTAATGAATCATATTAATTGAGTGTCACTCTTGAAAAACCTGCAAATCAGAAGTCCTATTTATGTTACATGTAATTGCAGGCTTCTGAGGACAGAACCGCAAGGGTTCACTTCCCCAGTCCAGGGTATGTTTTCATTCATAGTTTCCTTCAATCATTCATCCCTGGGCTCACACAGGGTTAATAGTAGTGCACTCAGCAGCATGTTGTGCGAGCAGTGTGAAAGCCCGTTGATGGGAGCACTCTGCTTCCGAGAATGAAGGTCTGGCAGGTGACAAGGCTGAGCTTGTCTCAGCCTTTGGCCTCGTGGAAAGAGTAAATCTAAAGAAAAGCCCAAGAAAGGTCTGCCTTGCATCCCCAGGCCAGCTGGGAGAGCACTCAGCGGAAAGGATGGGACCATCAGCTGGGAGAATTTTTTTTCTCGGTAATCATTAAATCATTGGTCCCAGTTGGCTTGTGGCTGAACACATGGTGGTTGGACACCTGCTGAGCCCTACCTGGACTGCAGAGGACAGGAACCCATTAGCTTTCGGAAGGGACTCCTCTCCCATTGTTGGCATTGGCTGCGTGGCTGCTCGCTGGAATGTGTTGCACTGTCTGGACTTCAGTGCCTTATGCAAGCAATCCATGTAATTTTAGAATTACAACAAATATACAGTCTCCATTTCCTCCCATTGATGAAGACCATTTGTGTTGCTGTAAAGGGGATAGTCTGCCAGGAAGGAATGCAGAAAGGTGAAAACGGAAAGGCATGGTGTCGGAGGACATT
Organism: Stercorarius parasiticus; assembly: GCA_013396915.1. NCBI lineage: Eukaryota > Metazoa > Chordata > Aves > Charadriiformes > Stercorariidae > Stercorarius > Stercorarius parasiticus. The sequence goes on along the minus strand of VWZL01000430.1, from coordinate 910,424 downwards.
TCCTTTCTTTCCTTCCAGCTTCTTTTTCACCTGGTTAAAGCTAACACTGGGCTTCTGCTGAAATTTCAAATATTCTGCCTCATGAGTAAGGAGGCCCGTTGCTCACAAATGCCAAGTAAATGCTAAATAGATGGTCAGAAGATGGTCAGAAAGTTGTATTTTGTGCTGTAATGGTTGAGACTGTTTGGATGGATGAGAAAATAACATAAAAATGGCAGAAAGGTGCATGAGAAATCAGAGATCATAGCTGTACCACGCATCCCTGTTCTCAGAGCAGGGGATTGCAAAGAGCCTTCCCCTGTGTAAGCACAAAGTGTCTTCTCTTTTCTTTGCGAAGAGGCTCAGAACAGAGCCTAGCAAGGGCAATTTAAATTAAAATAAAAAAGAAATAAAAAAGATTACTATTTCCATGTGACACAGATCAGCGCATCAAGATTGCCATGCTTTCCTTTGGGGGCAGGCAGGGAGGGAGCAGCAGTTCCTAAAACTCCCTGGATTATTTTAAACTGGAGTTGTATTTCACTTGATTGTTTTTATTTCTATTTAAGGTGCAGGAGAAAGTAAGGGGTGTTACTATAAAAGGAGATTGGAGTATAATTCTTCAATCCTGCATTGGTTTTGCCTGGTGTGATTGCACCAGTTTGGTAGACTAACCTTAGAATTACACACATGTAATGAAATGCAGCCCTCAGACAAAGGTGTCAAGAGGGCACATTTTCACTCGCTTCCTCTCTCCTTCCTTCCTCCATGTCTCCCTCCCTTTGTCTTCTCCTGACTTGCCCTTTCTCTGCCTGTTAGCTCAGCAAAATGTGTTTCAGTTGGAAGAAGCCAGGGCTGAGGTCTGAGCTCTCTCTGCTGCAAGGACCGTGTTAGGAGGCCAAAGCGAATTCCCTTTGGGCTGTCCCAGGACTCACTTGAGTGTTTCCCTTGGTGGCAAATGCAAACAACTCCCCAGTGCGGAGCTGGTTTCACATTCCCCTCACTCCATACTTCTGACCTCGCGCTCTGTCCTGGCCAGCACCTGTCCATTGTGTGACTGGGGCCAAAAAAGACCACACAGGACAAGGCTCTTGGAGACATGCAGTGGAGGCCAAGGCTATAGCTCCCTGCCCATCCTGAAGCCCATAGATGTCAAACCCTGAAAACAGAGACAGGGACCCAGAGCAGGTCCAGAGGAGGCCACAAAGATGGTCTGATGGCTGGAGCCCCTCTGCTGTGAGGACAGGCTGAGAGAGTTGGGTGGGGTTCAGCTTGGAGAAGAGAAGGCTCCGGGGAGACCTTAGAGCCCCTTCCAGTCCCTAAAGGGGCTCCAGGAACGCTGGGGAGGGACTCTGGATCAGGGAGGGGAGCCGTAGGACAAGGGGGAAGGGTTTTACACTGAAAGAGGGGAGATTTAGATGAGATCTGAGGACGAAATTGTTTGCTGTGAGGGTGGTGAGCCCCTGGCCCAGGTTGCCCAGAGAAGCTGTGGCTGCCCCATCCCTGGAGGGGTTTAAAACCAGGATGGATGAGGCTTGGAGCAACCTGGTCTAGTGGGAGATGTCCCTGCTGAGGGCAGGGGGGTGGAACTGGGTGATCTTTAAGGTCCCTTCCCACCCAAACCATTCTATGATACTATGATTCTATGATTCTATTATTCTATGACTAGTGAAATCCATTCTTTTTCCAAGCAAGAAATATGTACAGTTCACTCTACAGCTGGAAGAACTGGTCATTTGGAATAATATTTGTTCTTAACTCAGTTCCTCTGGGAGTTTGCAAACAACCCGCCACTGGATCCCAGGTCCAGGAAACACCATCATTCTACAAGCATTTCACAATGCAAGTCAGCCTCTTGGTGGAGAGCTGCTGACTACGGCTCAGTGCTGTGTAAGGTTTGCAGTAGGTCTCACTTTATGGACTAGAAATGGGGTGGGGAGCAAATGAAATGCATTTCAGGCTGACTCTTGGATGGATAATCAGCCATGGCGAAACATGTCTTATTTCACTGGTAATGCCAAATACTTCATGAGCATTTCCTGGTAAGGCCCTATTATTCAAAGGAAACAAAATCGGACTTTTTATCCATAGACGACAGCGAGTTCTCGCTGTGTGGCCATGTCCTCTTCTGGAAACCACCCTGCCTGCTGCCGGCAGGTGTGGTCCAGCCTCAGTGTTAGCGCCGTTTAATTTCCCCTCCGGCTCGTCCTGCTGACAGATGGCAGCTCTAAATGGAAAACGGTTTCAGTGTTCATCAGAGGAGAAACAGTGTCCTAGGCTGAACTGACAGGGAAAAGAAGCCAGCAGTGCTGCAATTAGCTACCTGGCTTCATGCGGGTGTCATGGCAGCATCCAGGCGCTCTCCTTCCAAAGCCAGGGACCAAGCATGTCCTATCGTCTTGGCACAGAGTTTGAGAAACTGGTATTTTATTAGCCCCTCCAGAACAGTGAGGACTTGAGGGAAAGCCTCCTGACAGCGCAATTTTGTTGAGCTACAGTGACATCCAGCGGCTGTTCCCGATGGACCTCTTCAGGCTGAGCTTGCATTTCTGCCAGGATCACTGCACACCTGACACGGGGGAATGCAGCTTGTTCTCAGTGCAGGGCAGAGCAACTTGGTACTCATCTCAGACGGCTTCTGCTGGCCCTTAGAGTAGAAGAGAGATGCTGTATTTTTTACCTGCAGGTACCTTCCAAATCCTTTAGATTGCCTTTTTGTATACGCCTCACTGTTTACAAGCTCTCATTAGCAAAGCATCCCTGTGCAAGGCCTTCCACAGACAGACAGCAAAAAACCTCTGCCACAAAGAAGCCCCTGCATCATAGCTAGAATTTTTCAAAATAGGGGAAAATATGCTTTTTAACAAAAGCCCTGTCTTGCTAACATTTAACTGTCAGGCAAGGTAGGCAGGAAAAGGCCCAACATGTGGAGGATGGCAGCAGTCATCCCAGCAACTTTCTCGTACTTTGGCAGCTGTAGATATTTTTTGTAGGCACCATTTGCAACAAATAGTCATAAAAAGACCACCAAAGGATGATAGTGCTGCTGTTCTCATCTTTTAAAAGCCTTTTTTTGCATTTCTAGAGAAAGGCGGGCAGGGTGCGTGATAGTGTACAATAGAAGCAGGGACTGATGGCTGCACATGTGGACAGAGCAATGGCTGGAACAAAATTAGGATAGAGCGGGAGGACCGAATAGTGGGATCTACTGAGATCTACTGGGATCGTCAGGAGTGGAGTTGGCACAGATCACAAGACTGCAGGCTTCAAAGCACGAGATGATCAGTTCTAGGAAACAGCCAGGTCCTCTCTCCTCTTGTCCCCTCAGAACCTTTGAGCAGATTTAGCATAAAAATAGTCCTTGTATGTGTATTTTACACTCTCTGTTTTGTGTTTGCCCATCCCTTCAGGAACCAGTGAAGACCTATTCCAGGACTCTGAGGGGCGGGAGGGATCTGAGCCAATTGAGGAACACCAGTTTTCAGACCTAGAGGAATCTGACGATGATGATGACAATGAAGATGAGGAAGATGAGGAGGAAGAGGAGAGCCAAGATGAGCCACCTTTAAAGTTGCCAGAAGGCAAACACACCACCCTCCCGATGCACTCTTCAGGTGGCTCCCCATCTTCTCAAGAGGAAGGCACCGAAATAGCATTGTCCTTATCCCAAGAAACTGTTTCCAGCAGCCAAAAAATAGGTGAAGCCCAGCAGGCCTCCTCCTCAGGGCTGGAAACAAAGTGGTCAGCAGACAGCAGTGACGTTGCTGTGTGCCACAGCTTCTTGAGTCTCCACAGACCAGCTTTGACCTCCACCGAACAATTGGCTTCTGCTGAAAGAGAGTCTGTCACAAGGCCACAGATGTCCTTAGTTATGGACCTGTCAACCTCAAAAGACACCTCCCCAAGAAAAAGGTGGTCTCCAAGCCAGGACTCTGGCAGAGGTGGTGGCAGCAGCAGACCAATGCTAGCGAGAAAGCACCTACTAACCAAAAATGAAACTTCTCCGAAACGGTTTTCACCAACTGGAGAACTGTCTTCTCTAAGGTGCCTGTCTCCAGGGAGAGGGTTGTCTCCTTGCCAGCGTGTCTCTCCCAGGAGGGAGGCATCTCCACTGAGATGTGTGTCACCAAGACTTGAGCTGTCGCCCAGCAGGCATCTTTCCCCTAGAAGAGAGCTGTCCCCAAGAACATACCTTCCACCAGAAGGAGAAGTCTCCCCTGTGAGGCACTCGTCGCCGAGCAGGGAGATGTCATCAGTCAGATATTTATCGCTGAAGAAAGTCTTGTCTCCAGGCTGCTCAGAGTCGCCTAGGTATCCATCCCCTGGGAAAGAGGACTTGCCTGGTACTAGTAAATCAGCAGCAGATGACAAAGTTCAAAGCTCATATCAAGCCCAGCATGGGATATTATCTTCGATGCCTCTACCTCACAGGTTCTTTGGCAAAAACGTACAGCTCTATGAGTCCAAGCTGGTAAGTTCAAGCCCCTCTTGCCCTCTAGTCCCTGCAGGATGTTCTTTGGTATGTTTTTAACTGAAGGTTGCAATGTAGAAGTGCATAGTGACTCCAACTGTGACCAGTGTCACAGGTAACCCAGAGAAAAGTGACAGCGGACAGCAATGGATTTTGCACCCATTTTGGTCTGGCTTATCTCAGTTGAAGAGAAATAAAGTTATCCCTTCCCCGAGGGATCATTTACACTCCTGACCCAACCAGTCTCCTGCTGAGATGAGCAATAAGGATCACTGCTTTATAACGACTGGTTATCACTAAGAGACCCTTTTTTCCTGGGAATTTTGCACCCATTTCTGAGATTTCTCCAGCGGGGGGGTGAAGCTATTTCCCACTGGTCAGTGACCTGAACCAGATCTGAACTAGGCATTGCACTCTATTGCTGACTGCTGGGCTACGTACATACGCAGCCAGCTCTGTTAGATTAACTGCTGAGAAATGTTTGTTTGGACATCTCTGATTTCATCTCGCTTCTCTCTTCAGCACAGAGAGGTGTTTCCCACTGGGTCCAGAAAATTATTTAATCTCTCTGCTGGACATATCAAATCCTATGGGTAAAGGAAAATTGCATGTTCCTCCCACTGCTACAGGCAAATTAGACGTCGGGTTTGGTGGAACGTTTCCCATTTCTACTGAAGTGCCTGGCTCTCCTGTAATTTATGCTGATGAACATGAGATTCAGTTGCTGGAGTTGCTCTGCTGTGAAACTGGTGTGAGGAGAGACTCAAGCCCTTAGGGACTGCACTGGGAAGAGAGAGGCCTTTATACAACCCTTGGAGAACCTGTCACGGCAGATGTTGACCCAGGCCTTCTCCAGAAAAGCCATGCTGCCCAGTGTGCGTTTCTTCCATTTCTATGATAACATACTGTCTTTTGGTGCTGCCGTCCTTCTGCTTTCCACTATGAGCGTTTGTCTTATCTTCTCAGAGACTATCCTTCATTTCAGGTCCAAACTTTTGCTTACTTTAATGCTATTTTCCTTTTTTGTCAATTAACTTCTTGTAGTGAATCTCAGGGATGTGGAAACCCTGGTCCTTCAACTCTAGTCAGGAAAGCTGCCTGCTGCCACCACTTGTAGCAAATCCCCTGAGTTCCCTAGTCCACAGTAGGAGACAATATTGTATACCCCTGCTTATCTGCCCATTTACACCTTTTAACTTACACTGTCACACAGATACATTTTTCTCCATTTTTCTGCTCCTTTTTAGCACACAAAGTCACCATTGTTGCTTTTCTCATGTGCCTCCAAAGCAAGAATAAAGACCTGAACAGGGAATTTTCTATTTATCAGCCAGATGGACAGCTGGGCTGTCGTTGCAAAATCACGTTCCTGGTAAGGCTACAGGAGACAGAAAGCTCAGAGGTGGATTTATCAGATCCCAAACGGAGCTACGTGCTCAAAACTGGTGCCCTGTGCATTGCTTAGAAACTTGGAGACAATTTTAGCCTGGCTCCGGTGTAAGGCTTTCTGCCAAGTCTGTGCATCAGGCCTGACCATGACCATCTCTCTTCCCACTGGCTCTTGCAGTAGGTAGCCTCTCCTCCTGGTGGCTGTTGCACCATTGAGATAATTTGTTTGGGGGTCTCCCAGCATCCCTGTAGCAATTCTGTTAAGACTTCATGTGGATAAGTGAGACTTAGCCAGTGTTTGGGCTTCTAACTGCTGACCAAGTATACACTATCTTCAGTGGCTCTTGCTTTCTCTCTCTTCTGTTCTTTTTTGCTGCTTTCCTCTGTTGCCTCTTTATAGAGATCCATCTCTCAGGGTCAGGCAATTCTCCACGATCCTACAAAGAAATATGCCATCCAGTGAATCCTCAAATTTTATAGCTAACCCCATCTTAATGGAAAGTTGATTTCAGTTTCTGTTGCTTCCTCTTCTTGGGAGTCCTGTTTAGGGGTTTAGTTATAACTTCATCACTAATTAATCCATTTCTGTTTAGCCACATATCTCTCCATGATGTACATTAGGAAACTATGTGAAGCACCGAGAGAGAAAGAGGAAAAGGTAAAATGATAGGGTCTTAACCCTTGATTTCTACAGACCACACCATGAGGGTGGTGGTGGGGACCACACTGATGGGTGTGCTTTGTGTCAAGCGAGAGTTAATGCTGTCTCTCACTCCATCCAAAACATCCTTGCAATTAGCAGCTGTAAGGATGTAATCCTGCTTTAAGAAAACACAGTACAAATAAATAGCATTATTCCGGGCTTTCAGAAACACATCTACTGAAAGGGATCCAAAGCAGCTCAGATGGCAGGAAACACTGGCATCCTCTGCCAGGGTTTCAGAGGCAATTCTGGTAATAGGACGAGGGTTAATGGTTTTAAACTAAAAGAGGGGAGATTTAAACTAGATATTATGAATAAATCTTTTATGCTGAGGGTGGTGACACTGGCCCAGGTTGCCCAGAGAGGTGGCAGATGCCCCATCCCTGGAAACATTCCAGGCCAGGTTGGACCGGGCTCTGAGCAACCTGATCTAGTTGAAGATGTCCCTGCCCATGGCAGGGGGTTGGACTAGATGGCATTTAAAGGTGCCTTCCAACCCAAACCATTCTATGATTTTTGTAATGATCCAGGATCTGTGCCCCAGAAGACTGCGGGCATATTTGTACCCAGAAGGCAAATGCTGTGGGTTGTGCTGGTCCTTACCTTAAAGGTTTGGGGGTCCAAATCTTCCTCAGTTGATTGATCTCCCTCAAATTAGAATAAAATACTAACAACCCCAATCCTTACAGTGAGCATAGATGATGCTACTGCCATAACTTTTGCATTGCACTGATTCAGCTGTTTTTTTTCCCTCTCCGGTGCAGAAGATAGAACCACGAAGCCCAACATGTTCACCTGGCGTCACGCAGCCCATCTGCTCCAGACCCTTGCAGGCACCTCATGAAATACATGTCCACACTCCCAGCCGAGGGGAGGAGAATGTCTTCAGCCATCTCCCGTTGCATTCGCAGCAGCTCATGAGGACCCCATATCCTATGATTCCCATTGGGGGCATCCAGATGGTCCAGGCGAGGCCAAGCACCCATCCCAGCTTGGTGCCCAGCTCAGTCGTGTCCTTGCAAGCAGGATACTTTGCCTCCGGTGGCAGCAGCTTCACTGAGTTCAGCCGGGCTCCCAGGAGGGACGAGGAACCGCAGGTCCCGCGGGAGCCGTCATCGGCATCTGTCTCCCCGGTTGCAAAGGTTTCTAAATACACACTGTCCCCAGAGCTTACGAGCAGCGGGTACTCAGAAGAGAAAATGAGGACTAGTAAGCTTCAGCAAAAGACAGACCAGGAGGAATACAGGGTAAAAATGTTTGCTGAGTCTAGCCACGCGGAGCAGGCAGGCTGCTCGGCATCCCCAGCCAGCCCCAGCACAACCGACGAGCACTCTCCAAAGCCTTCGACGAGCGGGGAAGAACCCTTGAAAAAACCGGGCAAGAAGCAATCTGGCAGCTCGAGCACTTCTTTTGAATCATCCTGCACTTTCATCTCAGATCTCCCTTCCCAGCCGTTGGACCGAAGCAGCAGCACCGGCTGCCTCTCAGAGCCCTCACCGAGCCATTCGCACGCCCAGCCCTTCTCCGTCCGGAGGAGAAACCTCTCTGGAGAGCCCAGTCGCCAAGCGGGAACCTCCAGGAAGAGCAGTCCACACCTAGAGCATGCAGATTTAGGTCAAACTCAAAAAAAGGTGGATGAAGACACGGGAAGTACGTGAGCCTCCTCCATCTGTTCCACCTTTAGGCTTCCTATGTAAAATCAACAGACATTTTCAACACTATTTCCTTTAGTATAATCATGGCTATAAGAAGCACTCTAGTGAATGACCAAACCCATGGAAGATTCCTGGTTTTCTTTGTCCCAGTCTGGTATTATCTCCACATGTATGCAGTTACTTGTGCCTTTTTCTATACCTTTTGTTGCTTGAAATGTACAAAAATGTTTGAGGCTGTGAATATTTTTTTAGAGTTTTTTGGAAAGGGGTTTGTTAGACCTTGTCTTTTTTGCCATTTAGGTGTGCGTAATTATGGGCCTGAGAGATGCAGAAAGGAAAGGGTTAAGCATTTTAAGAGGAAGAAGATGCACTGAAAACAAAAACAAAACAGAGAAACTTTTTTATATTGATTAAATGATTAAAAAAAAAAACAAACCAAACCCTTACTCCTGTGTACAGAAGTTTATGATTTGTATTTATTACATGCTTTATTTAATTCTTGCAAAGTGCTTGGTTTTTTTTTCTCGCATCCCTCTGATTGCCTATGGTTGTGCTTTAAACAGTTGAGAACTGCTTTACATTTGAAAAACATGTTTACCCTGAACTTGTAAATGAAACTAGCACTTCCTTGAGTAGGGGGAGGTTCGTTCGCAGCGAGAGAAATTGTCACTCAAAAGAGAAAATGAATCTTGAGCATCCCTCCCTCCTGCAGAACCCATCAAAGCACTTTTCTAAAAAAGGGACAAAAAAAAAAAGGTTCTTCTTCAAAGATTTAACTGCAAGAACATAGGAATGTATCGCATGTAGAACCCATGCCAGGAATGGTGTCTCTCGCTGGACGAGCTGGCCTCCTGCTTGCTTTAATCCTTCCATCCCACGGCCGCTCCGCGGTGCCCCCTGCATCGCCCTGACAAAGTCATGCCTGTGCCTGAGAGCCCCACTTTTCTGGGGCTTGGAAGCCCTCTGTAAACACCCTCCACTGGTTTAAAAATGGAAGAAAACTCAGCCTTGTCACCATTTTTCCTCTGTAATTTTTCAGTTGCAGACAAGCTCCCTCCATCCCATTCCCGCTCGGTCCTGGCTGGTTGGGCTGCCTCGAGCTCTGGGGATGCAGGAGTGGTTTGTGCTCTGCTTGTTTGCACGCCTGTGGCTCTGTAACTCACATGTGACTCTCTGTCGAATCTGAATTTTATTTATTTATTTAAGCAGAATGTCGCAAACGTAGTCCTTATTGTGCAGATAGATGGGCCCTTTTTTTGGTGTTTTGGAAGACAAAAGTTATGATGCTGAGTGGTGAATGTTTGCAAGCAGCTTGTTATGCATGCACAGTAACTTTCCAGAGCAAATTTTTAACTCTGACCATCCGTAGCAGAGCAATGGCCTCTACTGCCAACAGATACGATACCAAATACAGAGAGACCCAATGGAGCCATTCCTCTCTGTCACATTAACACAATTTTTAACATAGAAATGTTGGATACATGTTTGCCCTAGCAGACAGCAGGCTCTTTACTACTTTGGAGGGTTTTCTGGTCTATGGAATCTGTACAAACCTGTTTTTTTTTTTTTTATTTTAACAAAAAAAAAAAAGAAAGAAAAAGATATAAATATTTAACCAGTGGACCAGCTCTTTCTTCTTTCAGAGCTGTTCCAGTTTATCGGGTACGTAATACACTTTTTTAAAAAAAGTAAAATTAAAAAAAAAAAAAGAAATCAAATAAAACCCTGAATGAGAACATATTTCCTTGCCAGACTTGATGAGCTATGAACTGTTCCCGTTTCACGGGCAAATAATATAAATTTTTTAATAATCTTCTGTGATTATTATTTTTTTTTTTGCTTTTCTTGTAAAGGGAATTAAGTACAAAAGAAGATATCATGGAAATAACATTAAGGCTGTGACACTGACCAAAAACCAGGTCCAGAACCCATTTATACCTTAATTAGCACTTTTATCAAGTTTCCCTTTTTCCCATCTCCCACTCTTTGGCCCCAAGCCTGGAAGCCAGTCGGGCTTTCAGTCCTGGCCAGATCCAGGAGCAGGGGCTGGGAGTTCAGTTCAGCATTAGCAACTCCCTTCACTCAAACTCTTAAGCACCAGCTTAAATCCTACCCAGGTTTTAAGTGAGTGCTTAATATCAAGCTGCCTGGGAGCGGAGCGCTCAGCCAGGGTCGCTGTGAGCATCCCTGGAAACCATCCACCAAATCCAGCCAGTTTTGACTGTCCTGACTTCTGTCGCTTTTCCCTCCCTTGCCCTTGTCACACCCTTAACATTATTCCAAGGTAGCTTTCTGTATTTAATTTTTTTTATATACAGATATATATATATATATATAGAAATTGTACATAAAGAAAAAGAATGCAACCGTTGTGCACTCAGTGTCCTGGATTTGTTAGGTGCATTTGCCATGAGCTTTGGGCTAGATCAAATTTGCTTGGCTTCTTTCTGTAACTGTATTTTAATCCTTGACATGTTGATACTCTGCATGGGGGTGGTTTTTTTTTCCTCCCTCTGTCATTTCTGGACAGAGCGGGAAAAAAAAAAGCCTGACAAAACCCAGAAGTCATGACATTGGTTTCTTGTTTTTGTTGGGGTTTATTTTATTATTTTTATTATTATTTTTTCAAAGTTTTGCCAGCAGCTCAAGATGAGTTGAAGTTTTCTGCATCTCAGCTGCAGAGCATCTGGGCTGGCAGGCAGCGCTGTGTCCAACCGTCCCGATGCCTTTGCCCACCGCCAAAAAACTAAAAGCAGGGAGAGGAGTTTGGGGAAGGTCCATGCGGCGGCGAGGTGCTCCTGGGGCCGTGCCCTGCTCAGGTGCCATACCCACCGCCTGGCAGCCACGGAGCGGGCGCCCACAGGGACTGCTGAAAACTCAGGAGACGGGCAAAATAAACCAACCCCCTCGAAGGCTGTGCTGAGTGTCGCCTCGGTTGGGCTTCTCAGCAGCGCAGCTGCAGTGGGGGAGGCTCTGCCTGGGGTGAAATGGTGCTTCATGCTGTACCTAACGGGCGCAATACGGCCTATTGGATAGGTAAAAAGGATCACAAAAAAAAAATAAAAATTATATTTAAGGGCTAATTATCACACTGACAGCTCAGAGCTCCGTGGGAAGGGTGTCCTCCTCTGCGCTGGCACCAGCTTCTCCGTCCGTGGGCAGGGCGGGCATCCCCCACAGCCCCAGCCCCACTGAGAAACCACAGCGTGACCTTGTGCAAATCCTGTCTCCCCTCTGCCTCATACCCCACCGAGGAGCACAGTCATGCAGCTCCGCCGATTTTCATAGAGTTGTGTGTTATTTACGGCAGGGCTGAAGACTCGGCCATCACTGGTGGCCTTTCCTACCTGGAACCCCCGTTGGCTTCTGTCACACTCGGTGAAAGCTGTTTGCTGGTCACAGCTTTCAATGTCACTCTGGGTGTCTCTTCTGCAAAATAGGGATGAGAAATCCTGATTTACTTTCAACAAGGGCTGCAGGGGTGGCTGACTTAGTGTCTGTACAGAGGCTTGGCAGAGCAGTTAGCAGTATTCTTTGCAAGAGAATGTATTAATAATGCAAATAGGCAAATTAGAAACCAGAGCCCAGCCCTTCCTTTTCATCAGCAGGTAGGAATAAAATCCCCTGCTTTTCTTATGGCAAAGGTTCTTAAATTTATAGTCCATGAAGGCACATGGCCTCCAGAGACTGGGTGCTCCTCTTTGTTCTGTAGCTGGTTGATCGGCCAAAACCCTCCTCTGATGTTTCCTTCCCTGGTAAGCTGGTTGTGTAGCTCCCATGACTGCAGGTACTCAATGGCAAACAGATGCTCTGGCATCCAAGAAATCATTCTGCATAGAGGACTTGGTCCATGCTCTTAAATAACTCCTTGAAGCGGTCATGTTAAGTACCAAGCCTTATATCCAGAGCTAATAAAGCACTTGTACGCTGGCTTAAGCTTAAGCATTTCTGGAGTTTCAGTAACTTCTTTGTGCTTAAGCCTGAATTTAGGTTCTTTTATCAGGGTTGCAGAGCTTGGTGTCTTGCAGGACTGAGCAGACCATGGGAGGAGGAGAGGGGGGTAGTTGGCACCCAAAAATGACCCTGTGCCTTGAAGCACATCTCTGTCAGCTCTAATGATTCACAGGTTGTTGGCTGGATACCCAGGAACTGCAGCAGGAAACTCTTAAAAGTAATGATGAAGTAGCTGTGACTTTACAACTTATGACTGGGAAATGTATTTCATCACCTGCTCCTATGGGGTGACATTCTCAACCCTCATGTCTATAAAGTTACGCTCTTTGGCCTGCGCTTGGGCTCGCTGGGGAAAACTGGTCCCAAACCCTGCTCTTGCTCGAGCCGGTCCTGCTGCCCGCTTGCCCACCTGGTCCCGGGGCTGGAGGCGGCTGAGGATGCTGCTGGCAGCACTGGGAGACGCAGGGAAGACACCGTGGTCCCTGCCAGCCGTTGGCCATCGGCTCCCTGGGAGTGATGCCAGGCACAAGCCACCACCTCCCCATTGCTTTCCTTTCACCTCCACCAAAAAATCTGCAAAAGAGTCAGTTTTCTTTTAAGCCAGAATCACTTTTACCTAGTTTTTGTTTTAAATCCACAGAAACAGCACCTGAACAAGCAATATACTTGGTCACGCAGAAGTCATTAAAATTATTCCAATTTTCATGCAAAATCCTGGACAATTTGATCTAGCCCTTTTCTGCTGTTCTTGCAATAGGTTTTCATTTGCTGACTTGGTTTCATCATGAGCTTTTCTTTTTCTTTTTTTTTTTTTTTTAATATTTCCATCTATTGCACAGTATTTACAAATAAAACCATATTGTAAATTATTTACAAAAAATTAAAAAAAAATTAAAAAAATCAGTCCTGATGGCATAAAACCAATCTGTTTTCATTACTGAGATATGATGGCACTTACGATCACTTTAGTAAATGTAATGTAAAAAATAATAATAATAATGTGTACGCAAATTTAATATACATGGTCTCATGTAAGATAAATATTTGCCTTTTTTTCTAAAAGGTGTATGTATTCTGTAAGTGGAATAGTCTGTAGAAAGTTTCTATATGTTCTTAAAATGGCAATACATTCCAAAAAAGGTACTGTAAATATGTACAGCGTACAATGTAATTTGGTAGTTTTGCCTGTAATTTTATTTTAACTCCAGTTTCTACACTTGCATCTTGCAATGTCTGTATGGTTATATCAGTGCAAAAAAAATGCAGGTAAAAGCACAGTCTGATGTAAAAAAAAAAAACAACCAACAAAAAACGAACAAAAAACCACAAAAAAACCAAAACAACAAAAAAAAAAACAAAAAGAAGAAGAAAAAATACTCAGTATTTGATGTTTGTGACCCTTATTGTAAATGACATCTGTACTGTGAATGAGAAGTTTTTACAAGTATAATATTGCCTTTACTACAGCTCAGATTGTCTGCTCAGTCTGAGCGTATTTTTAAAAAAATAGCATGTTGGAATAAATTTTAAAGTCCCAACATATTACTACTTGCATGACTGGCAGTCTTTAATTTCCATTTTATTTAGCACAGCCTGGGACCTGGGTTGCAAAACGACGAAGGCAAATTTGGATAAAGCAGTGTTACGCTGCAGCCCCCTGCTCCCAAGCGATCGCCGCTGAAACACCCCAGTTGCGTGTAAAATCCTGCTGTAACAGAAACACTGCAAATGTAATTTTTATTTCAGTATTTCCTCCTTGCAGGGCAGAGGCAGTGAAGCAACGGCAGGTGGTGGATGCTCCAGTGGGGCTCTGCAGAGGCTGGACTGAATTCAGTGCACTGATCAGAGACCATCTGCTGGGATTTGTTAAGAGGTGTCTTTCCTTGCTGGATCCCCCAAAACCTGGGATGCAGCGCAGCGTCTCGTGGTGGCCATGTGTGCTTTGGGGGGCTTGCCAGGCGCAGCAGTGTGCCCTGCCAGAAAGCCAAGAGGGCTGCTCTCCGCCTCCCTCCTTCCCTTTCCAGAAACACCTCCTCTGGCTGTTTCTCCCCACCGTGTTCCTCCTCTGCCCCATGAGGGTGGGGTCTCGCTGCCCAGGACATCTCCGCCACAGGGTCAGCCGGGGAAAGCCACCCAAAAGAGGATATTTTGGAGCAGGGAGGGAATCAGCTCCCCGCCTCCTCCTGCTGCTTTGCCCATTTGGGAGCAGCCGGGGGGCTCAGGGCACCCCAGCACCCCTGTGAACCCCAGCCCTTCCTGCCATGCTCTCCAGATAATACAAGCCTTGGCACAGCAGGGATCACACCTCCGAAGCCAGGCCTGCCTGAGGCTGCTCTGTCAGCAGTGCTGGTCCTACAATGAGCATGGACATTAGGAAAAGAAAAAGAAAATAAAAAAAAAGAAAGGAAAAAAGAAAAAAAAAGAAGAAGGAAAAAAGGAAAAAAGGAAAATGGAAAAAGAACAAACAAAACCAAAAAAACAAAAAAGGGAGAAAAAAGAGAAAAAAGAGAAAACAAGGGAAATGAAAAAAGGAAAAAGGAAAAAAGGAAAAAATAAAAGTGAGAAAAAAGAAAAAAAGAAAACAAGGGGAAGAAAAGAAAATAAAAAAGAAAAAAAAAGAAAAAGGAAAAAAAGCCTGTAATTTCCCTCTGCTAATTGTCCTTCTGAGGAAGCAGGCTGCCCTCATTCACCCGTTCCCTCTATGCATCAGCAAACCCTTCTGGGCAATTCCCCACCTGCTCCTCTTCACCCCATCACCTCCAGGGTCTGACAGGCCTTTGATGGACATCTGCAGACAAGTTCAGAGGCTGAAGTCGTGGGTGCCGGTGGAGGGAGGATTTGCAAAATAGGTCAAGGAAGGAAATCTCTCCCCAGTTTCTATCTGTGACCCTGGAGCTGGGGCTGCACCAGCCAACAGAACCAGCTGCTCCCTGTCCAAATACCAGAGCCCACAGCCTGAATTGTTGGCTTCTCTGGCACTGGTTTGTGAGCATGGTGGCTGTGGTGGAGGAGGGAGATGAGAGAAGGGGTGGAGAAACTCAGCTGGTCTTAATTTCATCTCACAAAAGCCACTTTTCTGCACGAGGAGGAGGGAGAGGTGCTGATGCCAGGGTGCAAACCTCTGCCTTCCTCCTCTCCAAGACCTGCCTGGCTTTGCAGCAGTTACCCTTTTTTAATCTAGTCATTCCTCCCTCAGGAGGAAGAAGTGTCCCAGTCCCCAGCACTGAGTTGGGGCAGCAAGTCCCTGCTCCGTGCCTCAGTTTCCCCAATTACAATCATGGCCTCCTCAGAAGTCTACGAGAANAGATCCCCCCCCTCAGTCGTCTTTTTTCCAGACTGAAGAGACCCAAATCCCTCAGCCTTTCTTCATAAGAGAGGTGTTCCAGTGCCCTCAGCATCTTGGTAGCCCTTTGCTGTCCCCTCTCCAGCAGTTCCCTGTCCTTCTTGAACCGGGGAGCCCAGAACTGGAAACCTCCAGCACATGCAACAGCAAGGCCTAAAGATGGAGACCTTTGGGTAGTATCTCCCCAGGGGTTCTCCTGTCTTGGAAAGGCCCAGAAAGATTTGGGCAGCGGGTGCTGTGCTCTGCTCTGGGGAGGCCCACTCTTGCTGTTGTCCCTGCTCCTAGAGTCTGCTGAGTGCAGTAGAAGTGGATCCAGCATTTTGGTCCAGGCATCCAAAGAGCCTCTGTGGGCCAAGGGAGATGTGTGAGAGTTGGGGCTTGGGGAAGAGCAAGTCCTTTACTACCCTAATAACACCTTGTATTTGCCGTTATGGTGGTTGAAGGCAACGAGCCTTGGCTGGCAGCCATGGGCTGGTGACGTCTGTTCCAGATACGCTGCCAGCCCCTCCAGCGTGTGCTTTAGCCACTGAATAGAGGAATGATTTTTCCTTTAAAAAAAAAAATAGTTTCTCCAACGTTTCAAAACAGAGACACTTTAAAGGCAGCCAGAGCTGTCTGGAGAACGCTGCAGCTAAACCCTGCTAATCTCCCAAACCTGGAACCAATTTGGTTTACACGAATCTCCAGAGTGGCTCCAATTAATCAGGTGTCCCAAGAAATTCCTTCCCCCTAAAGAGTCTTTGTTTTCTAGACACAGAGACCAGACATTTCCTCCCCTGGGAAGCCAAATGTAGTATCAAAATATTAAGAATCCTTCAGCTGATGTTCCAGGCTGGTTCCCCCCTGGGAAATGCAGTTACTGATAGTCGTGTGAAGCAGGGAAGGTTTTGACGATGCTGTGGGAAGTTCAAACCAGTCCCCTCTCTCTGGGAGGCTGAAATTTCTGCTGTTCTTTTGAAATACCCAAGTCCCAAGGTGAAATACCCTTCTCCCCAAGTTCAGCTTCAGCCTCCCAGCAGCTCAGGAGCTTGACTTGAGGACCTAGAATGATGAGTTCCTCTTACAACCAGGTCTTTAAGTGCATCCCAGGCATAAAAGCACCTTCAGAAACCTTCATTCCCTGACCCCTCACAGGGCTCTTGGCTGAAGAAGGAGCCAGATTTCCCAGCCAAGGGGTGGGTTTTAGCTGCACCGTGTTGGAAGACGTAGCCCAGCATCACTGCTGGGAAGAGCTGATGAGCTTGTGTGACTTGAGCTGGATGGCTTTAGCAAAAAAAAATAAATCCATTTACCTGCTTTCAGTCACTCCGCAGTCTTGAACAGAACTGCACCAAGGGGAGCTGCTGGTGTGGGAGGAATGGCAGAGGGTAAAAGACTAGGGACAGGGATGAAGTAATGCCTCGAGGGAGACACAGCAGGACTGAAGCCGAGACAGGGTGGAGGTGGGCACAGGCAACTGTCAACACCAAGATCCAGCCCTGACAGCAAGTTTTTGGTTGGTTCCTGGTTTTGCTTTTCCACACCAGCATCAGCAGAAAGAGCTGTGAACACTGCCCTGAGGCATGGAGCTGGCAGAGCTTGCTGGGAAAGAGCTGGGCAAGAGATGCTGAGAGTCACCAAGGAGGGTGCTGGTCTTTGGTCCTGGCATAGAGGGTCCGGGTTGAACAGAACTCACACAAAGCTTGTGAGGGATGAGTAAGGAGTAGGCAAACCTCAGATCTTCATTGCTTTATCTTGGTGCTGTGTTTCCTACATTGCTCTGGGTGTAGCAGCATCCCCTTGCTCTGAACGGGCTGCTCTTGAGTGGCTTTAATCTTTGCTGACCACAGGCTTCCAGAAGAAATGCCTTTGAAGCGTTGGATTTGATGGATTTTCTGGAACACAGGATGGATGCTCAGTGCCACCAGTGCCTTCAGGAGCAGCTCTGGCTGTGCCTGTGGTCCTGGTCTGCCTCAGAGAAGCATGTCCTAAGCCACAGGGAGCCTGTGGGACTCATTAATCTGCACTGAGTTAGTCTTGTTTGATCCTACCTATGCCTCAGGGTGCTCCATATTGTGGAGGAGAGGAGATCCGAGGGCTGAGAGAGCCAGGGGACCCGGCTCTGGGGATACTGGGACTCTGGCGAGCTCATGGGGAGGAGGGATCGCTGAGGCAGGTCATGGATGTGCACCGGAGATGTACATGCATGTTTGCATCTGCCCCACATCCCCTTGCTGTGACAGCCGGGGAGTGATGCGGGGAAACGTGGAGGGCCTGGGGCGGTGTCAACACACCAACTCGTGAGATGAGGCTGTGCTGCAGACATCGGCTGGGGCCGAGCTCGTGATGTGTGTCTGTGCCCAGCACCGAGTGCTGGGGGACACAAGCAAGGCAAAATGTGTGAGTGAGTTGAGGCAGCTCCCCCATCCTGAGGGTGAGCTCAGCCTCCTCCCCGCCACAGCCAGATGGTTCGGGGCCAGGAGCTGGTGCTTTCTCCCATGGGGAGGTGTTTTTGCTGGAAGGGCTGGCATGGCCACCACGGGCTGATGCTTGTTGTTATGACAACAGGAGGAGGCTGCTGTGTGCAAAGCAGAACAGGGGAGGAAGGGAAGGAAAAGGGATGGCGGTGGAGAAGGTCTTAGCCTGCAAGGGGTCAGGCAGAGGGATGGGGTTTAGCATGGATGCAGAGATGGAGGACACCCCCAGGGATGGAGGATCAGGAGGGGTTAGGATTTGCACCTTCTCCCATGGCTCATGACACCGCTGTGCACAAGAAGGGTCTGGACATGTCTGCCTGAACCCCCCCCCCAGCATCGTGCGTGGGGCTGGTGGGACGTGTGCAGTGGGCAAAAACTGGGAAAATAATGCCCGATAGAACAGACTCTGCTGATTATTGCAGCAGATCACTTGTGGGGAGCACTGGCAGGCAAAGCATGACTTCATTCTCCTTACAGACATTTCTTGGACTGCCAGCAAGACAAATAAAAAAATCACCTAATAACAAACTTTGTGTCCTGCTGGAGTCACCAGTCCCCCCTCCTGCCCAAAAAGGGGTCGGCATAAAATCAAGAGATGCAGGAAACCATCAGGGTAAGTCCACGGTGTCAGCTTGTGCTTTTCATTTTAATCAGCTGTCTCATAACATGCACTTCTTCATTAAACCACAGCTCCTGGACCCAGATGATTAAGTGAAAACCTTGGCTTTCATCATTAGAAAGATGCAAACAACCGTATCCTCTGGGTTATGGAGGAACACTTGTAACTGTGGCCCCTGTGTGCTTGCCAAGAGGGATTAACACCCATATGAAATTCGTGACTCTGCCACTGCCTTCCTGTGAGACTGGGTCACATCCCTTAGGAATATGTCCCTCACTTTCCTAAAGGGAACATAAGCAAAGTTTTCAAGACCAGACCAGATAAAGGCCAGAATAGCCTGGTCTGACCTCCCAGCTGACCCTGCTCTGAACTCCCTTCCAACCCGAATTACCCTGTCACCCTAAGGGCACACATCAATGTGTGAGGAACCTTCGAGGTGCTCAGAAGCTATGGTGAAGGCAACCCCAGCCAGACACTGCTCCTGCACCCCTGTGCTGAAGAGCTTGGGGGTCTGTGAGTCAACCACATTCCACTGCCACTGCCTTCTCCAAGCCACAGCGTTGAAAGGACACAAGTAACTTGCTCTTATGGCACACCTTTAACCCAGTAACCAGCAACCACTTTAAACCTCAAAAAAAAAGCCTGTGACATGAGTCAGCTTTATTCTTCCTCGAATTACAGCTCAGTCACAGAAAGGACATGGTTTCAGCAAGAGGTGGCTGTGGGTGAGAGCACATTCTAGCTATTATTTATCTCAGAATGTCTTTCCCCATTTTAGCCACAAGTTGAAGGGCAGCTTAGGCCATAGATATACCCAGTCCCAAAGAAATGCCACATTCCAGCTGAAACATTTGGGTTAGGAGATGAAATACAAAACTCCCAGAGAGAGCAGGGTTGGGTTCATGGTCCGAACATTTGGTTAAACCTTTGATCCTGTGAATGTGTGAGCATTGGGAATTCCCAGGCGCATGCGTGCCATTGCTCGTTCTGGTTTGTTCCGTCCTGCAACTTATTTCACTTACAGCTTTTTGCTCCTGGAATCAGGTTATTAACTGAGAATCCAAATTTTCACTTTAAAAATAGATCTCTAAATACTGTGGTTGTGAAAAAAGCTGGAACTCATAACCTTATATTTCCTAACATAAGGTAATTTGAAGAATGCAAAATGTATTATTCTTTTAACCTCATAACTCTGAAGACTTCACTTAGGACTTTGCAATACATAGTGCCGGCAGTGCCATGCCTGAACAATAAGTTCCAGTGGAGATGTCCGATTTTAAGATCTCTGTAACCCATCAGGATACATATTTATTAAAGGAGGCTAGATAAAATTCAGGCAGTGTCTTAGGGTAAGTGTTGTGCTCAAGGAAGGTCTTTTCATATTTTTTGACAAGCTCTGTACCAGCATGTGTCACCCAGCTGGTGGCTAAGCATGATGGCACGTGAGCATCCTGGCTGCTGGCCCATCACTCAGACAATGCCGGCTGGCAGGAGGCGAGTGTGAGGAGAAGAGGAGATAAGGGTTATGGGGAAGGTATGTAGGAGATGCACAAGGAAGAGGATATCCAGGATGGATGCATGGATGGATGGACCAAGATATGGGGGGAAGCCTCCCAAGTATGGGTCCATGTTGCTAAGTGGAAGAGCTTGACTTCTTGAAGTAGACACTGCAGTGTCTCCAGGTTGGTCCTCCTCTGGGACAGACAGATAGACCAGAAAGTCTCCTCCTGGCTCAAATTCTATGCCTTCCTGACTCTTTATTAATATTTGTGTAGTTATCACCCACTTTCTGAACTCCTTCTTCAGAAACAAAGCCCACAATTCCCAAACTCTTATGCAGCACCGGGAGCTGGTGCTTTAAATTCTTCTCTCACAACCCAGCAAACAGCGTGAGGCTCACAGGCTGCTCACAGCAGAAAAAGTAATGGCTATTGCTAACAGCAAACCCATCTTCCTGGTGCTTTTATATATCTGACTGGAGACCTAATAAGCGCTGAATTGGTGTGTGATTTAATGAGTCGAACTTCAAAGCTGCTGTTTCAACACCTAATTCACTCATCTGGACTAATAACTGAAATGGGTGGCATTTTTTTTATTTCCTTCTAGCGATTTATTATTTACCCAGTTGCTTTACAGCTTCTAATTTAATAAGTGCAATAACCCAGGGGTACTGCTTCAGGAAGGAGGAGAAACTGTGAAATCCTACAGTCTCTCCTATGAACTGCTTTGGTGGACACCAGAGGTCCCATTATAGCATTTTAAGCCCTTTATGCCATTGGCAAGTAAGAGATGTGGAGTGCTATGAATCGTCAGACAGCCTCCATTTCCAAAATGTGCCAGCAGCTGCTGAAATGGAGGAATGGCAGGGCTGGGTCTTCTCCTGTGGCTTTGCATCATGCAGCCTGGAGAGGAGTTAAGTGTGGCTGACCACGCAGTGGAGACGGGCTGCTCCCCCGGATCGAGCCAAAGGGTGCCTGAGGATGGCAAAACGCATCCCCTGCAGGCAGCCTGGCTCAGTTTTGGGCTCTCCTTTCTCTCTGCCTCCCCTTCTAGGGATGAGCACGAAGGAGAAACGACCTTGTCCTAGCCCAGTTTCTTTCTGTGGTTTAATATTATGGCCACAAGCCCCACTCTGCCTTCCAGCAAGGCTGAGGCATAAATGCCAGGGGATGAAGGTGACTTTTAGAGGTCTAGAGGACTTTTTGTTGGGGGATCCTTCCAGGGACATGCAGACAGCTCTGGGTGTGAGGGAGGGAGCTCAAGGCACATTACAGTTCTTAACCTCCATCTGCCCAGCAGGCAGGATAAATAAGAGGTCTTTCTGGCCCTGCATTGCACTGACAGCTTCTGCACTGCTGGATAATCAAGAATTGCCCGTTTGCTTTTTTGCTGGCTTCATCCCACCTGAAGCATCCCTGAGGTCATGCAGCTCACTGGGTCTCCTTGGATATTTCTCAGTCGGGAGAAAACTGAGCCGAGCTGTTCTCACTGAGATCCTCTTCAGGCATGATTTCTCTGAGCCATTGCATTCAGATACACTTGAAGCACAATCTGCTGCGTTCGTAATAACCGTCGTCCTTCCCCTTCCACATTTCTCGTCCCCGGGTTTCAAAGCACTTTTGCAGACATTAAAGAGCTGTTCCCCAGAACCCCAGAGGCTGCGGCTAAACCGAGTTTGCTCTGAAATGTTCCCACTGTTGCTGTGATACCGGTGAGAGCTCGCACCAACCGCTAGCCTTTTTATTACAGCCTAAACTAGCTCAGAGGTTAGGTCATTTTACAGATAAAGAACTGAGCGAGCGATGCGACTGTGCTAGGATCTCACTGATAGCCACTGGCAGAACAAGGGATGCTGCTTGGGATTCATCATCTCTTTCGGCAAACTCTCGTCCTCCTTTTCTGCACTTACACCATCCTTCACACCCCCCTCCCCCTCCGGCCACCCGACTTATTCTTCCTTCAGGCACTCGCCGTGTTCTTTTCAAATGTGCAGCGTTGAATGTATTATGGTGTTTTGTAGCCTGTCCGATAATCAGGCGGCTCTGCAGAAGAGGAAAATCCTAATAAACCTGCAGCTGGTTCCCCTGCTGCTAATTAACATTTGATCTATTTTCCTCTGGTTTTAAGTGGGAAAACAGCAGTGATCCTAGCTTTGTGCTCTGAAGAGCCACATTCCTGGCCCATGAGCTATTCCCAGAAGACAGCTCTGAGAGCATCCAAGGCAAAAATGCTGCTTGGTTTTCCTGCCTGCAGTGCATGATGAAAAGGGGCTGCGTTTCCCATTTTGGGCTGCTGATAACTGAAGCCAGCAAAAATTGCAGCCAGCCCTTGATTTTTGAGGTGGGCAGGCAGGGACCTGCCTGGGCTCCAGGCCATGGGGCTTTGCTAAGCCAGGTAGCAGTGCAAGCCATCGCTGGTCCTGGGGTGCATCAAGGGGCCCATGCTTGGGACTCCAGAAGCAAAGAGAAGCTTCAGTCACAGACTCCTCTGTTGAAGGGGAGGGGCACTGATGATCTGCATTGGCATGGAGGGGAGTGCAGGGCTGAGCTGCTGGCATTTCGTTGGCTTGGGGAAAAAAAGCACATTCTGGAGAGGACCAGGCTCAGCCCGTGCTTGGGCATGTGGCACATGATACGGTCTCGCCACTGTGCTTGAGCCAGAGGCACCTGGAACTAATACGTGCAGCCTGAAAGTCCTGGGCATGGTGGCAGGGTGATGAACTGCAATGGTATGGGGCTGTGGACCCCACCGGGGTCCGTTGGCACCATGATTAGATCAGGGTTCACAAGCACTGCTTTGTAAGTCATAGACTCATGGAATCATACAAGTGTTTAGATTGGAAAAAGACTTTTAAGATCATCAAGTCCAACTGTTAACCCAGCACTGCCAAGACCACCACTAAGCCATGTCCCTCAGCACCACGTCTGCCCGACTTTTAAATACCTCCAGGGATGGCAACCCCATCACTGCCCTGGGCAGCCTGTTCCAATGTTTGATAGCCCTTTCGGTGAAGAAATTTTTTCCTTATAGCCAATCTAAACCTGCCCTGGCACAACTTGAGGCCATTTCCTCTTATCCTATCACTTGTTATTTGTGAAAAGAGACTGTCCAGAACACCCTAAGAAAGAGCTCCCCAACCCCTGGCCTTCAGCTGGAATGGGTACAGAGCTGATTCCTTTTTTGACCCTCTGTTTTTCACCCACGGGCAGCACAATCATGGATCAAAGTGTCAAATCACACAGCCGAACTCCTCCAGCACCATGGGGGCCTCCTGGCAGCAAAGGCATGCACCAGGGGCCGGGCTGGGACTGAGGGGAAGGGGCATAGCTAATGGACGCCCTTTTCTTGCTGGCACATGTCCCCACTCTCTGCCACCCAGCAGTGGGGTACGGAGGAGTGTTAACTGCAGGGTACCTGTGTGTGTGACTGTGTCAGGGTGTGCATCTGGGCTACCCCGTTCAAGAACAACAGGGAACTGCTGGAGAGGGGACAGAAGATGATGAGGGGACTGGAATGTCTCTCTTATGAAGAAAGGCTGAGGGACTTTGGTCTTTTCAGTCTGGAAAAATGACGACTGAGGGGGGACCTTATCAACGCTTATAAATACTTAAAGGATGGGTGTCAGGAGAATGGGGACAGGTTCTTTTCAGTGGTGCCCGGGGACAGGACAAGAGGTAACGGGCACAAACTTGACCATAGGAAGTTCCATGTCAACATGAGGAGGAACTTCTTTCCTGTGAGGGTGGCAGAGCCCTGGCACAGGCTGCCCAGAGAGGTAGTGGAGTCTCCGTGTCTGGAGACATTCCAAACCCTCCTGGACGCGTTCCTGTGCCACCTGCTCTGGGTGACCCTGCTCTGGCAGGGGATTGGACGAGATGATCTCCAGAGGTCCCTTCCAACCTCTGCCAGTCTGGGATTCTGTGCATCCAGCCAGAGCTGTTGGGGTTTGCATTTGGCTGCAGACACACAGGCTGACAGCTGGCTGTAAGGACACTTTGTGTGACAGCTCTGTCTGTATACGCAGATAAATTGGCATCTGATTTAGCTCTGGGTCAGGGTGCACACAGGCTTGTCACCTGCATCACTGTCATGCCAGCACCCTGCCTCACTCGAGGGACCAGCACCACCTGCCAGCTCTCCTGGCCCATGATGGATGTGGTCACCATCCGTTCACTCTGGAGACATCCACCTGCATTACTCTCTGAGAGCCATGGTCTGGGAGATGAGCAAGCGGGACTTCGTGTTCAGCAGCCACCTGACCAGTGGGACAATCAGCTCTGCGATGACAGGTCAGGGCAGCATGGGAGGATCAAGCCACTGAAGCAGTGAGGGTATGGTTTAAGCCAATTGCAACAAGTATACTGCAGATGATCGACGCATTAGTGGCTATTTAACTAAAGCCTGGGCAGCCTTTCTAAGGATGATCACCTGTGTGCTGCTTGGGAGTCCATCCATGGCTCTGTCTGTGGATCCATGGCTCACTCCTGGGACCTTTGCAGTTTGGGCTGATGCTACTATAGCCAGTCCCTTTGCTTTCATTTGGCTCTTGGCCGTGTCTGTGCCTACCTCAGTCCCGCCAGACTGTAGTAGCTGTGGTGGTGGTTTCAGTGGCATGGCCACCAACAGAAGCCAGGCTGAGTATCCCAGCTGGTTCCCTGCAAACCATCCATACAGAGGCAGCCTGACCTTGCTGGCCAGGTTTGAGTCACTCCAGATGCAGTGGGTGGCTTCCCGTGATGACAGGCCATGTCTCCAGTCTGCCATGGCACTCAGGCAAAAGGCATCTGCACTTGGATTTCTCAGGCTGGGACCCACCCAGGTTCAGGTCCCTGTCACAGGCTTCCTTCATTCTCTTCATTCTCCTCCTTGCTTGACTGAAGTTGGTCACAGACTTCCCCAATCACCCTCTATGGCTTTTGGCCCTTCAGTCCCAAACCCCGTGAGGTACCTGACCACCAGCATCCCTGCTCTCACCTTCAGCCAGCCCTTGAGCAGCATCTCCTTAGCAATAAATTCCATTTTCCCACCAGCCCTGCATGCAGAAGAGCTAAAATCAAACCAGTCATGGCCATCCCCAATGCCACCAGTGTCCATCCATCCCTTGCAATACTGGACATATTTGCCCTTGTTTCTGCAGAGCAGTGGTGATGGCATTGAAGCCGTTGTCATCTCAAAGGCCAGCGTTTCCTGGGGCCGATTGTTACTGTCCCAGGCACAGCAATTCCTCAATGGCTCAACAGGGTTTGCAGCCTGCGTGGAAGTGGCTACTTGTCCCCTGTGGCCACCTCATTGCTGCCGGTCTAATGGCTGGATGGTCTTACAGTGGTGATAAGAGGCGATCGGATTGCTGACAGATGGTATTAAAGTGAGCTTGCAGGAATGAAAAATGGAAAGATTGGATTAGCACGGGTGTGGGTGCTCATGCCAATTACTGCTGGAGTGAAGCCCCGCTCCTTGCAGCCCCACATTGGGCAGGTGTGTTCGGCAAAGATTTCTCTTTAAGAGAAATTATTTTTCTTGAGCACTCTCGTCTCTTTAATTAAATTGCCTCAGGAAGCTGTCAGTCAAACCATGCAAGTTACGGTCCTGCTGCCAAGCAGCCGTTCAGTCAAATGAGCATTTTTTGTGCTTGTGATGCTCATGAAGGACCCAGAATCACCGTTAGCCCCCATGGGGGTGGCACTGGGAGCAGGGCTGCCTGGGGGTGTCCCCGTGCATCAGCAGCGGGGCTGGGAGCAGGGCCCATGTTGAAGAGCATCATCCTGGAGAACAAAAGACCCTCATGGGCTCAGCCGCTCCCACCGGCATCCCCGAGCCTGGCACACACAAAAGAAAAGGGTTTGAAGCCAGATGGAAGAAAGGATTGGGTCTTGGATTTCACTAGACGTTCCTCTAGCCCAAGCCACATCTTCACAGCACACAGAGGTTTCCCTGGTGGGGTCTGGTTCCCCTGTCTGCCCTTGTTCACAGGCCTGGCTCTGTGCTACTGAATCAGGCAGCCCCCAGACCCTCTCCTGAATTATAATTATATTCCTTACAACCAAAACAGGACCCTTTCCAACTCCTTTTGTCCTAGCAGCAACACAACTCCGTGCCCAGCCTGGTCTTCCTCTGCCCAAGTGCTCTGTGTGGGCCACCTCAGCTGGCGGGGCAGGCTGGGAGCCCATGGGCAGGGGCACGGAAGGAGGAGGAAGATGACCCTTTCCACTGTCTCTGTCCCACAGCCACGTCACAGGGCAGGTCCCTGGAGTAAGCTACTGATCAAAAGGTCAAAGCAAGTTTTCTGATGCCCTAACACAAGGCTGTTTGGTCTTGGTTACGCTACAGGAGAGACTGCTGCGATGTCATCCTTCTCAGCTGGCTGAAGCCTCCTGACTAGAGCATGGGGGGCAGAAGTCATGGTTTCAGGGCTTTTCTCCGCAACGTGCTTCCCCCCATCATTTCAGCAAATCATTTCCATGTCTCAAGGCTCAGTTTCCCACCCATGAAATACAAATTGCAGCACCCTTAGCTATGCAAGGGGAAGCAGAACCCCCGAATGATCGACACAGAGACAGACGTGTCAGGATGTCCAGTCGGAGGCTTTGGCACCGAGTAGGGATGCTTGGCGACCATGCTGGAGAGCGTGTTGGTGGGGCATGCGGAGCACCAGCTCCTTGCATTGCATCAGCCGCACCAGGCCGCCCAGCTCTGCAGCAAGCCTGCAGCCAGCTCACACTTGGCAGCGGGCTCGGCAAGATTTGGGAAGTGAATTATGCATGTCCAAGGAGTGCCATCTAGTGGGATTTTATTTTATCATCCGTATTTCCTTAAAAAAGCTGTATTTCCTTGAAAAATACAGCTCTGTGCATAGGTTTGATGCATGTCAGAGAGGAGAAAACAAACTAATTAATGCAAATTTTCCCTATCGCGCCCACTCCCAGCAGCTCCTTTCCAATTGTGTTTTTACATCTCCCTTCCTTGCATAATGTCTGCATTTTTCTGGCACAGTATCAATCTTGATTTAGAGTGGAAGCTCCACAAGGAAAATATTGCATGTTTTCACTTGTATTTAAAGGGCCCTGGAAGTCAGTGGTACTACAGGGCGGATAAGTATTTTAAGATGTAGATCTTCTTATGGGAGACCCTACAGACATGACTACATCACCTCTAAACCTACTCGTGCATATATATGTGCGTGTCTCTCTGTCTGACTGTGTGACAGAGGGAGAGAGAGCAAGGGAGTGTGCGTGTGTGTATGCGCATGCACTTGTTTAAGTGCACATTTGCATTTCTTTGAAAGCACAAAGTGTATTACAGCAAGCACAGGTATGTGTGGGTGTCTGCCCAAGGCACATACATATGTTTCTCCAAGGGACGTATGTTTCTTCATGCTGGTGGCACTCCATATGAAATGGAGGGGAGAATCTGGCTCCTCGCAGCACGCCCATCCCCTGCTCTGCCTGCCCCTCCTTCAAGCCAAAGAGCCTTGCGCCAGAGCAGCCCTGATTCTTGTGCTCATGGTTATTCCACCCTGGAGTCAGTGGAGGTTCACTGTGAAAATCTCTCAAGTGCTTTTATAGCCTAATTGTGTCCTTGGAGGTCCCCGTGAGTTGTGGTAGATGCTGGGCTGCATTGAGAGGACCTGTTTGGGAATCACCAGTCTGAAGGGGGAGACCAAAAATAGAGAGCAACAACAGAGACAAGGCGAGACCAACAATAAAGGATGTGGCATTGGAAAGGGCCAGAGCCGTGCCAAGGGACAGATTTAAAGCTGCAGGAGTCTTGGCCCTTTGGAGGCCACAGAAGCTATGATCAGGATTTCACTGGGCTCCTCTGTCTTTCCCTTTAATATACGTATCCTTCCAGTCCTTCTCACCCAGCAGCTGGTCTAACACCAATGCCTGAATCTGCCAGCTGTGGGGTCTGCTGGTCTCTGTGGGATGGCACAGAGAAGCTGCAGGATGATCCTTCAAAGAAATGCTGGAGTCGTGATGTGGGGGATGCACCCTCCAGGGATCAGCCTCCAGACCAGTGATCAGTGGCGCTCTCTGTATCTGAGTGACCACCTAATCAGGTCACTTGTGCTAGGGACATAATGCAATATTTTCTTAAAACAATATGTCATAGAGCAGTGGGGAGAGGCTTCATTTGCCAAAAAATCCTTAGGTTTGAAAAATATTTCTTTTTGTGCTAGAATAAGGAGGGGATGCCATTGTAGCTACAGTATGCCTATGCATTAAATAGAAAGTAGGGCATCGTGGTCTCAGCATATTTTTAAGTATATGTATACACACACAGATATGGTATATACATATATGTATACCACATATACATATATCACACACACAGAGACACACACACAAATAGAGAGCATTGTTTCTGATATTTAAAAAATATATAGCAGAGTAACTGCTACACTGAATTATTCTGCCTTTTCTAGAAGTGTGGTGGATGGCCGATATATTCTGGCTGTTGAGGGTGGTAAGAGTTGGCAAAAAGGGTGCTTCCCCTTCCACCCCTTATTTGTGCTCATGGTCTGGTTGACCAAAGTCTTAAAAATCAGAAAAAAACTAATCAGTCTATCAACATCTATTGTCAAATTTGACCCAAAATTTCTATTTCTTTTTAAAATCAAAGCATAAAGGTGGGAATGTCAGAGTAGTATTATGTCTGCTACCTTTTTTGGGTCCAGTGAGTCCCTCTGTCAGTCCTAGATAGCATTAATCATATTTCACTCATTCCTTACTCAAATCACCACCCACAAATGACTTGTTGGAGAAAGAGCTGAGCAAAGCCCTGAGAAGCTAACGATGTAAAACGGTAGATACCTAGCTGTGTCCCTAGCTTTACCTGCTTGCTCATCATCAGAATATCCAAAAAAGACTATGTCTGCGTCATCACTACACCCAGGAATGCCTGCCTGCAGCATCCAAAAGGTATGGCTGTGTAGTAACAAGGGTTGCCCACAATGTAGCTTGGTAATGCTTTGGAGGGTTGATCCAGATCAACACGAGTTGTCTCCTGTGTGGCATTTCACTGTTCTGCCTCCTGCCCAGGATGGCTCCATGCAAGGGAGAGAGTGAGAGAAAGGCTTCATTGAATCTCAAACACAGTTGGATGTTTGGATTCCCAAATGGGATCATTGGGCTTGGAAACGTTTAGCTTGGCTCTGGCTTTTGTCTCCATACTTTTGGCTGCTAGCGGTCTCTCTTATTTGCTGTAATTCATCCTCAGATAGTCCTGGTGCCTGGAGGAGCCTCACGGTGAAAAGGCTCCGTGTTTATTCACTGGATCAGCCTGTTGGTCCACTCAGGCAGTTCCTGCTCATGTTTCTCTTGTAGGGGAAGAAAAGAGCAGTTGTTTAATTTATTCCAAGTGAGTTCCCCTTCTCAATGAGGCTGATGATAACAACACCATGGACCTGTGCTGATCGAGGAGCACAGCCACGTACTACAGGTGTGAGTCACCTATCACCACTCCTGCTTTGGGACATGCCAGCAGTGTCTTAAAAGGTCATCACCTGAAATGATTCTGCCTGTTCTTAAAATTACACCCAGGAGCAATTGGTCAGTGGGATGTCACAAAGGGAAAATATCCTGTCTACAGAGGTTTCTTTTGGGATTAAGGACTTCATGGTGTACTCCGTCCATGGTCGGCCTGCAGCCATTGTCACAGTCCACCGTCATTTCTCCAGGAGAGCTGGGCTCACGGGTGGGGTTTGTATTTGAGGCTGGCTCAGATTGTTGGGCACATGCCATAACCTGACACACTGTTTATCTAAAACATATTCCAACTTGGACGAGTCTGTTCTCAAGAGACCTTGGCCACAGCCAACATGGAAGCAGCAAAGGGGCCTCTTTGGGAATTTGGCCCGAAAAGAGTCAAAGCTGCTGGTGTCAATCCAAGAATTTTAATTGATTCTGCCAACGCACACACAGCCTCAGCACTCGAAGGGGCTCGGTGTTGGCCCATGTGTGCGAAATCTTGCCCCAGGGGCCTGCTAATGTTGTGAGCTGTTGGCATGCTCAGCAGCCAGCACCAGGGCTTAGATGGGACCATGGTGGAGGGGCCCTGCTTGGCATCAGCTGCCTATGACTGCTCCCGTGGGGAGACCATCTATACAGTAGAGCATCCAGAAGGGATCTGCAGAGAATGATTGCAGCAAGGACATCGTTAGTTTTGCCTCTGTGCGAATGGTGGCATACAACCTTGGCTCACCCATGGGACAACTGGTTGGGGAAAGCTGCTCCCAGCCCTACAGAGAGCGAAATCACCAGAGGTGGCTAATTAACAACCATGGCCCTTTTACACCAGCATTCTCAGGACCTTGTGAGTGCAAACAAGTGTTGCTAATGGTGTGTACAAGAGGGACCTGGTACTCTAAGCTCAGCACTGGAACGCTTTGCAGCCATTTTGCATTGGCACAGGTGACCCAGAGAAAGATCAGCCCCCAGGTTGCCTGGTAGTCTCTCCTAATTGAGATGGGGATGAGGGAATGGGGCACCAGGCCCAGATTCGCTATCTCTAATTAACTTCCTTGACTCACCCCTGCTCGCTGGTGCGAAGCTCCAGCTGCTGCTGCACTTGCTGCCCCTCAGAAAGCACAGAAAAAATGCACCTCCATCCGAAGGCTGCTTAGTTGAGGGAATGAAGCAGCTCAGAGGAAAAGTAGGTATTGCTAATCTGTATGAAGTGGGCCTGTTTATACTGGGTTAGGACAAGCAGACTCTGTGCAGAGGATATTTTTCTCCAATCTCCCTTGAGAGAGCTGGGATCTGTTGAGCTCGATGGTGCTATTTGAACAGTCTTTGTCATGTTGATTCTGGTGCCAGTCCGGAATGCAGAGAAATGAAAAAGAACAGGAAAATTAACCAAACTTCTGAAAAACCTCTGATTGATAAGCTTTTGCTTGACGGCGGGCCAGGAAGAAGTTCCACTGCTTTCCTCCAGTGCAGTTTTACCAGTCTCCCACTGCTTCTCTTCTTGCACGTAAACTGCTGCTGGACCAGAGAGATGGGGAAACAGCTTGGAAACTGCCCA
This sequence comes from Stercorarius parasiticus, assembly GCA_013396915.1. NCBI lineage: Eukaryota > Metazoa > Chordata > Aves > Charadriiformes > Stercorariidae > Stercorarius > Stercorarius parasiticus. The sequence goes on along the minus strand of VWZL01000430.1, from coordinate 879,333 downwards.
ACTTTCCATGGAGGATTGCCTGGAGCTCTGCTCCCTGTCCTGAGGCTGTGATACCCCAGAATGCCAATGCTTCAGGTAGCTCCTAACTGGAGCCTGTACCTCTGGCACGTTGAAGCCGTGCGGTATTGCAGCCTCTTTTAGCCTGCCTTACATCACCGCGATAGAGCAAGCAAACTAAATGCATGTAATCAAGAGAGGCGAACGTGACAAGAGCGATAACTCACATGCCACTCTGCTTGCTCACCCAGAGTAAGTTAGGCAGAAGCTATATATAGAAGTGAGATTGCTAATAACTGGCACGGGAAAGCCTTCAGCGTCTCCATTCAGTTCATTTACACCTCCCACAAAGAAGACAAAGAAAGCCTCTTTGAAGGACTGCCAACCTGTTGCCATCTGAGTCAGTCACTCACAGCCACAGCCTCTCGTGCAGCCTCCACTACCCCATGTCATGCACGTCGAGGGCTGGATTCACAGCTCGGTTACCTCCAGGCGAACTGCTGAACCAAGGTCATGCTAGTGTTGCTAAAATCAGCGTCTGGCCTCCCCATCCCTCTGACCCGCTATCAAGACCCCCAGATCCTCTGGCTCAACCAGAAGCTGGCGTGGGAGAAGATAATTTACCTTTGATTCTGGAGCTCCCTTTGCCAGCCAGACTTCGCAGGCTCCTTGGTAAAGGTGACCAGCAGTGAGATAACCCCAGCAACAAGCTGCACGTTAATGAAATGCTGAGAAGTCTTGCTGATGTCAAAAAAAAAGGGGCATGTTTTAGTCATTTGGGCATTTTCTGCACGACAGTATTTTAATTGGTGTATAAATAATAAATGTTGTGTGCTATAATAGCTTTCTGTAGTTGACTGGTAGCAAATGAATGTTTGAGACAGAATGATTTAAGAATAAATAGCCCCACCTGAGTTTTACCCATACACTGTCCTCAGTGGGACCTCTGGAAATGTCTGTGCAAGGCTCAGGCTGGGTATTATGTCAGGTATGACAAAATTTTCACATTTTTCTGCCAATGTGTTTTTCCAGGCTCTTTGTCATGGCGAGGAGAGCTCAGCTGAAGATGTACGGCCAGCCCGTGACAGCCACAGTGTGCGCTGCAGCGGTGACAGGCAAACCAAGCTGAGATGCCCTGATTACGGATCAGCAGTCAGATGTGAATAATTTTTGATCCTTAAGAACAAGGCTGGGATTAAACCTGGTGACAGAAAAACAACAGGTCTATCCTGATAGCAGTGCTGCAGCCACTGCCTTGCAAGGCAACAAGGAGACAAATGTGAGTTGTGTCCTGGTCCTGTGCCTAATAGGAAGGCAATTCATAGAATCACAGAATGGTTCGGGTTAGAAGTGACCTTAAAGATCATCGAGTTCCAAGCCCCTGCCCTGGGCAGGGACACCTCCCACTAGACCAGGTTGCTCAGAGCCCCATCCAACCTGGCCTTGAACACCTCCAGGGATGGGGCAGCCACAACTTCTCTGGGAGCTGTGATCAGTGCAAGCCACACTCGTGATTTTGGACAAGTCACACAGGACCTGAACTGCAAAGTTACTTGGGGCTGTATGCAGTTTGCCTAATTTAGGTGTCTAATTCTGGAAATTTTGCATGCCTTGCCTCAGGGACAGTCAGGAGAGGTAGATGGCTTAGAGTGACTGTGTCAGACAGAGGAGAGGCCACTGTCTTGGGGAACCTGCAGAAAATGAGACAAGCAGCCTAATTTTGTTATTCCTCTCTCTGTGCACAGCGTATTGCCTAAGTGATTCCAGAAGTATCCATCTCCCCACTGAGTATATAAGGATGCTACTGGAAATGGCAGTTGTCTTCATCAGCTGGGAGCCAGCCTTGCTCCTGGTTGAAGATGGTAGGCAGCAGGGTGGGTACTGGCCACCTAGTACATTTTCATCTCTCCAGTCGCACACTTGAGAAGAACAGACCTAGTGTTGCAGCCCTTCTGCCTGCTTTTTTTTTCTCCTTTGCATGAAATAAAAATTAAAAAAAACAAAAAACTTTCACTGGAATTGGGATTGGATGGAGCTCTGACCCCATGCAGAGGAGTGCTGTAACCACAGGGCAGCCATACCCCTCGCCTCCTGCCCCAACACTTGCCATTGAGTTCTCAGCAGCTCAGCAATGCCAGGGTGAGTGCAAATGGGGAAAGCCCCCTTTCTGGGAAAGCATGGCCTGCTGAGGAAGAGAAGGCACCTTCCTGGGGAAGTGCTCTGGATACAGGGCTGTTTCCCCACTCTCCAACCAGATCCTTGGAGAAAGAAGGCATCGAGCTGGTGACAGTCCCGACTGGATTGTCAATGGAAAGGCAGACGTCTCCTGTAAGGAACCCATCACTGCTTGGATGTGGGGAAGCTGCAGTACATGGGGTGCCCTGGTTTCTATCCTGAACTGCCTGTTGGTTTCAGTGGGGAAGTAGATGCTTCAATAGGAATTTGCTGCCCATTTGTGTTGATCTGGACCATTACTTGTCACACATTTGCTCCTCAACTATGAAGTGAAGTCTTGGGCCTGCCCTCTTTCATAGGTGTGTGAAGATAGATCCACCACTCAGACACACAGATACTGCAGAAAGTTTGCAGGAGTACTCTAGACAGGTCAGCTATGATCTCCCCTATGTTAAATCTTGTTAGCATCTGTGGTGTGGCTTCATTTTGTGCATCAATACCATGTGTCAGGGAGAGCTGTGCTTGCTAGGCTGGGCATATGGCAGATGCCATTAAGGTCTTGAGTCTGTGATGGTTAATCTGCTCCAATCAGAGCTTGTTTTCCAACTCCTATATGAAAAGACAAGACGATGCAGTCCAACTGCAAGACAAGTCATGGTTTAACCTCCTGAAAGGCAGCTGCCCAGGTTAGCTAAAGTTGAGGATGTGAGTGCAGGGTGCTGTGTGTGTAGGAGGTTGAAGACTCATCTGCCCTACTGTTTTCCCCAGTGGTCCATGGCTCCATATCACCCCAAAGGAGCCACTCTGGCTTCTTTTGTGGATGCCAAGAGATGGCAAATCACCCCTTCCCTGCAACACTATTCCAGGGATGAACTGTGCTCCCTCTAAAAGCCTTGTACCTTGTTTGCAGACATGACCATAACTTTTCTGAGGTGCTGATTTCAGGAATGGTTGCAGTGCCAGCCCATGTACAGGTGAGAGGAGACGCCGACGGTGATCAATTGAGGCGATGAGGGCAATGCTGGAGAGAAGGAAGTGTTGACAGAGACAAAACTGAAATCTCTCCAAAGCCTAACAAAGGTGTGAGGCTGGAGCCACTCCAAGGAGCCATGGGAGAGGCCACTGGGTTGAATGTTGTTTTCTCTGACCCTTTGCCAATACATTTCCCAGATCGTGACAGATGATTTGGGTTTTTAGTTGCAGCATGCACTTTTTCCCTCCTGCCTGGTCCCTCACACATCCACACCTGACTGACCAGATTGAGGAGAGCAGTGTGCCAATCGGTATCTCGGTAAGGCGGCTCGCTTGAGGAACAAAGTGTGACTACATTCCAGGGCACAATGACTGTCCCAACAGCAGACCACAAATAGGAGCAAAGAAAACATTGGGCATGCATTTATGAGACTCCCAGTGGGCTTCTGCCTCCTTTGGGCATCCCCTGGGGACTGATATTTATCTTCCTGAGATTCCTTCAGCTATAGCTGCTGTTCTGAGCTTCTCATGACCCCAGGCATTAAGGAGGCTTGGACTCAAGTGGGTCATATTTATCAGCCTCCAAAGAATTCCCCCCTACTCTAATTCAATGAGCTGAAGAGAAGCAGTGTCTCAAGACAGCATGTCTGATTCATACCTCACAGTTTGCATTCCAGTGGCCAGGGAAGACCCCACACGGTGCCCATGTGAGACAAGAGTACCTGCAGAAAAATGGCTTTCATCTTGGAATGACTGTTGGAAGGAGGAAATCTGACATGTCCAGAGACCCTGCTTGTGCCACGGCAGGAGCACAAGCCCAGAAATGCTCTCCTCCCCAGCCTGAAGAGTTATTGGCTATGGGATTAATCTGCCTGAGCATGTGCTTTCAAAATCAGATGGTGTGCAGAAGACATCTTCAGAGGGTGGAGGGAGGTCAGAGGAAAGCCTTTCACAGGCACATAGAGCCCTACACAGGGACTCAGCAGACTTAGTGGTCTGATCTCATGCTAAAGGGGATAATGCCCAACCTAACTGACCTTCGTATTTTGACACATTACTAATGGCCACTGCTGCTGGACTGAGACAACAGGAGGGCACAGGAATTCTGGGCTAGAAACCTGCTTACCGAGGTAGAACAGGCACAGCAAAAGCAAACACCCACACTGAAAATAGGGAAAAGGTGCTGAATGAGAATAAGAACCAGGTTGGGATTTGCCACTCTGTGTGAGGCTAAAGCTCTACACTGATGATTAAAATGGTCCCCTCCGACATCAATAAATGGCAGTAGAGATCACTGTTCCCTTCCCCGCTCCAGTAAACTTTTGCTGTGCTTGATCATGGATAGTTTATTGTTGGTTGCATTGCTTTTGTGCTCCAGATCCTCACCTCACAGGACCCAGAGTAAGACTCTCGCACACTTTTCACATAAATGAGCCATCTACTAAGGAGCTGAAGCCACTACCAGAGGTAGAAATGTTCATTGGCACCCATGTATGAGACCATGCATGGGGAGGAGGGTGGCTTTGGTTATTCCAGGCTGTGTGAATGGAAGCGGGTTCAGAGGTGGCTTCCAGGGGCTGAGAGGTGAGCATCCTACTGTCCCTGTTGACACCGAAACTGGTCACAACAATTAATTTTCGAAGCTCACTGTAGACAGTAGATACAAGCTCCATAAGACATGCAGGCCAATGGCCATTCCTGTTTTGGTTACATCTCCATTTGACATCCTCACCACTCTCCCTTGTGCCCTGTGGGAAAGGGCAGTGCTATGATCCCCCCTCTGAAGCTGGGGAGCTGACACACTCTCCAGCGGTGTAGTGGCAGACCAGAGAGGTGAAACTCGGTGCTCTGATTTCCTGAGCAATCTTTACTGATGTCAGCAGAGATAACTGCGAATAAAACCCAGATATGTACATTCCCAGACCTGGAAGCTCATTTTACAGGGACTGCAGAGAACAGACTGTGGGGCAACAGCCACAAGTGATTAATACCCTTTTAGGAAACAAGCCTGATCTGTTACTCATTCTTTGTGAGAACAGCAAACAAAACCTTTAAGTCAGGGTGATAACAATAGTGTCCTGCCTTCCAGCCTCCCGGGCACTCATTGCTGTAGGGACATGACTCTTCATGTCCTTGTGTGCTGCCCATTGCACGGCAGTGGAGGCAAGTCCTTCATGCAATTACAGGCCCGTGTCTTCTGCAATCCACTGAGATTGTCCTGGCCTTTGAGCAGGTATTGTTCCCAACCGTGCCTTCACTTTCTGTTTGAAGTATTTAGGCTAAAATAATTTCCACAGATCTCTTGGTCTTTGACAGTCTCCATGGCCTGGGATGGGAGGCTCCACATGCAAGGTGGCAGCCTGAGTGAAGAAAGCAGAGGGTTTTGTCTATTGTCGTAAGGACCTGGCCAGGGAGGTCAGAGCCCAGCACAGCCTGTTTTCCTGTGCTCAGCAGACCTCTCAGGAGTGATGCACAGGATTTCACATCCTTGCTCAGCAGGTAGGTGAAAGCTTTGCTCATGTATCAGTCATTCATCAGGTCATCAAAAGCAGCACTATGTCAGACAGGTGACACAGATATAATTAATTGAATCTAATTCAGCTGCAACTTATTTCTGTGCCTTGTTTGACAGCTCCATGCTATAACCCAACATCCCACAGCACAAAGTGGTGCCAGGTCACCTTCCTTCTAGTTCCTTGCCACCCCACAGGGGTATTCCAGGCTCTGGCATCAGCAGGTCAATGATTAGATTTAGGTGCTGTGACCACTGAGTGTTGTTACCTCAAATATTTAGGTGCTTGGCTACTGACATGGCAGTTGAAGACTGCTTGGAGACACCAACTGGGGAAATGGAGAGTGTGTTTCAACTCTCTGTGCTCACTGACCACAGGGATGCAGGAAGGCTACAGGGAAATTCCTCTTCCTAGAGGCACAGATCTGCCCTGAAATTAGTCAGACACCATTTATTTCAAATATAGAAGGAGGGCTGCTTTTGAACAGGACTTTGTGAAGAGCTATTTTCCAGCTTTAGGAGGTAACTCAGGACTTCAAAGACTCACTTAAGCACTTTGTGACCAGAAGGGGAAGTCACATCTCTTCCATCCCTAACAGCGCACTACAACCTGGGTTAAAAATGGGGGAAAAGGGTACAGCATTCCCCACTCACACCTCGCCTACCTGCAGACTTTGCACCTCAAGAGCCTGTTTGCAAAAACCCACCTTCAGAGACAGCCTTCCTCCTCCTCTGAGCACCACGGAGGTGCTGAGGATCCCAGTCGAGCCCTTTGCAGGCTTTGCCTCACGGCCGGGCCCCTGCGAGCTGTGTTCAGTCAGCGTGCTGGGGAATCCATGCCGCCACAGGTGAGCGCAGCACTGCGGGTAATCAATTATCTCAGTTGCACATTGTTTTCATTCCTTGCCTATGCGCACTTCCCAGAGAGATGATTATGTCACTCATTAACCTCCCAGACCTCTTTATTTTCTTTATGCAAAGAGCCGGCTTTTGTCAGGCCAGCACGTTCATATTTCGGCTGAGCTTCAAGAACAAAGAGTCCCCACTAATTCCTTTCTGCTTAGTCATACCCGAGTCACGTAGAAAGCTATTACCAAAATTGGTACAGAAAGGTTGCCAACCGCAAAGCGCCAGCCCAGCTGCGTGTGGTGAGATTTGCATATCAGCAAGCTGGGGAGAAGGCTCAGTGCAGGCAGCACTTACCGCAGAAGATGTTTTTGTTCATTTCTATGAGTGAATGTTTGTAAAGTCAGAGCCTTTCCCAAAACAATGGCGATAATCCTCCCATCTGGCCTGTCCTTCCAGAAGCTTTTATCTTCTTTTAGCACTTATGTCAAGGCCAAACTAGACTGGCATCTCAGTGGACTAAAATCCAGTTTTTTTGGATTGACCACATGGAGGTATTTGCTTCTTGACAGTTGAGGAACGTGGCACCGTGAAAGCATCCCACATCCCTTTTCACTCCTACGTGCTGCAAAGCATCATATTGGAACAGTGCTACTGTGCAGTTGTCTGCTCAAGATCTGCTGCATGACTGCCTGTTTCTAGCCAGCACGTATTACAGCAGCACGGCAGTGGGGCTGCAAGCTGGGGAGATATTCATGTCTAACAGGTCATGAACCAGCCTTGCTTCATAATATATAGAGTGAATTTTCTGCAGTGGTGATTCCTAGCCAACAGCCACAGGTGCTCCTCCAGAAGAAAGTCAGGTCATCATCTCCAGGCTGCATTCACAGCCCCTTCTCTAAAATCACAGCGGAAGCTTCTCCACGTAATTAGGCTTTTCTGAGTTCAGATTTATGTTTTCCAGTTTCACCTTAGAGATACACAGCTCTAAGCTCTAAGCAACCTCCTTTCAAACCATGTAAACTGAGATTCTCACTGCATCACATAAATCCAGAGCTTGGGCTTTTAAGGAAGGCTTTCATGAGATTTGCAATCATACTTTTACAGCTGGTGTTGATGCATTTCTGAGGTGAGCCAGTATCCCACAACAGTGCTACACCTCAGCCTGAGCCCTCCTCCTTCTTGCACGGGGTAGCAGGTTGGAGAAGCTGAGGGGCTCCTAGTTACACCTGATGCTAATGACGAGATCCAGAAGACGGTGCTCTAAAACCATGGTGACACAGGATGAAACAGAGTAACAACTCCATGACCGCAGAATTCATGACAAATGATCTCAGGGAGTCATTTCTCCACCTTTGATTTGTAGGAGGGAACACCTTTACGCTCCCCTCAAACATCTTGCCTTCATCGCCATATATGTAGTCTGCTCTTGCTGTGACTTGGCCATGGAGGAAGTACCTCCAACAGTGACATTGCTCCTGTGGCTTCTGGGTGCAATCACCTTTGAAACAGCCCAGGACACAACGCACTGTGAAACAACGAAGGGCTGGGTGCAACATGCCCTTCTGAGGCAAGCCCTTGTGCCTGTGGAGGTTTGTGCCTTAGGGTTGCTTTGCGGAGCTGGGTGGAGTACACTCCTCGTTGCAGCTTCTCTGCCTGCAGGAATGTGTGCTCTCCATGAACTGTCATCTGAATAGTTATTGTTAAAAGTGCTTAATGTTAACTCAGATTTGTGTTACATCATCTGTCTGTAGCATATATACCCCTTCCTTAGGTGGCATCTGTCACCACGTAGATAAATAAGATGCCTCCCAGGGCTGCCACGACTCATAATTTTCACACCTCTCTCATTATGCCATTAACCTAGGGCAGATCATCCTCCTAGTATTTCTGCTCATCCCTCTGACATAGCTAGACCAAGGCTTTGCTGTATCATGTCCAGACAACCATAGCACAATGAGGCATCTGCTGCTGCGTGCAATTAGCTGTGCAAAGCAGCCTGTCTTGCTGGCACTGAATTATAAAGGTTTGAGCCTAAAACCATGGTGATTTGAACAACTGTAAAAGGAGGCCAGAGGATGACTGAGCCAGAGCTGAGCCTCCAAAGCATTTAACAGCCCTTCTCGGCTCATAACTTATCAGGGCAAATGTTAACAACAAGTTCAAAAGCTGTTCCTGATGGACTCCTTTCCCTCTTGCTACACACATTAAGTGCTGCTGTGAGTCTGGTGAGAGCACTCAGAGCTGGGCTGGAAGTTACAGGGCGATCGGTGACAGGTTGACCTGTGCTTTTCATACCGTGTCAGACCAAAGCTGCGTTTGGGAAGACTTTTCTGAAACTGACTTTGCACAATGGACAGACCTTCAAAGGCAACATGCAACTTCGAATGTTTTGATTCTTGGGTGTCCAGTACTTTAGAGAACATGGGTTTGGAGTGCAATTACAGACCCCCTCTAAAGGCAAGTCCATCTCTGGACACTCAAACCAATGTCAGCCAGACTCTTCAGTCATTTAGATGCTGTGGATAGTCTTTTGGATAGAGTCATCTTGTCTGGATTCTTGAGCCCTCTTTGACATAGACTTTTAAAAAAATCTTGGATTCTGAAGAGCAGTGAGTAATAACACACATCACTCACCTCTGTATCCAATTTTTCCCCTTCCTTTTACAGACAATAATGCTTTAGCTGACCCCAGGAACAAGGTGTCCTGCACATGTCAGTCCAGTGGAAGGCCTTGACTTTTAATTTCAACACTCTCACCCCCTGGTGGGACTGCAAAGGAGAAGATGTGCCCATCTTTCCTCCAGAAATCAATCCTAAGGAGTGGTAATACCCAGTTACTTTTGTTTTGCAGTCCAACCATGCATGGCCTTCTACGAACGTCATCTTCATTTGAAGCATCTGCTTGTCTTTTCTCATGCATTCCCTCACAAGACTGACTTTTCCTTACTGTCTCCACAGGGTGTGGGGACAAGTTTGTCCCCCACAACCAATCAACCCTCCATTACACCTGCAAACATTACTCTTTCAGCTAAAGAATTTCTTAAAGGATTTGGAAGCAAATGAGCGCTATCATGTACGGAGCTCTGTATGTGTTATGACTGTTAATGTCTACAGTGATGCTAGATTTCAATTTAGAGACACAGGCAGCCAATTTATGTTCATTTCATTGCAGATTATTACAGAGGTAGCACACGCACACACAAACTCACACACTTCTCTCATGAAAACTACTTTTGTTCTTGCTTGTTTTGTTCTCTTACACAATAAAAAATCCTTCTGGCTCAAAGCACCTTTGCTCACCGTGTATAGAGAAACACACATTTTGCCAACAACTCTCCTGAAGAGACACCCTGCAGGGATATCCTGTCTACACTTTTCCTATCATTAAGCAGAGGGTGGAAGTCTGTATTTGGGGAGCTATCAAACACCCACTCTGTTTGCCACTTTGCCAATGTTATCAGTGTTTGTCCCTGCTCTGTTATGTGTCCTTCAATGTACTGCTGAATTCCTTTCCAAAATGTCATAAAACAACGGGGGCAACTCTGTTGTTTTAGGAAAGAGGAGAACAGTCTGAGCGTGGTGGAGAATGTTTACACCATGGAGATGTGCACGTACCTCGTGTAGGATGTCTGCCGTGCAGCAGCAGAAATATGAGTGTCAAAAGGCCTGGGGTGTAGACAGTTTTGTGTGCACTCCTTTGGAGGAACGTCAGATCGTAGGAACCTAAAGCACCTATAGTGTTAGGTGGCAGCTCAGGTTTTAGGTTTCTCAAGGATGCCTACATGTTGGGCTTGAGCACTTAATCCCCTCTGGATTTAGCTCTTTGGACATGGTGAGCTGCTTGTGCACAAGCCCTGGAGAGACTCTTAAACTAGGCGTTCCCCGCTTTCTGTTTTTTTGGCAAGACCTGATCCATTAGGCATGTGCAGAGCTTGCCAAACCCACACAAAAGACAGCAGAGACGAGCCCTCAGACATGTGTGTGTACTGGTAGACTCAAAGCCCAGTGGTTGCAGCACTTTCCTGGGCAGTGGGAGAGGCCAAGTGTGAATAACTTTACCTTTTTTATACTGTGGCTATTAAACACAGAGCCCTCTTGGTAAGAGACAGTGAGGTTATCTAGGATGGGATTTTCAGATCTTTTCTTGTATTTTTACAACTAATTAAATACTGGCTAAAGTAGAATCTTGAAGTAAGTGGGCTACTGGATAGAGCCAGAAGGGAGTGAGAGACCTTTGTCTTCCGGGACCTCATTTATCATGGGAAAGACCTGACCAGTTCTGGTATTGAACTTCTGGGGAATGTTCACAGTTAATACACCTCCTGGCTGCCTAACTCCCTTCCACTAATTTAGGCAGCTGTCTGCTCAAACCAGGTCTTCTCCGAGTCCTGACTCCCCATTACACATGGCAGCATTTTGTGGATTTACCGTATGAGACAAAAGCTCCTCTGAAAATTCATGTTTCTAAAGCATCGTTGTCTTGCCATACTGGCAGGAGGATGCCTAAAATTTTAAAATCTGTGCTTTGGCATTTCCCAGCACCCTAGAGGAAGCTTGCAGCAGAAAAACGGGACTGAACTCAGTTTTCCAATGTAGTGAATTTGCAGCATTTTATAGTCATTAATTTAGCAAGCTTAACAACTTCTTAGGCAGATGAGGATTATTGCAGAGAGGGAAATGAAGGGGCATAGAAATTTGGGTCTGTGGGAGGGCAGTGAGAAGCGCATTGCATTTATGGCTGAGCCAAGCTAAATCCGAACCCATTGGAGAAAATCGTGAGTGATTGACTTGGGGCCATGCAGGAGGCAGAGATGCTTCTCTGAGAGGGAAAGGGAAAGCAGCGGTGGAAGGATGGGACTTGCCCAGACCCTGATGTGGTGGGCAGCTGTGGTGGCATGGAGGGGTGCAGCCACAGCCAAGTGGAAGAGAACTCAGCAGAGGTTACTGGGGATTATGGAAGGGCTGGGTGGAGATACGGCTCAGGCCAGTTTGCTGTCTTGTTATTTGGTTTTTAGTGAAAGTATCCAGTCCTTTCCCTAGTAAGAGCCTGACAAAAATGAAGCAGTGTCCACCCCAAGGACTGCTGAATTTCCTGACACCTACATCCCTACTTGGAGGTGAAGCTGGGATTTAAGCAGGCTGTTCCCTGCATCCAGCACTATAAGCTGAATTTGTATTCAAAGTGTCCACCCTGATCAGATGCAAAAAGTACCCTTGGGCCACCTTGATGGGCTGGGGCTAACCCACTCACCCCCGTCTTGGCTTATCACTGCAGACTACGCTGATGAGAACTGGTGTCTATGTTTGGGGCTGAGATTTCCCTGTCAGAGGAGCTTCAGCACATGGTATCAGCCAGGCCATAAGTGGGCAGTGGATGAACCAAGGTGGGTGGCAAGGTTGGACTTACTCCCAACTGACAGCACGATGTAGTCTCAGTGGTCAAAGACAGGAGTTTGCCTGGAAGTGGCTGAGAAGGTTTTTAGGTGTCCTTCCTCATGGTGCCATGAAACTTTCTCTTCCCCAGCCTCCCCCCAGGGCTGAGTTCCTCCATCAGCTGGTGAGACCCCACAACCTGCGGGCAATGCTGAGCAGGAGGAACGTGTGTCTCCCCACGATTCATGCCAGAGAAAACCACCCCATAAACACCGTGGAGGCTATTTTGAGGAATTCTTGAGGTATAAATAGTAACAGCTCTGGGGGAGCTGAGTCCTCTCACCTCTGCTACTCGTCTGCCTTGTTTTCTCCTAGACTTTCTATTATCTCCAGTAACAAAGGAGATGGGTTGTGGCATCCAAGACATGTCAGGCATAACTAACATGTGGCCTTCAGAGCAAAACCACTGAATGGCCACACTGTGCTCCCTGCCCAGCAGCTCCCGTTGGAGACCTGGTCTCTGAGCTGGGGTCAGAGAGCTCAGACCCATCACAGATAGCCAAGGAGTTTGTAGAATAAATAGACTAAACAACCAGTGGCAAGAAAAAGGACAAGATTACCTCCTTCCTTGTCTTCTCCACTATTGAAGAATTGGGAAATTGAGACAAAGTGAGTATTAGAAATGCAACTACTTTGGGTGAAATACAAACACAGCTGGTATTGTTAAACATCCTTTACAAATACACTGAATGTACTGAAACCAACAAATTAGCAGCAAAGCTAACAAAATTAAGCATTGGTACAGATTTGCAGTGTCTCATACCTACAGTATTGGAATGGATTATTTTGCTTTTCTGCTTAAATTTACTTTTCAAAGTGAAACCTTTGCTTTAATATACTAAAATTCTTTTTGAGAGACCAAACAACTGCAAGTGTTTGCTCAGAATAATCCTTTTCTGCAGCCGGAGGTAATATTGTTAATGGGACTGTTTTTTTAAAATATGAAATACCTAATAGTTTTATGTCATTTTATGTTGGAATATAAAATTGCAGCATTTCTAGTGAAGCAGAAAATCTTGTTGCTACCCTCGGCTCTGATCCCTCTGGACTTGCAGTCAGATACCAATAGTTATAGCATAAACCAGCCTGTAAGAATGAAGTTTCATGGCAGGCTGGTTAACCAGTAACTGAAATTATGGTTACATCTGTCCAAGGGCAGAGACATACAGCAAAAAGACACTGCTAGCAGAGACTGATCCCTTGCCAAGTTTGTGTTGTGATTCCTCAGCACCTAATTACTCCTACTTTAATTAAACTTTCTTGTAAAACTTTCGTTGTTTCCTTCCCTAAATGATCTGCTTCTGCAGACTGGAGTCTCTCATCTCCTACCAAAATTGCAAATAGAGCTGGATGGAAATTATGACCATTTTAGTTTGCTGGAAATGGTTTTGGTTTCTTTTTTTTTTTTTTTTAAAATCAAGTATTTCTGATTTCTCTTAAAAACAAGATGTTTTTAAAAGTTGCAAGTCTGATTAAACTGTTGCATTTTCACAGGAGAATTTTTTCATTACAATTTTGAGCCCCTGAGTAAAGAAAATTAAATCAATTTGATCATTTTGCTACAAATTGCAAGACTGAGAGCTGAAATAATTAATTTCCTTGAACGTAACAAACTGTCCAATTTAAAAGCTCTGTACTTCATTTCTTACTCTACGCACAATTTGGGGGGAAAACTGAGAGATTCTCAGTGTTCAAAATCTTCAGTGTTCCCGTATCAGCACTTCTCATTAGAAAACCCTTATAAACTCATCAGGTGTTGTCATGGATTTGTACATTGTTCAGAGCAATGGGATCTGTCCTCTAGGTGGCACAAATCAATACATCAATACATCAATAAACCATATCAATAATTAATAATTAACCACATGTACAAGTGCTGAGGTTTAAAGGGCATCCACTAGCATTGTCTTTGTTTTTTTCTTGGTTTTCTTCAAACTATATTTAACTTCGGCCTTATTCTGTATGAATTACTGTCTCTGGCCAATCTTTGCAGCTCACTTACCCCACACACTTACCCCAAATGTCTCCCCCAAAAGAATGACCAGGAAAGAGAGATCTGGAATGAATATAAGCTGTTGGCCAAACAAAAACTAGTTGCTTAAAGGGGACTTCAAGCATATGTATCTGCTGGGATCTGAACTGGATACCGAATATTTTTGTGTCTGCAACCCGGAACACCTTGGCGTTTGCAGAAAGCAGCTGTTGCAGAAAGGGATATTCGCGCCTGTCCGGGTGGTAGAAACCCCACTGAACTTGTCTCGGCTGGAAATAGTTATGTTACACAAGCTGTTCTCATGCACTTGCTGCAAAGGATTGGTATCATAAAGCCGTTAGCGATAGAAGACAGCTCCGAGGTGGTGATTAATTGCATTACACCTATTGTAATTATAAATTCCAGGTCACTCATCATTCTGGAAAGCTGAAGGAGTTCAACCATCAGGGTGGAGTAAAGGCAGACATCCATATTAAAGTGTTCCAATGAACACCCAACGTACAAGGAATGTCTCCATGGGGCTGTCTAAACACACACTGTGCTTTTCTTTTCTTGCCCCTTGGGCACAGAATGTATGTAATCAGACAGGCACACAGGACAGATTTGTAACTGTCGTTCAGTTTAACGCTATAAAAACCTTTCTTACCTGCAAATGTTTCCCCTTGGCGCAACTTTTCCATCCAGAGAAAGGGTGAACACACTGTTGCTTCCCAGGTAGTGAGGAAAAAATTAGACGAGTTCACAGCCTTTGGAGTCCCTACATTTTTGAAAGAAGGAATAGCTTGTGCTGAAAAAATTCAGCAAATTTCTTGGTGTGGGAGAGTTGCAAGTTTTCGCCAGTGCCTCTCTCTACAGGAGCTCCCACAGCAGTGTGGAAGGGAGTCATCAGGAGCACATGTATCATGAGTTTAAAATAACAATGGTAAAACCAGACTAGAGGAGGTCTGTGGCAGTAACCACCAGAAGATGCTGAAGAGGAAGGTGGACAAGTCCTGCCATAAGGGACAAGGAACGGCCTGCTCCTGCTGTAGGTCTCATCCGGGTCTAATATAATAGGAGAACCCTGATGCATGAAGTTGATTGTCCCTTCCAAAGCTGACCACACATCCATATATTCACAATACCCACAGTTTAGCAAGTCCCTTCAGCTAGTCCCTTCCTGGATTTAATTCCAACTGGTGTCCTCTTTTATTTCACTAAAGAACTCATTGCTTTGCTATAAAATTAATTACACTTGTGTAACAGAGTGATAATCATCTTAGACTACAGACAGACAGCTCAGTACATTTCAAAGGTCTCTGAGACCTTCAACTCATTTTTCCCCCTTTGAAACCACCTGAGAATCGCACTTCTCGCTCACTGCCTGTACATTTTCATCAGCAGCTTCCCAAATTGTTGCGATGGGGCCTCCTTCTTCCTGACAGACACCCCAGGGCAGTCCATCATTGCCATAACCCCAGTGATATCAAACTTGGCCTCTTCAAATGACGTTTGAGACCTCCAGTTAAAGCGAAGAAGAATGACAGAAAGGGGAGCATGATTTTATTTGATGCCTGGTCTCCCCCTTTGCTGTCTCAGAGCCACTCGTGGCCACTGTAAGCTGATGGCTTTGTCTCCTCTGTGTGCTGCATGGGTCTGAGATAATCCATTCCTGCAGTTCACTGGCAAGGATGGCAGGCAAATAGCAGCCTGATTTTAACAGGTTGGCTCAAGGCACTTGCAAAGCAGGCAAAGGGCAGCATCCTGCCAAGGGGCCAGGACTGCCACAGGGGCAGACACTTTCTGGGTCATGCTACAACCAGACTGGCTCTCCTGGGTGTGAGAGGTGGTCCATGCAAAAGCCAGCCCAGCTGCTGCCTCCTGCCCCTGTCCCACCTCGCTGGAAAGGATGGAGAAAGCCAGGCCTGGGGCTGCAGGACACAGTCTTCACCCTCCTGTCCGACCCCACCTTCTCCCACCACATTCCTGGTGGGATTTCTGCTTTGACAACAGAGAAGCCTTGTGTCTGTGATAGCAGGAAATGTGGGGCAGGAGGGCAGCTCTGGCAGTTTCTGATGGCAGTCTGGGCTACCTCTCCCCATGTCTGTGAGGGACGCAGAGTTTCTCTGGAAATTCCTAGGATGGGGAAAACACACAAAGATCTGTAAACTAGAAGCGGAGTAAACAAACCCTCATGGTATATTCAGGCACTGATAATGCAAACCACAGACGAACATAGAACAGGGACAAATCTGTTATCGTTAAACCATGCAAATACTCAGATCTTAATGCTGCTTCTCTTTAGAGCTGCCATTTCATGACTGGCTTAGACTCACTAAAGTCCTTTTTGTTGTTGAAAGAGTAATCCCATGTCCAGCTCAGCCAAGCAGTCCCACCTCCCCATTGTACTAACACCAACTTCCATGCAAAAAAAAAGGAAAGCTACAGCCCAGGGTTGGTGTGCTCTGCAGAGAAGCTGTCTGGGGTCTTGCAGAGCAAATCTTGATGAAGCGAGAGCAGTCTGGATTTTCAGTAATAGCCCAATAATGAGTGAAAGTCGTCACAACCTGTGAGGATTGCCTGGCTATCCCAGTCTTTCCATGGAACCAGTCCCTGTCAAAAGAAAGGAGCCAAAGAAGAATTCAGGAACTGCCTCAGAAAATGCTTGGATGCTGCAAGTGAACTTCAGGTCACTCTCCACACAGCTGACTTCAAGCCAAAGTAAGAAAGAGAGTCTGGGATCTGGAGGATGCCCTCATATTGCTCGTGTTATTTAGTAGCCTTAAACTTGGTTGAAATTCTCCAAACACCACTGTCTGTGCAAGACTCTGTCTCCTAAGCTCCTTGCCATTCTCAGCACCTTTGAAGCGGTAAGGACAACACTCCACACCGACGCTGTGTAGGCTCAAAGCACTGGAGAGCTAATGAGACTCCTGCCCCTTTCCCCTTACAAGGATCCAGGCCCTCGTGTGCATCCTTCTTCACCGGGTGAAATACATTCTTCAGGCATCCCTGTGCTCAGCCTCCCGGCACCACACTGAACTTCCTCGTAGTCAGCAGAAAGCAGTGATTTATAACAACTGATGGCTTGATCTGGGGGTAGGGAGGGGGGACGACGAATCTCCCAAAGGAAGCTTCGCTTGACAATGTCTCTTTCCTACACTTCCTAACAGGGACTCCATGGGGGATGACCAACTGTGGAAAAATTTTGCTTATGTCCCAGGACAAGAATTATGATTATTTGTTGGGCTTCCATCCACCGTGGGGAATTCTGGCTCGTGACATCACTCCATTGTTCCCGCCGGTGCCAAGAACATGCTGGGATCCCATCTTCTCAATGGTTAAAGCCCTTTCCTGTTTGCTCGTTCCTTGTTTCCAAACAGCGCATTTCATGAATGCTGCATGGGACGTCTCTTTTCTTGAGCTGTTTTGTCCCTTTCGTCATGTCTGCCTGGAACTCTGCACAATGAAGTGAACAATGTATTCCTACAGTCAGAAACAAAAGGGAAAAAATAACCGCAGGAGGCAAAGCCCATCTTTGGCATTTAGGACCCTGTGTACGCCTTTGTTCCTTCTTTGGAAGCCGTGTTTGTGTAGCACGGATCCGTCCCTCTGCTCCAGCCTGTTGTTTTTCTTAGTGATTTTAGTGTGGTGATAATGCCAGGAGTGTTGGCCCTGGGAAGCAGCGGCTCCTGCTCTTTATCAGGGGAACGGGGACAGTTTCAGGAGCAGTGCAGCTTCTCTCTGTCTAGGAGATCAAGGGGAACCACCGGTCCCAGTCTCAGCTGACCCCCCAGCCCATAGTACTGGGGATAGGGGATGGAACAGTTGAATCAGTAGGGGATGGAACAGTTGAATCAATACAGGATTGAACATTCAGCTTAAAATGAGTAGCTACTCTTGAAACCACTAGTTAGTTACTAGAATAATACTCTGTGGGCATGGTTGGTGCTGAGACAGATGTTTTACCCTACATCTGGACGTTCTTCTTCGTAAACCTAAAGGCAAATTATTTTTTAAAGGTCATTGCTGGCTTTTTTTTCACACAGAAATTCTGTAGCTCTGGACAAAGTTCTCAGAGCAGGGTCAGTTCAAAGCAGTCCTGGTCAATGCAATCCCAACCCCACCTTTTCTCTGCAGGGTTCCTACACCCCTGCAACAAACAGAGACTTTCCGCCATAGCCCCAAATCCTTTAAAATCTTTGAAACACTGGTGCCAAACATCCATACGTGTGCTGATCAGGTTTGTGCCTGCTCAGTACAGTAGGGTATTTCCTGGAGAAAAAAAAATAAAATAGTTCAAACTCCATTCAGTAGGCATATATGAACAAGAGGGTGTAACATTTGCTGTGACAGTGTAAATCTCTTGGGATTTATGAGAAATGAAGAAAACAAGTGGGAAATCTTGGATGAAAGGTCTGGTTTGCAAAGATGTTTTTGCACCTGGTGTTAAAGGCAGATAGGTAGCAGATATTTGGGCACTTGTCGTCTTCTAGTGACACAGTAAGAGATCTTTGCAGACGGTTACAGGTGGCGTCAGGCACTTCTTGGAAGTGTAAGGTAAGTGACAAAGCTATGGCCACAAAAGGAGTCTGGTAAAGGAAATAGCTTGAACCCAGATCTCCAAAACCTCAGATTAACTTGAGACCCTTCTTCCTTCCTGGAGACATGAGAGGTCTTCATGGGACAAAGTTCTCTGCTGATCCTTTCAGCAACTGAATCCTGGAAAGCCTTATTGCTGTGGCTCTGTCTCATGCTTCATGCAAACAACTGGTAGCACCTTTTCTAAGAAAGAGCCCCTTTAAGAAAGAACAAAATGATGTCATTTATGCCCCAGCCTTTCCTCTGTGTGGGTAACTACTGCTGCGTTACCTTCCCCACGTCGAGGGTATCTTCTTTCACCCTGCAGTGACCAGAATGAGGATCACAGAAGCTGGAGCCAAGGGAGATTTATTGTATCATTGAACTGGCATCTGGAATGTCACATAGTGTCTCAGCTCTGACATAACTCTGAAACTTGGCACAGCTGGAACATGGGCTGTAACAGGTAATGCTGCTATTGTGTTTCCCTATTTTCTTTAGAATGATTGTTACATTGACACAGAGGTTAAAAACTTCCCTCTGCTTGTTTGCCTACCACACTGAAGCTTTATTTTATCAGTTATATCTTTGTTTTCTTATTATTTTAAAATAAAATTCGCACTATTCCTGATTTACTGTGTCTAACGTCCTCTACCCTGCAATTTCAGCTCCATTCCCAGGTGTCCATTTTTCACCTGCTCTGGTCTCCCGCACCCCCTCACTTCATCCCCACTCAATAAACGCAGCTCTCACCAGTATCTCTGCTCTCATGTGCCATCATAGTCAGAGTCATTTGGTGAACAACAGCAGTAATTTCCCCCGAGCATATTTTTTTTGATCCCACTATGGGTTTTCCTCTGCACACGTCTTCTGCGTGCGTTTGGCATGAACACAGGGAGGGATTCACACTGCTGCTTGGTCTGAGTGAACATTAAAGCCTCTTGTCACTGTTTGCAGAATGCAATCGCGACCCATTTTACTTGCATGAGATGCAGAAGCGATTGCTCAGATGAAAGCAGTTTTCCACACTCTGGCTCACTGCATGTTTTCTTATTTCTCTTCCCATTCCCCGTGCACGTGTTACACTTTCCATGAGACCTCACACTCATTCACTGTAATTGCCATCATCTTGCATCTGTTCACAATAACAGTGCAATAAAACCTTAAATTGTTCATTGTAAACGAATAAAAATACACTCCCTTTCCTAAGAAGCCTTTAAAAACATCTTGAAAAAGGCAGTCAAGTGCAGTAGTCCTTTGCTGGCTTTTCTAACCTGCTTGTGCTCCTGGCTATACTCCGCTCCCAAGATTTACCCCAGATTTGTGAAGTCTGGAAGCTTTTATCCGTCCCCGTGGTGGTCAGTACCCAACGCTGCTCTGGAGGACAGTTTCCTACTTTGTAACACACACGCTGGGCAAAATGAAGGTGCTTTGCCTGCCACCTCGCGTGTGCCAGGAGGTGACTTCTATATTTTTTTACATTATTTGTATCCTAAAAACGTGCAGATAGTGTCAACGATGCCATCATTAATGTCGCAGCAGAACCAGGCAACAGTCGGACAGTTTTATCGCAAGAAATTTTAACTGCTTGACCCAGCAAAAGACTTTAAACTGATTTCACGGGAAAAAAAAGAGAGAGAAAGCAGGGACTTTCATTAAGCTGCTTAATTTTCTTGAATTGAGTAACAATTTTACTTGGAATTTAACTTTTCCCCAATTCTACTTACTTCACCCAAGTTAAATCAGCATTCCCGTGCAGACCAAGTCAGCCCGCTTAACTGTGTAATTTGTGTAATTTTAATTACCCCTTTTTTTTTTTTCACTGTGGCCGGAATAGCAGCCTGGGGGGTCCCTCGGCGGGGAAAAGCGGGGGGGACAAGACCAGCCGCCCCCACCAACGCGTGGGGCAAGCGGCCGGCGGGCTCCCGCTCCATCTGCCGGCAGCGGGGGCAAACTACCGCCTGTCCCCCCCGCCATTCCCAACCCTCCTCTGCCCCCCGGCCACACCGCGGGGGACAGGAGCAGCCCCCACTCGTGACCCTCCGTGGGGTACAAACACGATGCCCCCCCCCCGCCACGCTGCATCCACCCTCCGCCACCTCTTCCACCCCCGCACTCCGCGGAGTGCGGGACCACAGGTCCCACGCGTGGAGCCGGCGGGGGGGCCCCGAGCCGCCCTTCCCGGNCCAAAAGCCTCCAACTCGCCACCCGAGATCCGCCATGGCCAGCCATCCCGCCGGTGCCATCCTGCTGGTCATCGCCCTCTGCACCCTCCTGGGAGACGGTGAGCTGGAGAGGGGCTCGGAGCCTGCCCTGGCTGGGAGACCCCTCTTTTCAACTCCCGTTCAGCCGAGAAGTAGGGCTGCACGGGGGGCTGGAGGGTGTGGGGTGCATTGCGGGGTGCCCTTGGTCTGGGGGTTGTGTCTGCAGCTGCCAGGGTGATGCAAATCCCTAATGAGCCCACAGCCTCATTGGCACCTCCTGTAAAACTGCCTGCGGATCGCAATTGCCGTAATCCTTACCGGAGGTGTAATTGTGGAGGTGACAAACCAACGGGCACTCCTGCGCCCTGCGCTGAGCCTGCAACTCATCCCTTCCTCCTGCAACTCATCCCTTCCTCCTTCTGCCGCAGGTATGGGCCATCCTCCACTGGAGTCCCACCTGGCCATGCACCTGAGGACCAAGCGATGTTCCTGCAACAGCTGGCTGGATAAGGAATGCATTTACTTCTGTCACCTGGACATCATCTGGGTCAACACGCCTGGGTAAGCATGAATGTAGCTTGCTGGGGAGGGGATGGGGGTGGCTCTGCTGATGAGTGAGTGAGTATATTTTCTGATGGAGGATGGGGTTAGGTTAGAGGAGATGGGAAAGGGTGAGCACTGGGAGGCTCTTGTAGCACCTGCTCTGGGGAGCATTGCAAGTCCAGTCCTTTCCAACATTCAGAAAGGGACGAGCTGTGCTCCTGCTCAGGACTGGCAGCTTAACCCACAGGGCAGGGGGGGTGACAGCATGGAGTTCCTCCTGGGTTCAGCTTTTTCTGGGATTTGTACCTCTGGAAGCCAAAAGCAACACCGAGATGATGTAGCTGCAAGTCAGAAAGTTCCTCTCCCCGCTTGCAAACTGGGAGCCTGGCTGCTTGCTGCCAGTATAGTTAATGAGACAGTGGTGGGCTGGCACTAACATCCTGTGGCTGCCAAGTCCTGCCCTCAGGAATG
This sequence comes from Stercorarius parasiticus, assembly GCA_013396915.1. Classification (NCBI taxonomy): domain Eukaryota; kingdom Metazoa; phylum Chordata; class Aves; order Charadriiformes; family Stercorariidae; genus Stercorarius; species Stercorarius parasiticus. The sequence goes on along the minus strand of VWZL01000430.1, from coordinate 857,624 downwards.
CTACAGCAGCTTTCTGAGCAGTTTCAGACCAATGACCATCACACCGGAGCAAAACACATGTACTCAGGTGTGGTTATAATCATGCTTGCTAACGTGCAATTACAACTCGCTGCTTGCTCAGAGAATAGTTGCAGTCCCTGCCAATCCTAAACCCTCTGGGAGAGTAGATTGCGATCAAGGATGGAGCGGGAATGTGCTAACAGCTCTGAAAGCATGCCGTGATCAGAAGAACCTGTTGTGGCCCCAAGACATCTTGATTTGCACTATGTCCTGTGTGTTAAAACCCATGGAGCCGGGGGGAGGGAAAGCCCTGACATCTCCATGCTTGAGAAACTGGATGCTGGTGGGGCTGGCGGACTGGGGCAGCCAGGCTCCTCCTGGCTCTGCCAGCCAGGTGAGCTGCCAGCTCGCCCACCCCAGCGGCGACCCTTGCACGGGCACCTGGGCTGCTGCAAGGGGAGAAAATTCCACTTCCAACCCAGCAATACTGGCACAGCAATCTCCCTGGGAGGGGTAGGGTGGGGAAAACAGTAGGTGGGAGAGGAGCTGGAGTTTAAAGGCTTAGACATATCAGTGACCTTTTCACCTTATGTCTATAGATGAGTCTTTTATTATCCTGGCACTGGCTTGGCTGCCTCCCAGGACTGTGTTATAAACCTGTTGGCTAATAAAAAGTTAGCTGCATAGCTGATTTCTTTTGTTTTTAACAGCCACACCGCTCCCTATGGTTTGGGAAGCCCGCCAAGGCGGCGCAAGAGATCGCTCGGCAGGTGCGAGTGCTCGCACTCGAGGGACAACATCTGTGCCACCTTCTGCCAGGCGAAGCCTGGGTAAGTCTGGGGGTCCTGGGGATGTCCCTGGGGGCTGCTGGGCAAGGGTGCCAGCAGGCGGAGGACGCTCAGGAGCTGGAGTAACTCTGCAGCCTCCCTGAGGAGGGCTGTGCAGCTCTTTGCAAGCAGCTGGAACTTGTCTAGTGGCTTTTATATCCCTCCCAACAGGCCCTGGCAAAGCATCACTAGGGTTTTTTGTTGTACAATGGTCTCTTTGCTAGCTGATATGAAGCAATGTTGCCTCCATCCCTCCTGCCAGGAGGCTGAGGAAGTGCTGGGTGCGCCGGTGGGATGGGAGGAGCTGGGAGAGGGACCAAGGGGGTGGGGGGGAGGGGGTGAAGCTGGGGGACATGACACCAGTGTCTCCTGCATGGGAGATGCTGCGGGAGAGCAGGGCTGCTGAGGGCTGGGACTCACAAGGCAAATATCTTCTGTAGCCAGCTCTTCTTATAGTGCACGTGAGCTCTCGGTTGCCTGGCTTCAGCCAGCGACAGTAGTGTTTACGCTGGGGAGGTGGGGGGGCAAAGTCACTGTTGAGATTTGTCATTAATTTAATGTCAAGGCAATAGTTAAAATCCCCAATGATTAAATGAGACTGAATAGAGCGAGGATAGAAAAGGATAGAAGTAGAAGTGAGCTATGAATAGCTCTCAAATAACTGCAATTAACCCTTCAAAAGCAGGCATTCAACTGTCCTGGTCTGTCACTGGTGACATTAGAGCAGCGCTCCCCCCGGGTACTTACCGTGGCAGGGCTGGATGCAGGTGGTTCATGCGTCTCCTCTTGCTCATTAGGTACCTCCCAAGTCTGAAGGTTCCAGTGAGCGCTGGAGCATCAATGAAATCTCCTCAGGGAGGTGGTGCGAGGCCTTCCCATCACGGCCTGCTGAGACCTCTCAGGTGAGCCATTTAAACCCCCTCCAAATGTCCCTCTTAAGCACTTTTAAAATCTGGGGTTGTAACCCCAGGCTGCAGTTGCCACTTGGATTTGACCCGGCTTCCCCCTCGCGTCCGCCTTTGAATGAGTAGACTTGGCTATTTCTGCTCTCTGTAGAATTGAAAGCTAACAGCTGAGGGAAGCAGAGTTTCTTCTCTCCTCCAAAACTAGAGGAATATGATATAAAATGTAATTCTTGATTGGAGTGGGCAATTACTCTGATAGGGGACATACAGGGTGATGTATGAGAAGCGGGGAGGGATGGCATCGCACAGGAAAATGCTTGATTGGGCAGCAGCTTTGGACCAAAGGAAATAGCTTCCTTCATATCACATCACTGAATTGTGGAGCTCTGCTGGAAGGAACTGTGGACTCCAGGAGTGTAAACAAGTTAAAGGGTATTGGCAGATTGAAGGAAGATTGGTCCATTGGTGGCAGTTTAATCTTTTGCAATGGGAACGAGTTCTGAAAGGCAGATCTGGGGAAGCATCACTCGGGTTGTGTCCTGGTGCAGGACTCCTTGAATCCTCTGCCACCGGCCACTGGTGGAAAGGGGATATTGGGCTGGAGGGATCTGTGCTGTGGCCTAATCCAGCTGCAGCTAGAAATTCCCCCTCTTCCTTCCCCCGCCTTCTGCCTCAAAATAAATCTTGGCGAGAGTTAGATAAATATCATAATACAGGCTGTTGCTGAGTAGCAGGAAAATGGACCAGAGAATGAACATCATGTCTCTTCTGTTTACAGGGATCTTGCCGTCTCCAGCCTGCGGTTCGGCAAGCATCAGCACCGTTCTCGGAGGAATGCGCAGCCGACAGTTTTGCCTTGGAAGAAGAATATCTGGAAGAAGAAGAGATAAGGAACAGGTGCATACCAAGTTCAGCAGAAGAATTTGGAGTCCTGTGGGTGCCGCTAACTCCGCTGTCGGTAGTTAGAGCTGAAGGAAAGGCCATGAGTGGAAGGGGGAAGAAGCGGAAGTCTCCATGCTCCTGTTGCGTGAACCAGTACTACATGCACTTCAGAGGCTGTTGTAAAGGGAAAACTCTCTCTATATACAGTCACAGATGTGTTGTGGAGCTGAATTGTGCCTTTTTGGATCAGGCAAGGGTCTTGCTGGGAGACTGCTAGCTTAACTCGTCACTGGAGTCTGAGGCAGAGGGTCAGCCCGTGCCGGGCAGTTGAGTCACGTACAAACGAGGAGGCTCCGTGTGGTTCTGGACCTGGCGGCACTGAGCCCTGTCACTGGTCTGCTCTGCCTTTGGGCCATGTCTAAGCATGGTTCCAGCTTGGCCTCACTCAGCAATGGTTTGGCTGGTCGTTGTAGATTGGAGATAAACTGCCGCCAGCATGAGCCCACCATTGCACTTTTTTCTCTTGTCAGACAGTGCGAAGTGCATACAAATGAGACTCCCATGGTAAAAACAGCTCCCAGTTCTTATTAAAAAAATAATATATATATATATATATATCATCTAGAAGCCTAAAAGCCAGCTGAGTAGTCAGTGGCATTCTTCGGGTGAGGAATTCACCGAAGGGCCGTCTGTCCTTAAGTGGCCCTTATTTAGGTGAATGATAGCTTGCTTTCACTGGAGCTTGCATCAAACCCAAGCGCGACCCCTGCTATCGGGCACAGCCGCCGTGGGGGTGGGCAGGCTGAAGTGGAGCTGTAGTCCTGCAGCAGCCCTGTGTGCGCAGCAGCCCCACATCGTCTGGGGGAGGCAGCCCCCCTGGGTGCCAGGCAGAGCCCAGCTGCTTGGCTGGATGAGTTTAGTGCTGGGAATCTGTCTCGTCTCCTTGGACATGCCCTTAGCAGGGTAGAGTACTTCCAGCTCTTAACCTAATACCCCAGCTTGCTCTCAGCTCTGCCTGAAAGGAAGGGCTTGGGGAAGAGAAGGTGGGTGGTGGGAAAATAGCATGCACAGGCTTGCTTGCTGCTTTGCTTAGATCAGGTCTCTCAGTTGGACTCTATATTAAATAAATGACCAGTACATGTAAAGCATGTCACGATGAGAAGAATAGAGGATGCATTAGGCAAGGGGCAGCCAGGTGGGATTGATGTGGAGCAAAGGATCGCTAAGAAGAGAGCGCAGCACTGTCTGCACAGCTTTAGATTCATCTTGGATTTCAACCCATGCCAGAACCATGGCCATGTCCCCAGGCCTGGAGCAGCACAGTGCCACTGGCCCAGGGGAGGGAAAGGATAATTTGGAAAAAATAGAGCCCAGGACCTAGAAACCAATCTTGTAGGCAAACACAATCTCAAGGCTCTGGAGCTGTATTGCAAATGCACTTTTGTTTGCCTGGGCAGATTAACTTCTATTATGAATTGTGGCTGCAGCTGTCATCTGGTTTGTGCAGATAAATAATTGCTCTCCTGGAACCACTGTTGGGTCCCCCTTGCTGCCCAATCCAGTATTACACATGAGCATTTTAAAAGGCTACTTGAAGTTGTTGGTGGACCAAAATCTGTGGCTGTTGCAAGTGTAGTCCCATTGGACATACAAAATACTTCCTTGATTTTTCTTTGTGCCCTAGATGGGGGAAAAATTAGACCAATTGATTGTATTGTAAATGAAACCGCAGACTAATCATTTGGTCCCCAAAGCTGCAGAGAAACTTTTTTATATTTGACCTTCTGAAGGTTTGAGTCGTTGTAAAAAAAAAAAAAATAAAAAAATCCTGAAAGGGTTTGTTCCAGAGGGAACTTTGCACATGGTTTAATGTGAGCCTAGTAATTTAAAATAAAAATACTGCTGTAAAGTACTATGTATATTTCCTTGTGTGTATAATGTCTCATCTTTAGGTGACTTATTGCACATGTGGCGTATGTAGCATCCTGTAATCTGCATATTTATTTAAATCTATTGATTTTTTTTACATTAATTTGCAAAATTTAATTTGTAATAAATAATAACAAAAGCCAATACCATCTTTCTTCTGTATTTGATGGCTGGGTGGTGGTGGATGAAGCAGAAGAAACCCAGATGGTGAAAGTGAGCAGGACAGCAAAGCTGGGTGAGAATGGGGAGGATGTGTAGTCTTGTCAACAGTCCTGAGCAAATTTCAGTTCAAAGTGAATCCATTTAGCTGACTTAAACATTCCCTAACTTCAAATAAACACCTTGCTCCTTTCTAGATGTCTGTGGGAATAGAGATGTGAAAATCATCCCTAACCTGTTGTGCATGGGGCTGTGGATGCTGAGACCAGATTGAGTTGTTGTGCCAAGGGATCCTGTTAATGTTTTCCCATGGTTTAGTCCTTTGCCTCAAATCCTCTTAGCAGCTCCACGTCAGCATCGCAGGGACAGAGCAACCACACAGCCTCTCCTGTGCCCACTAGCTTTTAGATCTGAGTTTTGCCGATTGATTTTCATTCCTTTTATTTGTTTTTTTTGAGTACAGTTAAGAAGTCATCATCCATTTCGTGGTCCTCTTTGCATGAAGACCACACCATAGATTAGTCTGGTGTAGTTCTCAGTGAATCTCATGGCATAGTCGTGAGAAAGGAATAAAAAAGAAATATTAATGTAATAGCCAGCACTGTGCTTGCTGCATACCCAGAAACCATAGCAGTTCTTCCAGGGTTTCCACGACTTACTGGGAAGAGTAATGCAGAGAGCTACAGCCCCATCCTTTCCTACTGCCCGGCTTTCTTGGCTGAGCTGCATCACCTATAGCCAAGACTCCGCTCTGTGGCTTGGAGTTAGGGTGTGTGAAAATCAGACTCCTTCAGATGTTTCTATGACTTCTTTAATGATAAAGGTCCATGATAAACAGGACCTTAAATTAGAGGTAAAAGGGAAAAAAAGGTAATCTGAAACACTGAAAATTTCCTACATGTAATATCTAAAGTGCAATTCTCCCCTCTTCTGCTCAAACTTGTTCCAGAACAGGCCTGAAAATTTAGCCTCTTTGGGGCAGTTTCCACAGTGTCCTGCTTGAAGTGATTTCAGGTGGTGTGAATGAAGAAGCTGAGGGCTTTTGGAAATTCATTCATTTCCCAGGAATGATTTCCCCATCATCTGGAATGTCCATTGAACCAGCCTTGGGTCCAGCCTTTTATTTTATTTTTCTTAAGTCACAGAAGAATTATGGCCTTAGTCAGCCTTTGGTCTCAGAGAATAAAGCACCTGTGCTCAGATGTGGCGCAGCTACCTGTGAGTAGGGGAGCATCACCTTTGCTGGAGGTGTGACCATATGACACGGTCTCCAGCCCTGCTACAATATGTGGGCTTAAAGCAAGACATTCAAACAAGGAGAATCTGAGCTAATTCATTTGCCAGTGTTTTGTTTTTGTTTTTTTTTTTTTTTTTTTATGTCCCTAAGATCAATGAACAGAGGAAAAATTCCAGATAGGACTGCATGATAGAAAATCTTCCAGGGCAGGCTCTCCATATTGACTTGGGGAAAGTTTAGTCTCACTGGTGAGTACTGCAGAAGGAAATATTGAAAGTCAACATATCTGGATAACCAGTTTAAAAGTACCACAGTCCAGACATCCAGAAAAGCCCCCCAGGGCTCAGACAACCTCCTTGCTAGGTTCTTATTTAAGGCCCCTCAGGTGTCCCACCCAGTGCTGAGGAGCAGCCCGAGCCTGGCAGTAACCCCATGGTGTTGCCAACATCTGTGCAAAGCCCAGCCCTTCGGGTAGAGTTTTAATTACGAGAGCTAATTAGGTATCACCCAAGGGAAGGAGAGGATGGAGATGCTGAAGAGCATCTTAATTAGGGTGAAAAGGGAGGATGAGCTTATTCTGAGCTTATTGAACTCAGCAATAAGGATTAGTTGAAGTAGGTTGAAGGAGGCATATTCTAAAGATTCTCACATGTAACAGGAAAGAAAAAAATAACACAACTTTATTAAAGGGAAAAATCCAGGAAAGGAGGCAACTTCCAAAGCCAGTTCTAAGTATTAGTGCTAGGGTGTCTTTCCTAAGATACAACTTTTTGATTGAGCAGTTCTTTTTACGATTGACAATTCCCACAAAAGTGAACCTCTTCTGCCCTGCATGGGACTCTGGCATTTTTTCTGCAGCAGGAGTTCCTGAAGAAGAAGAACCTTTATAGATGGCCCGCAGGCAGCTAACTTTCTCTCTGTACTGTGGGATAGTTCTGTCCTCATCAAGTTAGGCAATATTTTTTTTTGGTGGGACTTTGTTCACGTTTCCCATTTGTTGAACTTCCCTTGGGAACTGGGTCTCAAGTTTAACCCTTAGTCACTTCCTTTAAGAGGTGATTGGTAGGAAAGCTGAGGCAGGTGGAGCTGGCATAAAACTGTTGGGTGAAGCACATCTCTATCTGTCACACCTTCCTCTGGCACTTAGCAGGAGCATTATACTGCCTGTGAGCCTGTTTGAAGTCCTTTCCTCAATTTCAGACCTGCTCACCAATGAGTAACTGGGTGTCTCTCACTCATCCAACTTCTGTAAGACCTTTGAGGAGACTTTACAGCCACTCCCTTGTCAAAAGGAAACGGTGTGTTCCTCTTCAGTGCACTGCTCTGTCAGGTTGCCCTGCAAAGGCAAGATGATTTCATTGACCTCCCTGAGGGAAAGGCTTCTGAAGCAGGGAGGTTGACTTAACGACCTGCAGTAGGTCAACCCGGTACCCTTCAGTCCTCATCCCCCCTTTCCCCCTGGCATCGACTCTGATGCTAGACTAAACCCCTCTAGGCAAACTGAGATGGTAGAAATCCAACTCGGGAGAAGCGAGGGAGGAGGTTTCTGATGTTTTAGTGACTTCAGCTGGGTCAGATGAGTCCAGAGCTGAAAGATGAAGCCCCATGATCAGCTAAACATCTGGCTGAGACTCCGAAATGTGTGAGCTCCATAAGGACCATTGAGCTTTTGCAGGTGGAATATACCATAGAAATGGCTTCTAGTGATTTTGGGTTTTCATCTCAGCTGATAGCAGGAGGCTTGCGAGAGGGTGGAAGCTGAAGCAGAAAATTTAAATGGGCACAATCAGATTAAGTAATCGCACAGTTTAAAAACATATTTGTTAGCTGTTCTGGGTAATGAATACAGGCTCATGCCCCACCCTGGTAGTGAGCTCCAGGTAAGTATATCCTTGATCCCACAAGGAACTTGGCGAAGCACAGGAGGTGTGAGGAGGGAGCTGAAGCCCTGTAGCCAAAGCAAGCAGTCAGCAGAGCTGTGTCTCATCACTGGACATGAACCTTCTTCAGGGCCTTGAGGCTGGTGGTTGCTTTCCCAGGCTCACCGTGGGGATTTGTTTTGAAGCAATGTAGTGGAAGGATATCCTCCTTTTCACCTTCTGCTGTGATCCCAGAGGGTGCATGTTGCTGAAACGAGGAGCACAGAGGGGAAAGCTGCTTGTTTTCTGGTTTAAACAAACTCTTTCCCCAGTTGTGTTGGTGAAGGTGGGGAGGATGCCACTGGCTCTGTTAAAGAGTCTGTGCTGGAAATCGGCATTCCTGTAGTGCATTTGGAGCACACTGGAAGTACAGCTCAGTGCATAGTTGGTGTAGTTTGGAGGACAGAGTATTAACACCTTGCTGAGTGGCTTTCCCTTGTGGATTATTGGGAAAACACCTGAACTGCTGCATTCCAAAGGAAAGAATGACAAGGCTGATTAGAAAGACTTTCATGAACTCCAGGATCTCTTGTCTGTGACAGGGTTGTTCAGTCAGTATACCTAGGAGTTGTGAGAGTCTACCAGAGGATAGAAAATCATCTTCCTTTTCCTCCCAAAGACAGAGACCTCCCTTCAGCATATCCATGCATTCATTTTATTATGACCCTAATAGCACATTATTTGCCATATGTGTTAACCAATTCAATAAGTCACCCTGATGGCTTTTTTTTTTTTGTAGTTTTCAGTACGTGTCATGAAAATCTCCAAGACTTCATTTCAGCAGTGAGACCATAACAGTTTAGACAAGATCTTAAATGGTGAATAACCCTCTCCCTGGAGGTTTGATGGCAAATACAAAGTATGCCTCTGTGACTTTATTATTAAAACAGAATGGTCTCCCTCCAGCTTCGTTGGAGGGGGAGGAGGAGGGAGCACACATGGAGCAATTAAGAAAAATGTCTTTGACCTTCAGCAACTTAATCAGCTGCCAGTGTTCTTTCTAATAGCGTGCTAATGGTTAAGTTCTTCTGGATGCCATAAAAAGTGCTATAACTGGAGGCTACAATAAAGTGCTGATCAACCCATCAAGTGAGTCAATCCAAAAGTAATATCTGTCTTTGTAATGACTATAATAAAACCTATGCCAAAGCCAGGAGATGACGTGAATAAGAATGCTGCTTAATTATGCTGGGCTGCAATGCTGGGTGAATTTGACACACTTCTGCTAACATGCTCTGAGGTGACATTCCCACTCCTACCTAGGAAAGCCAAACTTTATATTTGTGTGGTCAGTGTTCTAAGGACAATCCTAAGAGGTTTGGGCAGGTGACATCTCCATCCAAGCCAACTAGAGTCTTGGTGCAGAAAAGGCTGTTGAGTTTGGGCTGGGGATGTTCATCCCGGCAGTAACTGCACTGACAAAAAGCAGGATGGAAGCAAGATTGCGATTCCCTTGTTGACTTGTGGCTGGGAAGAGGGGAAATAAATTTTATGTATCCCAATGTTAAAGATAGCCTAATGTTTAATGCCGTGGTATTAAAGTGGGTGAAAGTTCACTGGAGCACCCAATGCAGCACCGTGGGGTGAGGTGGCAGCGTGCTCTGCTAAAAAGTCTCAAAAAGAGAAAGCATCCCTGGCAGAGGGGAAAGGTCTGGATGAAACAAACAGAGCCTTCATAGAGCTGGGGATGGAGCCGAGGAGCTGACAGAAGTTGAACACCGTCACTGAGTATTTACCATGAAGACTGCAATGAACAAGTGCCCTTCAAAGGTACCTCGTGGGATAACAGGAGTAGAGGGACTGGAGGATCCTCCCATGCATGTTTCCTTTTCTTGAGCTCCCTGAGATGAGGGCATTCAGCATCCCCTGGGAATGGCTCACCTTTTGCAGGATGGAGCACAACCCACACTGGGCTTTCTCTCTTACCCTCACGCCCCTTACAAACCAGGTTTTCCCTGTCTTGTCCTTTGCAAAGACACAGGTGAATAGTGGGGTCAGTGGGCAGTCAGGAAACAAACACTGGGATCTTAAATCTCCCTGCTTCGGGAATTGTCCGTCTGTCCAAGGCAGCAGGGGAATTGGATGGAGCATGAAGGGACAGCGGGTGCCAGGAGCCGAAGCACCTGCTGCTATTGACGGAAGGATGGCAGCTCTTTTCCTACAAAACATAGCCGGTGTTTTGGGATCCCTTTGAGCACAAAGCTACTCTCCAGGATGCTAAGAAGCAGGAACCTAATTCACAAACCCAGCATGGAGCTGGTGGAAAACACACTGCAGCCTTTCAAGGAATCATGGAACGGATTCCTCCCCCATCAGTAAAGAAAACAGGATGCAGGCCACATTCCTGCTTGCATAGACAAGGCTCTCCACACCAGCACAAACACATTTTCTCCGTTCCAATTAAACCCTGGCTTTATATCACCTTGCTACTGATAAGGGTCTGATTAATGAAAGAATTGTCTTTTTTTTTTTAATAAAGTCTCTGGTGTTAATTGTTTTTTCCCTCTCCCATTTCTTGTTTAAAAGGTGCTTTCGAGGAGGGCTGCTGATTGTGCTGGAAGTTGTATGGGAACACTTAGTCTCTTCCTGGTTTTGTTTTTGGGGCTAACTGCTGCCATTGAGACTAGCAGGTCCAATAGACAAATCACCTCTGCGGATAACCAAGAAAATCCTGCCCTTGTGCCTCCTGATAAACAAGTGCAGATTCATGTGTTTGTTCATGAAACAGAAAGCGGCCAGAACAATGATTTGGTGACTTTTTGCCAGTGTTGTTTCCTCTAGAGAGCCGACTTCCCTTGTGGAGCCTCAGGTACATAGCAACAGCTCAGCAAAACAAAAGCCAACCACTGCAAGGCATTAGAAAAATATTATCCTGGTCCAAAGGGTGGGGCTTGCCTTCCCATTGGCACCCTGGTCCTGGGATCGGCCCCAACGCCAAACCTTCCCGCCATGCAGCCGTGTGCATGCCAAGCTAATTAGCTAACCATTCTTCTCCCAGGGAAAGCTGCTGGAGCGGTATGAGCGGTGGCTTCTCCTCCAAGCCCATGGGGGATGGTGCAGTGACACGCACATGTGTCATGGTTTAAGCAAAGGGACAGAGTCTTAATTTAAAAATGTGTTTTCTTCATGGTGAGGGGGTCTGGAGAATAAACCTCATAAGGAGCAGCTGAGGGAGCTGGGGTTGTTCAGCTGGGAGAAAAGGAGGCTGAGGGGAGACCTTCTCGCTCTCTACAGCTCCCTGAAAGGAGGGTGTAGCCAGGGGAGGTTGGTCTCTTCTCGCAAGGAACAGGCGATAGAACAAGAGGAAACGGCCTCAAGTTGTGTCAAGGGAGGTTTAGACTGGCTATTAGGAAAAATTTTTACACTGAAAGTGTTATTGAGCATTGGAAGAGGCTGTCCAGGGAAGTGGTTGGGGCACCATCCCTGGAGGTATCTAAAAGACGGGTAGACATAGTGCTTAGAGATATGGTTTAGTGATGTTTTTTGTCAGAGTTAGGTTGATGGTTGGACTAGATGATCTGAAAGGTCCTTCCCAACCTAGGCAATTCTATGATTCTATGATTCATTCATCAAAGTACCTTCGCTCTCTGCCCTCCATGGGGTCAAGTCGGGTGGGAATGGCTCCATCACCATATTTGTTGTCCAGCCTCTAAGATGCAGCATCCTGAACAGAGATGTGATCGGGGAGCCACACTGTTCCTCATGCCTCAGCCTTGGTGCAGAAGTCAGGCTCTACAGACCCTGGCTGCTACAGAGCTGACACAACATCCTCGAATGGGCACGTGGGACTCAGCCTCTAAAGTGTCCTTGAGCATCTCTCCTGACTGTCCTGGAGCAGCTCAGCTCCGCATTGTCATTGTGTCCCTGGGGAAGCTCACTAGGAGAAGGTGCTGAAATGACTGCTAGGTCCAAAATGCCTGAGACCCTGTGCTTCTCTCCGAGACATGTCAGTGAGGGGAAGCACAGCCAAGGAGCTCGGAGGGACAGGATGAGAAGGAGACCAGAAAAATCAGTGTCTGATAAAGCAAATGGAAATCATGAACAATGAAGGAATCAGCCAGTCTGAGACAGTGGGGCTGAACGATTCTGATCTAACAGGGGAAATGCTCTGCAAAAAAGTCCTGTCCAGTACACGGCAGGCTGCCGTCATCTCCCCAGGCTGGTCTCACCTGTAGGAAACTTTCAGAGCTCCTTGTGCTGCTGTGCCCACCTGGGCACCCACTGCTGGGTGAAGCATTAGCTGTGTGCTTGCTGAGTGCAGGGTGTGTGTGTCCCACTCCACACCACCACATTTTCTGAAGTTCTGCAGTACTGCCCTGTTGATTGCTCCTCAATGTTTGCTGATGGATGACTGCCTTTCCCCAGTCAGGCTGGCCTTTTCCTTTCTTCTTCTATCTCCACATTTCCCTGACTGAAGCTTTCCACACTTTCGCTGCACATCTTTCCCCGTCGCCATCTCACAGCTGTGGTCCCCTGCTCTGCTTTTCCTTCGCCTTTCTTTATCTTTCTAACTTTTTGCTGTTATGACTATGCTATGATTAGTTCCCATTTTATTGGTTTTTTTTTCTTTCACCTTTTCCTCTCTGCTCTTCCTTGCTCTTATATTTTGCTTTCTACAGCAGGTGAATTTTTAGATTTAAGTCAAAAAGATGATATCAGGGAAAGAAAAGGGATGGGTGAGAGATGTCAAGAAAAGAGACACAAAGCAATGAAAGAGAGAGAAGCAGCATGAAAGCTCAATGTCAGCTCACGCTTATGGGGTAAGCAATGAAATTAATTTGTCACAACCTCTACGTCCATATTGCTAAGGTCACCCACCCCACAGGCAGATTCACATCCACTGGCCCAGTGGGGATGAGCAACTCATGTCCCACTTCTTAGGGGGGTTCCTCCAGAGCACAGCGCCTGGGTCCAAACAGCTCTCAGCATGTCTCTCCTCTGAGCTTTATTGAAATATTATTGTTTTTGTAGTGGTTTCTCAGGTCACAATGATGGCTTTGTCACAGCATGATGTTTCTGTAGCACAATGCTGAGGACTTGTGTGTGTGGTTTAAAACCCAACAGGAGGGCATGGGGGAGAGCCTGTAGGCACCCAGTCTGCTGGGAGAGATTGGGATGGAGAACAGCCTGATCCATGCTGTCTGCGGGGAGCCATCCCTGAAGCACATTGTCCCCAGACCCACATCTGCTTTCCTTCAGAGAGGGTGATCTGATGCATCTGACAGCACAGGCATAGCTGGTGTAAATCAGCTGAAGACAGCATTGGAAGGATGCTCTGAGGAAGAGCCACGTAAGCAGGGGTCCCCTGAGCAGTCAGGGAAAGGTGACACCAAGTCTGCCGGCAGCTGTACCCAGTCCTGGGTACTCTGCTGTGCATGGTAGCCAGCTCACTGGAAAGGGACCTCACACCACAGCTACATCCTCTCTGTTTGTCTGCACTTCCCGCTTTCTACCTAAATGACCTCTTGCTTCTCTGTAGTTGGATGCTGTTGTTAAGCTTATGACCAGAGATGGATATCTCAGCTGCTCTTCTTGCAGGATCACATCCAACTGCTGAACGCTGGAAGAACACCCAGTATGGGGTGGTGCATGCACAGGCAGAGATAAATGTGAGAGGCACATAGAATTCCCTTGGACAGAGGGGTATGCATTGTAAGTGAATGGCTGGATGGTCAGATTCTGCCCCTTGAGGACTTGTTCCCTCCCAGCATGTGGTACAATGTGTCAAATCCTGAAGTCAAAGGTGTTAAGCAAATACCGAACACTCATACATCTCCTAAAGATGGAGAGGAAATATCTGTCTTTGTTGCCATGGAACTGCATCAACTCTTAGGCCAGACATGGCAGTGCAAGTGTCAGTAAGCACTACCTGAGGTGTATGTACAGGTAAGCTGCCTCACCTGCACCTGGCTTTTCTTGGGGGTGTTGGTGGGTGCAATGGTGTGCTCTGACTGCCCCATTCCCTTGTAAAAAGAGAAGCCAATGTGACTAAGGCTGTTGCCCCTTTGCACCATCCTCTTTTTGCCTTTCTCCTCATCTATACTTCAAGTTGTTCTTGAAAACTCACATCATTTTGGCTTCTGAGAAATGAGCTGGAGGGCTACAGTGGGGGCAGTTGGAGAGTTTTTGGGGACATAAATCATTGGCACAGAGGCATAAAGCTTGAGGAAAGGTATGGAAATGGGGGAAAAAATGAAGTACAGTCTACTTAGGTAAAGGACACTGCAGAAGTTTTAGGTACTAAGAAGTACACAGTTCAACTACTGTTTTATTGGTCATAACCCTAGAGGGGTTAGTAGAGCACTTTTTCACTAAGCTCAGAAATTTAAAGGATCACGAATCTGTATGAAAATTACTTTAGTGTAACACTGACTTCAACATCTGGCTGTGTAGAAGAATGTCAGTGTGGGTCTTTTTTAATTGCTTTTTTGATGTTGAGCCAGAAAATGTCATGTTTGAAGTGTGCTTTTCAACAGAGGAGCTGGGAGCATACTTTAATCTTCATGAAAAGAACGGAGTCTTACATCACACCATGGCTCTAGGAGTTGGGGATTTAAGGAAGATGTCAAATACAAGTTGTAACACCAATTGTTACATCCTTGTCTTGGGGAGGAATCCCACTTTCCAGTTATAAACCTGGAGCCTTAGTCCAACTGGGCAACTACTTGTACACATCTAGAAAAGAAACACACTTTTCTCCCTTGTGAAGACCGTCAGCCTTCGATGGGTGTTTTGATATGCTGTATGCCCAGTTCCCCACTGCCTGAACTGTGATTGATCTGCCCTCTCAGAGCAGGGGTAGCAGAGAGCGGGAGAGTGTGGGCAAGTTGGAACAACACCTCCACATCTGATGCTTCCTTCAAGGGCTGCTCTCTCTGTGCCACCTTTGAATTTTAGCCAATTAGCCTCTAGAGTGTGATTTAAATATTGTTGCTAATGTTTTGATATTTATAGCTTGCCTGCAGGCTGGGAATAACACTTGTCATCCGGAGAGGAGAAGGAGCAGCAGGACCCAGAGACCTGACAATGAAGGGTAGATGTTTGCTACTCATCAGAGATGTCCTCCCCCAAGAATCTTAGAATCATAGAATGGTTCACGTTAGAAGGGACCTTAAAGACCATGTAGTTCCAACCTCTTGCCATGGGCAGGGACACCTCCCACTAGACCAGGTTGCTCAAAGCCTCATCCAGCCTGGTCTTGAATGCTTCCAGGAATGGGGGATACACAACTTCTCTGGGCAACCTGTTCCAGTGCCTCACCACCCTCATGGCAAAGATATTTCTGTGTGCTTCAAAACTGCCCCAAGGGACCCTCTGTTAGGGAAAGAGAGCAAGACAGACCCCGTTGGTCCTGGTGTCCTCTGCTGTCCTGGTCTTGGAAAAAGCCATGTGTGACTGGCGTCAGGAAGATGATTTCTTTAGATCATTTCACACTGCACAGCTCTCAGTCAAAGGTCTAAATGAACCTCTATACCCAGCATACAGAAAAAGCCTTCCACAGCTTGAGTGGGATGGGGGTGGGGATGATGGTGGAGTCTGTAGTATACACAGGGTGAAACACCTGATTCGTTTGTGGGTGTTGGCACTGGTACAGCAGAAGGCACTAACTATCATGAGGTTGAGTGCTGTGCTGCCTAAGGAGGGGTGGAAATCCTGAGCCCTGTTTGGCACTTTGGTCTCTTACTCAGCAAAGTGGAGAGAGGCACCTTGGATGGGTCTGATGACACTCATCACCCAGATGCAGAGCCCACTCTGTAGGAGATGCCCAGGTGGGGACAGTGTGAATGTTCTGCATGAGCCAGGTTCAGGGCTGCTCTGAGACACCTCTCGGAGGTGGATGTCTGTCTAAATGACTGTTTATGATTCTTTTCCCAGCTTACACCTTTCTCTGCTAAAGTGGGCTCCTCTTTGTGTCTTCTCCAGCAGCACAAGACCCTGGTTAGATCACTGACTGACTGGAGGAGCTGGGTGCCCTGAACCTCCAGACACTCCTCTACTTGAAGATGTTTAAACCTGTCTCTCCAAAGGGCCTGACCATCAGCCTGGGAAATGTTCTAGGTTTTCCACTTCTCCTGTGAAGCTGGGACTCTGCTAGGGTTCAAGCACTGAGCGGTTCCGTGACGAGTGCAGTAACAACCACTGGATGCCACAGACTGGAGAACCAGGGACCGTGTTGCCTGTTTTCTGCACCCCAAATGGCCTTGAGTTGTGAAGACATAGGAATGCTGTTGATCATAAGGCAAGAGGTGTGTAGGGAGATTTCTACCTGAGACCTTTGTCCTCTAGGATATCTCAAGGAACTAAGATCTAGCAAAGCTTTCCTGGATCACGTTACACATTTCCCTACCTATAACCACCTGCTAGGTCCTGCCCATCAACATTTGCATAACCTTCTGGATTCCACTTGTCTTTACATAGAAGAAAGAGACTATTAAAAGCCTGGTTGGACATCCTAAATCAGAACAGCCTTCACTTCAGCCTCCCAGGTAGATCCATCAGCTGTTTTGTGCTCAACTTCCTCTTTGTGTCCATGTCTTCAGAGGCAGAAGAGGGATGCTGTCGCTGGCAGTGTGGTGAAGCCCAGTGCTACTGTGTTGGAGGCAATTCTGAAACTGATAGGACAGTTTGAAACTGTGTTTTGCTTATAACTGTAATCATCCAGGAATGAAGTGACAGTCAGCAGTATCTTTCTGTTGACCTACTTATGACACTGATTTAGAAAATTGTCTGGCATTCAAAGAAATAATTCTGAAAGCAAGGGATGGTGTTTCAAGGAAATTTTTTATGGTTTATCATCAGTCAAGCATTGTAACTCCTGTCCTGCTTTGAGACTGTGAATGATTAACTCGGTTTGCCTCACTGTAGCATGAACGAGTTTTATGCATTTTTTTAACTACATTTGTTACTTGAAAAGCTATGCACCTGCTTCTTGGAGTGTAGCCACCCGCTGCTGCTAAGAGCAAGCTGAATCGGACCTTTAGCTCAACTACATAAGCCTTGGCTTCTCGGCTTTTACATTTATTGCAGATCTTAGTTTGAACATCACTTGCAAGCAGTAATGAACGAGTTGTGGTGGAAAATAGAACTCTGACACCTTCAAGTTCTCATCACTAACATCCACAGCATACAGACCTGTTTGAGCCAGTCCTCCTTCACAAATGAAAAAGTACTTTAATTTCACTTAAAAAGCTTCAAGTGTATTTAATGAGTCTTTCTTTTACTCTCTTAAAACCTGTGCCATCACCAGAGAAGGGAACACCAGAGACTGTTCCCTCTAATGTTCATCGTTGCTTTTCTTACGCTGAAGCAACATAAACACATCATGCTTTTTTCTACATGGCTATTTTGTAAGTGATTTTTGGAGATCTAACTGTTTTGGGTCTAGTTCTTTAACTTATACGCTCCCATAAAAGCATACATATGAAACACAGAATCCCGATACATGGATTATCCCAGTGCCAAGACAAGTGTATTTATTCTGTCCTGTCCACTTGTTTTATTGGTTTATGCACGCATGGTTTACAGAAAAATTCACTGAAGCATTTTAAGGCAGTTTCAAGTGCAGACAATGATTTTTTTTTGTAATATACTGCTTGGCAAGAATGTTTGGCCATGTTAATATGTGTATGATGGTGACAGAGGAAGAAGGGAAAACAGAAGAAAATTGGAGTCTTTAAAAAGCTGTAGCAGCTTTCTGCATAGATCAGACTGTCCCACACCTCAGCGAGTGGTTCAGAAGCAGCAGTGTTTACACGAAGCGTGTGCCTGAGATGCTTTGGGCTTCAACCCTGCTCTCTACAGAGCCTCTTGCCCTTCTGCCAGCCCAAGAAGTGGGTAAAAATAGAGTAACTTCTACAGGGAGCAGCTCATCAGAGGTATCTGCTCGCAGGACAAGGAAAACGTTCCTGATGATCCCCAGTTCTATTCTTGGTCTCACATAAAATCATGCTCTCACACCAAGCATAGCAGATCTGCCTTGGAAGGCAAGGGGTGGGTGGTGGTGGTGAGGTTGAAAGGACATAAGAAATGCATTCCCAGTACACAGGTTTGTGGGATACTGAGCTTTAATCGTTTCCCAGAGTCAGGATGGAAATGTGTCCATCATGGAATTGAGAGCAAAATGCCAAGATGGGTAATCCATTTGGAGAAGAGGAGGGATCTGAAGAGACCACTTTGGTAATATATTATATTAACTAGGCAACTATCTGAAACTTGAGATTTAAGAAGCAGTCCAAACAATGCTGAGGTTGCTGCCTAAGGCCAGCAAGATGGTTTGAGGTTAAAAAAAAAAAAAAGTACAGCCGTAATTTTGGATCAGACCCACTTGAGTGGCAAGATTTGTCTGTAGGAAGGAAATGAGCCTAGCTTTGGAAAAAGGAATTTTCCCTCTGATAATCCAAGATCTGAAGAGTTGACTTGGTGCCATAAGTAGGTCCTTGAACACAAGGAGGTGTTGTACAAGAACGGCTTTTTGCCCTTGTTGACAAAACATACTGGCATTCTGTCTTTGGCTTTAGCGTTTTAAGACAGGGTGGAGATATGCAACCCCTCCTGGAAGAAATGGGCTTTCTTGCTTTGTCTCTGGTAAAACAGTGGTTCTGATCTAATCTCAGGCTTCAGGGATGATCAGCAACTTGACTTTTGCTTGTGGGTTATGAATTCTGTTTTACCCCCTCTGATGAGATAGGATTTTGTACAAAGATGGGACAGAGACTCTCCAGCACCTCCTTACGTGCACAGGGCCCCACATTATCAGCAGGTTGGAGGTAAGAAAACTTTTCTAAGATTAAATTGGCAGGTTCACAGCTTTCCTTCACTTATTCTGAAACATAAGGAGACACATTAGTTTCTGGGATCGTGTCTCACCCAAGCAATGTTTTGCTGGCATCAGGGTCTGGCCCTCAGTCTTCCTAGTCTTTTGTGGGTCAGACAGTCAGACACGCTCAGCACAGATATCTTCCCAGCTGGAGTCTTTGGGTTTGCTAGCTGTTCTTATTTAGGAAATGCTGATTTAACCCTCTCAGGAATTAGCATTACTCAGGGCAGTGCTGCTTTGAAGTGGTTACCAGCCTAGTTAGAAGTAAGTGCTGGGTGTGGTATGTATCTGCAAGGCAATAGTGTCATTGTGTTTCCTGGGGACTGAACCTTTAATAAGTGGAGTTTCCCTTGTTGCAGGGGGCAGGTGTGAGGCAACTGCTGTTTTGGGTAGCCAAGTGAGAAGCAGAGTTTGGAGAACATGGTAAAATACTGCCTTCTGTTAAGACCACTTCAAACTTATTCACTGGCACAAAGCTAGAGGGACCTCTGCAACTCAGTAGGAGACAACACAGTTGAGTGATTTGATAAGTTCTCTGTTATTATTTAGTACTGAATCATACTTGCAAAACTATCCCTGGTTCCTGTTTGTAAGTGGTCTGCAATGATGCTCACCTGTATCTCCAGAGTCTACAAGGGTCCTGTGATGTTAGGTAAACACTTCACATGTCATGCTGAAAAGTGCACCGATAGGTTATGCATAGAGGTATGCATAACTCCACTGATCAGTGTTCTGGGAACATAGAAATATTCCCGATTCTTTTTTTTTCAACTTTGCCTAGGCAGTACTGTATTTGGTAAAAGAGCTGCCACCAGAGGTAGATCTCCAGCTCATCCCTGTTGCAAAATCCCATGCTGGTAATGTCTAAGAGTTGCTCTGAGGCTGTTCTGGAGGGGGTGCTTAGTCATTTTTTTGAGTGCAAAGTTGGTCGCTGGGCATTTGTGTTGGCAGCAATGCTGTAACACCTTGCCTTTTGGCATTGGTTACGTAAGGATCTAAATATGCTGGAGTGACTCACCTCGCTGTCTGAACAGAGCTGTTTGAACAAGAAAAATGCAGTGAGTTACCCCAGCGATGGGCACAAAGGAATCCCAGGAGCACCCCCTTGGTGGCTGCTTCTGTTAAAGACCTATTTGCTTTGCATGGGACTCCTCTTTCCTCTTCTTCTCCACTGCAATTTGCCAAATTATGTTAGACCACCTCCAAAACTTATCAGTTGTGCCACTGAATCCTTCAGCAATCAGGCTGGGTCTTTACTGGGGGACATCCCAAGCCCTCTCTTGTGTTTAGAAAACCTGCATCCCATCTCCGTTTGTTTTATTTCCTCCTTTTCCATTTTCCTGTTCTCTTTTTAAGGAAAGCTTCAATCCAGAAGCCTCGGCAGTTAAGGGAGGCTGGATGCAGGTTATTTTGCTTCATTGCTGTGTGCACAATCTCTTAGTAGAGCCACTTGTGGACACCATGGTTCTTAACTCTTCTGACCTCCACTCAACCTAGTACTCCACCAGATCCAAGATTGGTCTCTACCAAAGAGGCGAGTTTGTACTTCCTGTAATTTCTGTGTACAATACCTACTTCTCCTTATGCCACTGCATAAGCTTCGTACCACTATCTCAAAAAGAGTGCAATTTTCTCATAAATGATGAAGACTCATAATAGTATTAACAACGTATTTGCCTTAAAGTTTTCAGCCTGTTGTACTTCACAAACCTGAACTCCAGAGCTGCCATCTTCACAAACAGAAATAAGTTAAGGAGCAGCATTGGTCCCTTCTCCAGCTTCTTCCTTTCTGGGTGCACTTTGTTGCTGGGTGCGTAGATGCCCATTCCAACAAAATAGGTGGGGAGAGACCTCACCTCACACACCATGGAGCCAGGAGGTGGAAAAGCTTCTGTGCTTCAGCTGGCTTGAAATGAGTGTGACACTGCAGATGAGAAGCCTCAGCCCCAGAAGGAGCTCCAAAATCTACCTGGTTTGATAGAGGCGAATATCCATAGTCCTTCTCAGCATCTCCATGCTGGAGAGAAGACAGCCAGTTGCCCATTCTTTGTGTCATTCCCTCTTGGCTGGTATCGCTACACAAGGAGGTCTCAGTCCCAGTCCCAGTCCCAGTCCCTAGATGTTCTCCTCCAGTGAGTCTGTGACAACGGTGCCTAATACAGTATGTGGATTTCTGCTCTTGGGAGGAACTTCTGCTTCTCAGTTAATGATCTCTCTGTATGGAAGGGCTACAGAATTAGTCCTGGATAGAGGGACCCCCACAGAGATTTTAGTCTGCTGATTCCAAGTTTGATTTTCTTAGTGATCCTTAGAAGTAGTCAGTCGAGCCTGGAGTAAAAACCATGTTAAAAGTGCAGGCATGGAACACAGGGTGACACTCACCATTTCTGGACACAGGGACATTGAATCTAGGACTCAGGTGGCTTATACAACATCTCAAATATCCATTACATCTGTTGAAACCACCAAATTTCAAGGTATTTGGACATTAGTCAGTTCAGCTATGTGCCTACATAGCACAACATAAGGTTTGGCTTTCACAACGCTTAATTGACCAATGTCCAAATACTTTGAAATTTGGGTTGTAGGACTGGGAATTATTTTTATCTTGTTGGGAAGAAATTAGAAGCACTGTCTACACTGTAGAGGCATGGATTACTCTCAAGGAAAACATAAAAACCCCGATCTACCCACTCTACTGAAGTGCTGGTTGCAGATTAAAAAGAGGAGGTAGCTTGGAGGAAAGGTCAGACATTGTGGATTAAAAAGAAAAAAAAAAAATACAAAGCAAAACATCTAAGACAAAAAAGCAAAACATCTAAGACAAAAAGTTGGAAAATTTCCTGAGAGTGGAGACACTTGAATTACCTCAGAACAAAGGCTGTTGACTTTCCTCATAAGGAGAGAAAGTCTTGTTTCTAAAAAGCTAAAACATTACTAAATGATTGTTTTCTTCTTTATTGAATTGTTGGAAGTCTAAAAAAGCTAAAATAGACACTTTGGAGTGAAGCAAACGCTTACTTCAAGCAAAATGAATGCATAAAAATTCCAGTTATTTCAACCATTTTAAAGTATTTTGATTCTGTAATTTATGCACTAGTCTGCACTACAAAAAAAGTTTGGAACTGGAGTAATGAAATACTTTTTTATTCATGTTTTGAGACCTCTTTCTTCCCATTTCTGTGTAAACAATTTTTGAGGTAAGGATGAAGTCATTATTGCCTCTCAGAGAGCAGGTCAGTGGGCTTATGGCCACCTGATGATGTAATGGGAAGTCTTGACACAGAGGTCATTGGGTAAAGCCTGCTTGCTCTTGTACAGGACATGAGAGGAGTGTGTCAAACCGCTCCCTCTGGATTTTAAAACTCTGGCTCCATTAGTAAATCTCAAATTTAAATATAGCATGCAAATAAAGGAGAAGTATGAATAATTGTTCAAGCCCTGAATAATAGCTTAAAACTACTGTCTGAGGATGGACGCTCAGGTCACTCAGAGTCCTTAGAAGGGTGATCATTTAAGGAGACTGTTGAAGGCAATTCAGAATACGGTTCACGAGGTTGGTCCTCTGAACACTTTTGGACAAGGCTGATGCACTTGGAGGGAGGAACAGCAACTGGACCTGGAGAAGGGATGTGATGGAGACTTCTAGTAACAGGAGCATAGTCATGACTGGGAAGGTAGAGCAGGATTTCATTTGGGCAGAACCTGAAGAAGCACATGGATATTGCATGTTTCGGAGTGGCCAAAGGGTGACAGAAGAGAAGCTAACCCCATGGCCATGTAGACAGGCATTTAATGTAGAGACAAGGTTTCTGAGTGAGGGGAAGCTTTGGGTGAAAGAGAAAAGTACAAAGGAGGGCCAGGTTTTGTTGAAGGCAAAAGCAGCACCTGATCAACAAGCTCTGGTCTTTGCTTAAGTAATTCAAGGAGTTCTGTATAAATCACTCTAAATCATTATGCACTAACACAAACCCTGATCTCCTTTATGCCCTCAAAATGTAAGGTTAAAAAAAAAAAAAAAAAGGCAGGCAGGGCTTCCACTCTCCCATGGCTCACTTTTTCCCTTGTTTTTGATTGCATTCCCATCAAATCCACAAGAAAATGCATTCCTGCATCCACAGTATCTGCACATCGCTTGTCCCACCAAAACCATAATAAATGTGAACAAAATCTTAGGACCTGTTCCAGTGATTCATTAGCTGTCTAGAGTCACAGTAATAAATCATTGGAGACAGAGACCAAAACTTTTTTCCTAGAACGACTGTAGAACCACAGCACAAGCAATACTAGAACAGCTCTCTGCAAATGCCATCTGTCTAATCTGGTGCATGTGGGATGGAAAGTGGGGCTCATGATACAGTTCTCCAGTGATTAAAATGAGCAGAGGTGCCTTCTTCATGCAAAGGCATGTCTGCAGGGAATTGAGAGCAGCAGGAAGGGGATGAGGAGATCTCTCCCATACCAGGAATGCAGTAACCTCGGTGTACTCAATACTTTGACTTTATGTGTAACTTTTTGGTCCAAAGGACCTCACAGCTTTTTGTCCTGGGCTCTTGATCATTTTCAGGAGGGAGTGTGCTCACAGCTCTGTGCCCTGTAGCTCACTTGTACGTGGAGGAAAGTCTATGCCCAGCTGAAGCTGCAAGAGGTTTTAAGAGACAGTGAGTGATTAGTAGGTGGAACTGGCCCAGATGTGCAGTTAATGCAGAGGCAACTGCAGAAGGACTTTTTAATGACTGCCTTGAATAAAATTTTCTTTGCACCCAGAAATCTGTCTACTGTTGTGACTTGCACAGTGCTGCCAGCTCCACTTCTTCAGCAAGTGTTTACAAGCTCTTTGGGTCAGGAGCCTGGTATCTTTATCTGTATGAATCCAAAGGTTTCTGTCCTGGCTCCCATTCCCCATTCTCCCATCCCTTATTAAATCACAGGAAAGGGAGCGGGTGTGAAAATGGGAAAAAAAAAAAGAAAGAATATAGCTAGGAAAGGAGACTCCTCATTAGCCTGCCCAGAAACAATCCCACAGGATGCCTTGCACAAAGCCAACTACTGCTGCTTGCTCTTGGGCAGTCCTGCCAAAGTAGTATCTATGTAGACTTAGCTTACCATGTGTCTGTCCTTGGTCCTCTCCCGGACTCTCTTCCGCTCCATTTCTCTTGTGATTTACTGCATTTGAAGCTTCAGATGGAGCGGCCACCAAGGTCAAGCAGGAGGTGTCATTTGATGACTTCCTTGTGGACAGATGCTAGCAGCACCAGTAGCACTGGTCTGGGTGCTTGCCACCAGCAGCTGGCACATTTCTGCAGGCTCAGGTCTGACCATTTATGTTGAGCTCAAAGCACAGCTAACTTCACAAACGACAATGAAAATGATCCTTGGCTAAGCAGCAGGGTTGCAAGTGGAGCACCTGTGCATGCCCAGGAGCTGCTGGGAGGGTATCACAGCCTTCCTCTTGCTCCCTGGAGGTCCTGGGAACCCAGTGAGCACACGTACCCGACACACCGTGATCTGCTTCTTTCAGGGTGGATCAGGAAGACTGTTGTGTTGGTCAGCTTGTCTCCATCCCACCCTGCCTGACCACCTGGGCTGTGCTCAGGGCTGTCATTGTCCTGTAACCTGCCCTGTGCACCTGGAGGCAGTTCTCCTGGGCTTCATCTGCCCCTTTCCAGAAACTCTCAAGCAGTTGTCTATGTGTGTCTTACAGCTGAGTCTGTCTCAAATTTGGGAAATTTAGTATCTCAAAAGTTCTGTGTAGGTGCACGTTTTAAAGTTTACAATGTTAATATTTTTCTTTCCCTCTTCTATGTTTTCTGTAACATAAAATCTTATTGTTTCATTTTGTTGGAATTAACATTAAAATGTTTTATCAACTGATCTGAATTCTTTTATTCCTGGCAACAGTGTCCCATCAGCTACAGAGAGCAGTGCTGCTTTCTGTACACAGGTCTGTATACAACCTCTCTTCTTGCTTCCAGTGCACCCAGGTTTGTGCCACCATTCCCAGTGGGTCAGCTGGGAGACCAATGGTATGGAACCATGAAACCCCAAATTACCGTTCTGAAAAAGAAAATTTATTTTGGTGGTTAAGAGTGGTGGCAGGAACAGTAAACAACAGTGTGAGTGTGCACCAGGACTCAGCAGCATACTGCTTTACCATCACAAGACACAATATATTTGCACACTTAAGCAAGTTGTACAATTTTGGGGCCTTTACAAGCTCCACAGAAACCTGCCAGAACTGCTCCAGAGAACTGCCAGGAGAACAGGAGCTCCCGACAGTGGTGAAAATGGCTCAAGGACATGATAGCAAGGACATCCCTCCATGAATGTGCTGACTCTGCCCTTCCATGGCACAATGTCGCCTCTATCTTGGTCTATGCAGTTCCATTAATTTAGTGTTAATGCAACTCCTTTATATGCTGATATTCTTCCACGGTCAGGGTATAAAGTAAACCATTAACCAAAAGACCCCTAAATAATTGATAAAATAAAGGATGACTGTTATATTATTCAAACACATGCTTTTATTTTTAAGCTATGTTGGCTCTATATGTGGACATAATTTACGTTTTGGGTGAATGCCATTGTCCATTTACCTCACGAGTCTGACACCGTCCTAGGCGGCATCGTGTATGATCTTGAAAAGAAAGTGAACAATGAAAGATTTGCAGATCACACAGAATTATTTAGGTCAGTCAAGACCTTGGAAGAATGGGAAAAACTCCAGGTGGGCCTGCCAAAGGCAGGTGGAGTAGATTGGTGTTGGATGAAACGTAAGATGGATAACCACCACCATTTGGAGGAATAACTTGATCTTTTTACGTATATAGCTGGGCAAGGAAAAGCTGCATGTGGTCAGTTACAAGACACCTCAACTGAAAGCTTGGTGGTAGCAGAAAAGAAAGAATGAATGTGATGGTGGGCTGTATAAAGAATGAGACAGAAAAATTAGATTGAAAATATGCTAATATTATTTGGATAAATCAATGCTGCTCTCTCACTGGCAATATGCTGTGCAGTTTGTCACCTTATTTAAGGAAGAAGAAAAAAAGTAGTGATTTCAGAGACAAGCAATAAGATAAGTGACCTGAAGAAATTTCTGTAAGAGGAAATGTTGAAAAGCCCCTTCCCTACCTCTCTCTGATATGTGCCACAGCCTCCATTTATCTTTTTCCTTTGCCTGCAAGTCATTTTGTTCTCCTTCTGCTTTCCATTATTTTGATTAAGCACTTTTGGGGGCTCTGATGTATGAAAGACTATATGTGAAGTGCACTGGACCAGTATTGCCCCTTCAGTTCCTGCTTTGCCTTAATTGTACTCTTAGCCCTTTGTTTGGGTATCCACTTATTTAATTTATCAGGATGTTGGAAAGCAGCCTTTTCTTTGAAAATTTTTTTCAGCTAATTTTAGTTTGTTTTATTACATGCACAATGTCCAAGAAGGTGATTAATAATACTACATTGCCTTCATGGCTTGTTGAAAAGCTTTGGCTGAAACTTTTTTTTTGGACAAAATAATGAGTCTTTGAGTTTATGAAGCCTTTCCCAGAAGTAGTAGCTTTCTTCAAAAGTTTGATTATTTTTTTTTTTAATTCAAAGCAAAATGTCTGAAAACAACAAGTTTTCTTTTAATTTGGAAATACGGTTATTTTGATACCTTAAAGAAATTGTAACTTGGCCTTTTTGTGTCTCTGGTGTCTTCTGTGTAAGATTCCACAGACAGGTTTTTGCAACCCTTAAAATTAAAAATCATCACTGACTGTTTAATCCAAGCCATTTGCAGCTCCCTCCAGCTGATGCAGCCATGCAAAGACAGGTCTTTAGCAATCGCTGCATCCTGTGTCACTGTGAATGGATTCCACATTCTGCAAGTGCTGTAGTAATCATCCTCTTCCATCACCTTCGCAATGAATTTTCCTTACCTCCAGGGTAGTTTCCAAGTGGCTCTAATGAACTCTTTAAAAGCACTCCAGCACTGCTCAATTCCTCATTTAGCCGTACCATTTAAAGGATATGAAGAACTTTAAGGATTCAGTATGTTTTAAGTCCAAGAAGATAAAAATCATCCAGCCCTGAGCATAATGGATCACAGGACCTCATCCTGTAAACCCTGTCTTGAGAGCTGCAGTCTGTGGCTGAATGGCTGTCGGGTCTCTATTCAGTTGTCCATCTGAGCTGTCTTAGGGCAGGTGAACACCTGCAGAGTGTTGGAGAATCTGAGATGGGGTAGGTCAGAGCTCTGCCTGGCTGGAGCAGCAGCTCATAGCCAGATGTGGCTGTGCCTTGTATCTCAAGTGGTAGAGGACATTCTGTGTGGTGACTGAGATGGGCTTTGAAGTGGGATCCAGGTTGCACATTAAAATACAAGTGCCTCCATGTGACCTGGGCATCTCTGCTCCCACCACAGCCAGTGGAGAGCAGACCAGTACAGATGGTGGAAGCTGGAGAGCAGTCCCATTCATGTCATGCAGGGATCTACTGAGGGTATGCTGAGCCCATTTTTAGGTTTCCACTGATTGCTCAGATATTCAGTGACTGGAATGGGAACCAAGATCCTCACATATAGAAAACAAGTAGCTTTCTTAATCTGTACCTGAATCTCCTTCTAAGTGAAAAAGAACTTACCATATCTCTGGGACATTTGATCAGGTACCTGTTAGATCTAATGCAGCTTTTCTCCTACATTGCAGTGCATATGCCCCATTTTCTTTCTTTGGTTGTTCATATACATAGCTGGAGGGTAATGTTGTCCTCTCTGTGGTGAATAACATATATGATAGTGGGAGAAAAATGTCCAGTTTCAACTTGATTAGTAAACTTTCTACTCAAAAGTGTTCTACATTTTCTCCTGATGAATTAATTTGTCTCTGCAATAAGTCTTTTCACTATTTCCCATCACGGAGTGGCCCAAGGTCATGGAGGGTCAGTAGTGGAAACAGCAGTCTTGACGTATACATGAATCGATACCTTTTTCCATTAAACCTCAGGGGTTCTGAAAACAGGTTATAAGATTTGGGATCAAACTCAAAAAACCCCCAGTTATTTGTGTTGTTAGTTCCCCAGTGAGAACCAAGGTAAGGGAATGGAGAATGAGGCTGGTATGTGGTGGGCAGAGCAGGGATCCATATTTATTTACCTGTCGCTTAATCTCAGAGGTCAGATCACTCCCTGTTGGTGTTTCAGTTTGCCTTTCTGTATAAATGCAAAGTATGATGATAGTGAGAAAAACAATTGCATCATAAATACTGATCTAGAGTCAGGCACAGTGAAAACAGGGGCGAAGTTCATTAATTGTTTCCCCTAAGGGCAATTTTGATCTTCAGTGATGTTCATTGCCTAGGATCTTGAGATGACCTCTCCTGGTCCTGGTTTCAGTGCTGCCTACCCTCAGCTTTTTGATCTGGCCTTAGCTGTTCCTGTGGAAGGGCTACAGACCTACCGTGAACGTTGACTGAGGCCTGCCCGTTGCCTATGGGATATGCTGCAGCTGGTTGCTGGCTCAAGGAATGCAAAGTATGTCTGATGCTGTGCCCCGAACTCAACCTGCCCTGGGGTTTGTTTCCTTCCCACTTGCCTCAGCTCTGGCCTTTTCAGTTCTTTAAACAGGCATGGAGGGGATGGAGTGGACAGATCTGCACACAACTTTTGTGGGCAAGAGGAAAGCCACTCAGGAAAAAATTACTGAAAAATGCAGAGGTCCTTCAGAAGGCATCAGCTCCACAAACCCATCCTGGCTCCAGCTGCTCTCCCTTATACTGTAACAAGAGCATACTGAGACCCATGCAATCCAGAACCTCGTCTCTGGCAGCAGCCAGCATCAGACTTCAAAGAAAGGCCCAAGAACTGCTTGGAAGAGGATGATCTGCTCCCCTTGTCCCCATATCCATATGAGTGGTCCAAACACCCGAACCTAACAGCAGGTTTTGGTCTTGCATGAGCTAACAGAAGAAGTTCCTTCAGCAGCAGCCCCTACCCTAAAAGGAGGAATCTGCAGTCAATCCAAAAATATTTTCTGCCAGCACTGTTTGTCCTCTGCCAGCAGGCGAGGAGTCTCTGTGACCCTGGCTCCACAGGCTCTGTACAAGTCATGGTCAAGCCTTGTGAAGGTGACCTGCATGTCCCTTCTGATGAAGGGACGCTGTAATGCCACCCTAGTACGTCACACCCCAGCCTCTCACAATCTGGAGTTTGCCTGCCTTGCAAAGTGTCTTTCTACTAACTTCATCAAACCTGGAATGTGACAAATCCAAGCCTGGCCCTGGTTTTGCAGCTTGGCCCAGCACAGTCCACAGCTTCAGGTTGCTCTAAACTGGTGTCAGGTCCCAGGTGTTGCAGGGAACACGCTGCTTTGTTTGGATGGGTTGTCTCAGAAAAGGTAATGCTAATCCAGATTTCATAGCTTCACCTAGACTTGCCTTTAATACCAGACATGCTTAAGGGTGAAAACAAGTTTATTCTGGCAAAACAAGAGTTTAAATTCCTAATTATGGAGTTTGAAAGAAGATTACAAAAGGAAAAATAAAATACAATTCTAGATCACACTGAACAACAGGATCCCTTCTCACCCCTGGTATCTCTCACCTGAAATCTCTTGGCCGTGTTGCAGCCGTAAAGTGTGCACATGGCAGAGTGGCTTTGGCTTTCGGACGGGGATTGAGAGATGTGGGTCTAGACCTGAGGCTGGCTGACAGGAAAAGCTACAGGGGTTGTTTTAAAAAAATGGTAGTTTGTCTGACAGGCTGGCACGTTAATGCGAAATTTCAGCAGGAGCACTCGAGAGGCCAGAGGGGGTATAAGTGAAACTGGTGAAATCCAAGTTTGTACAGTGGTGCTGGGAAGAAGGAGGGTAAACAACAGAAACCTGATGTCACAGCCAACACAGCGACTGATTTGACATCAAAGGCAGTGAGAGCCCTCAAGTCTGGAGCAGAGGCAGGGAGAACAACAGCTCATTTGGGAAGGGCAGGTGAGGGGGACAGAAGCACTCTTTTGAAGAGTAATAACCCATAGGCTTGTTCAAAACCCAATGAAAGTTAAAGACAGGTTTGTATAATGTGTTTGGATGGAAATAAGAGACAAATAGCAAATGTATGGTCATAGGAGCCAGTTTGCAGGAGCACAAGTTAATGAGGAGTTTGGGGGTGTCTGAGCAGCTAACGGAAGAAATTGCCTTAGAGACAAAGGGCAAAAGTCCTGGTGTAGAAGGAAGACAAAAGCAACAAGATTATCATTATTTTAATCATTATATTTAAACAAATATAAAAGTCAAAAAACATTAAGAGACATAAATCATTACCAAGGACTGAGTGTAAAGCACCATTGTGATAAGATCAGAAACTCTTCTACCAACGTTGGGTATGGTCAGCAAGAGGCAAGCGGTCATCTTCCTTGTTTGGCGTGATATATCTAGAGATAAGAAAATTTTGTTAGGATTCAGCATTCAATTCCTTCTGTGCTTCTGCCTTCATGAAAGTCCTGCCAACATAATTAATTGTAAGAGCAATCGGATGGGCAGATCAGAATGGGGAAAGAAGCAGCTTGAGAATATCTGGGAAAACGGATGATTCAGGGCACTGAGATGTTGCGAAGTTTAGCACAGAGTGCAGCAGGAACTAGTTCATGGCAATCCCTGATACCAGTTCTCTTCAAACAGTGATGGAGGATGCTTAAGGTCCAAGAGGAATGAAAAATGGCAAACACAGAAGTACTACCCTTAAAAGCAGGAAAGGAGTACCTTGAGAGCTGCACATGAGAATAATCTAACTTGTGCAGTGGAAGGATACAAGAACAAATTATTAAATAATCAGTTTAAAGGTGCCAAGAGGATAATAAGGTGATAAAGAAAAACGGACACGGATTTATGGCGAATAAATCTTGTCTAACTACTTTTATGTATTTCTTCCATTTAGTGGATATGGGAAAAGCAGTAAGTAAAATAAATCTTTGTCAAAGCCTTTGAGAGTTTTCTTTGACAGGCAGGAACAGCAGTTTGATAACCATTGTCCAGCTCATAGATCTTGTTATGGAGAAGGCAGTGATGAACTGTTTTTCATCTCTCCTTGGGAACGAAAAATAGAAATCTGATTAATTTGCAATAAAGAGGATTTAGGTTAGATGCTAGGACAAAACATCCTAGCTAAAAAGGATGTGGAGTACCAGGAGAAGCCACACAGGGAAGCTCTGGAGCCTCCATCCTGAGAAGATTCAACAAACATCTAATGGTGCTGGTCTCGGAACTCCTCAGGCAACTTCTTTGTGGGGAGCGGTCTGTGGGACTCCTTGGCATCTCTTCCCACCTTCTCCGTTTCATCCAAAGGCAAATGGCATTGTGCCACATGGTAAGGCCTTGCAGGTGGTATTTCAGGTGTCACTTTTGACCTCTACATTTCTCTGATCTGGCAGTGGCTCTGCTGTAGCTAGGACATACAGCTTGTGTACGCTCTGCAGCTTGTTTGAAGAGCATACAGACATTCTGGTTACAAATGTTTATTGCCTCCTTACTGTCTTTACTGGGCTGCTACTCTGGTTCCTGAAAGCCTGTCTCCTGGGTGTGCTCTCCTGAACTGTGTTCTGAGTATTTGATCTAGGTGAACTCTTAAGAGGTTTAAGAGGTGACCGTTGAGGCTTGTGAGTGGGACAACAGGCTGGAGATGATCTCTCACATCATAGAATCATAGAATGGTTCGGGTTCGAAGGGACCTTAAAGATCATCCAGTTCCAACCCCCCTGCCCTGGGCAGGGACACCTCCTGCTAGATCAGGTTGCTCAAAGTCTCATCCAGCCTAGTCTTGAACACCTCCAGGGATGGGGCATTGACAGCTTCCCTGGGAGACCTGTTCCAGTGTCTCACCACCCTCACAGCAAAGAATTTATTCCTAATATCTAATCTAAATTTTCCCTCTTTCAGTTTAAAACTGTTGCCTCTTGTCCTATCATTACACTCCCTGATCAAGAGTCCCTCCCCATCTCTCCTGTAAGCCCCCTTTAGGTACTGGAAAGCTGCTATAAGGTCTCCCTGGGGCCTTCCAGGCTGAACCTTTCCAACTGTCTCAGCCTGTCCTCACAGCAGAGGGGCTCCAGCCCTTTGATCATCTTCGTGGCCCTCCACTGGACCCATTCCAACAGCTCCATGTCCTTCTTGTGCTGAGAGCTCCAGAGTTGGAGGTGGGGTCTCACCAGAGCGGAGTAGAGGGGCAGAATCACCTCCCTTGACCTGATGGTCATACTTCTTTTGATGCAGCCCAGGATGCGGTTGGTTTTCTGGGCTCCAAGTGTGCATTGACAGATCATGCTGAGGTTCTCATCCACCAGCTCCCCCAAGTCCTTCTCCTCAGGACTGCTCTCAATCCATTCTCCGCCCAGCCTGTATTTGTGCCTGGGATTGCCACGACCCAGGTGCAGGACCTTGCACTTGGCCTGGTTGAACTTCATGAAGTTCTCATGGGCCCACCTCTCCAACCTGTCCAGGACCCTCTGGATGGCATCCCTTATATTTACCTCGTAATGGACATGGAAAGGGTAGAAATGCTGGAACATGGCAGGGGACAATCTCATTTTGGCAATCACACAAGAGCCATATCTGCCAAGGTCCGTGTTAATGATGTAGGCAGTCCTGGAGCAACAGCTGACACAGGTACATCCTCCAGTGTCACATATGAATTTATGAGCTCCGCTTTTGTTCAGAACATCTAAAAGATGGTTACAACTGTTGCTTGGCCAATATGACATTTTCCACTGATGCTATATATGTTCCTGCTAGCATTGTTCCAAGAAGGACTAACCATGACCCTGGGTCACCCTTGGCTGAGTCGTATAGAAACAGAGAACAAAAAGATGTACCCCAGAAGCTCTGGAGCAGCCTTGTGGCTCGGCTATGCTTCTCTCCCTGCTGGGAGATAAAATCTGGATATGCCAGACCGCACTGGGTGAGCATATTGCTGTGGAGGTCTGTGTAGGCATGAACAGACAGGGAAACCAAGGGTCAGGCTCCTCTTGCCTCATTTTCCATGTTTTCACACAAATGCAACATGCTGCCATAGTCTTTCCACAGTAGTCCGCACAAATATAGCTGAGAAACCACAGCTGAACTCTGTGGGAAAATAACCTCCTGTGACCATATTTAGTGCTCTTCCAGTGATGGAGTTACTTTTGTGTAGATGTATGTGTTCAGGAGTAACAGCTGATCAGGCCAGCTGAGGGGACCTATTGTCTCAGCTGTTAGGAGCTTGTTCTGAGTTATCCCTCAGGGGAGCCTGACACTTTGGAAAGACTCCTGGTGAGGCTTTTCAGGTCCCAGAGAGTCTGTCACTGTGTGCTTAAATCACCCCACTGTCATCCATCACCAGACTGTGTAAATGAGGCCAAAATCTCCTTTCTGAGTAAAGGGGAGGGCAGGCAGGAGACTTCATGTGCTGGCAGTTTGCAGGCATAGGCGTGCTGTAGCTGGCAGATGAGTTACCATCCGTGCCACTCCGCACAGCTTCCCCAGCCATTATAAAGCCCTCCCATGGGGACTGCCAGACACAGGCTGGGTGCTTGAACACAGCAGATTTCACTGGGCATAAATACTGCCACTTGCCTCCACATTTAATTTTCCCTAGATCAGAAAACAGGCCATTTAAGCAGTTTGTATTTTTAAATGTGAAATGGATGGTATCAAGCTGAGCTGTTTGGACAATAATTCTTGCAAGATCTGTATGAAAATATTCTGACTGACTCAGCTGTCACTGACTGGGAGTTTGCAGATACTCAATATGATTGTCATATATTGCAAGACCAGCTCTCACCACCATGTATTGAACTGTCTAGCAAAAGAGATTAATTCTCTGTGTGCAGCATATTTAAATACCTAGTGGCAGTAATATCATTGGAGAGCAGCCATTTCAAGCTAATTCCAATGAGGTTTTCTGTAGCGGACATGCACCCGGTGCGGTGCGCTCTCTCGCTGGGAGACTTTATTGTCTTGCATGTTTGTTCCTTCCCTTTGAAGCAAAGCTTGAAGGTTGCAGGTTCTACTTCAGTCCTGAAAGGTGTGTGTGGTGTGTCTATATTTTCCTACTCTACCGGTTTGGCCTAGTGAAAGACTGGACCTCCCTCCACCACTTTTTTTTCAGACAGAGAGAGATGCTCTTTCTTCCAGAAACGCCAACCTTTTTATGTGCCTCAGTCCAGCCCTCACTATTGGACTCACATTTAAAGGTCACCTGGTCATATCTTTATTAAAGAGCTTTGCAGGCATCTGGACATGGCCAAAGAAGACATGTCAGGTATCTACCCATTGACAAAAGTGCTTTGTTGAATATAACCACTGTGGCTCTATGTCTGTGCTGATCAGTGTCCAGACCAGTCCCAGCAAGAAATGGGTCACGGAGGTGAACTGCTTGCTCTGAGAGACAGTGATTTTTCATAATTATTTTTACAATATCTTGGTCCTGGCTGTAAAAGGAGATGCAATTACAGGATGAGCATGCACTACAGAAATGAAAGTATCTTCCAAATCCTGGAAATAAAGCCAAGCTTTTCTTCTAAAGGATTCTAAGATCACACTTAATTCCTGCTTTATCCATGCCTTGTCTTCCTCTAGTCACCTTCTTTTATCTTGTTTCAGCAAAGCTGTGGAGCTTAATTACTTTAGGTTCTATTGAAATTGTTACAGGGATGCCAAAGAAAGAGTAGGAAAAGATTTCACTTGGGTTTCAGTGTTGAAATATTCTTGTTCCATGTCTTTCCAGAATGCCAATAACAAGAATTTGTAGCATCTTCCTGAATAAGTCTGAAAGCCCTATGCAATTATATAATATTTTGCATGAATATTTTATAAAAGACCGCTTTGGTACCCATGACACAGGAGATGTGGTCATCAGCTGAAATCCTGCCAGCAGAGACTGAGCTAACCACTCTGAACTCAAGCTTTGTGTTGAAATGTGGTCTCTTTTACCAATCAACTGCAGGCCGGGGAACAAAATCCGCTTCATCCCTGTTCCAGCTCAGCCCTACTCTGGAAAGTGTAAACCAGCATCTCCAGCAGAAGATGCTCCATTTGCAAATGCACATTTCCAGTCTGAGGGCAGGAGGGATCTATAAAGGGGCAGGAGACTCCTAAAGCAATCAACTTCTTTGACCCTGAACAAGGCACATCTTAGTCACCACTTGTTTGCAATGGACTTCCCTGGCCACTGGGACAGTGGCGGGGAATGTGGCAGGGCTGGACGTGCACAGCTGCGCACATCGTTATGGGCGACCAACACCTGGTCCTGGACACCCTGCTGGGTGCAGGTGTCCTCTTTCCTACGTGACACACAGTCTGCACTTTTCCATCAGATCCTCTGTTTCTACATACGACATCCTTAAAAAACGTTAAGAGTACAAGCTATTTCCGTGGTTGGCAGCAAACACAAAGAATTGTTCGCTATATCTATTGGCTACTTAAAAACAGGAAATGTTCTTTCCTTAGCGCTGCTTTCTAGTAGAGGTGATTTGTACTGAGCACTGTGCCTGTTCCCCTTGCTAAGGCAAATTTTTGTCACGGCACACGCTGTCTCATTTGCATGAAGTATACAGCATGTCTCGAGGTAAATGATGTAAACAGAAAGGGTAAGTACAGTATGGAGATCAGTGGGGTGTTTTATCTCAGCTGCTGGAAACAACTGAGATCAGTCACTGCAAAACACAAGCAGTGAGTTGGGTATAATTTTTTTAAGTTCCAGTGCCAGAAAGCATTCTCGGTTTGGAGCTTTATCTTTGGTGAAAAGGCAGAAGAAACACTCTCTGGGGTCTCTTAACTTTCTTTTGCTGTTGGCTTTTGCTTTCCACCTTTAGACACGTCTGCACATATGGATTATTATTTTCTCTTTGATCACATGCAGCTGTATGTGTGTGTCTGACTCTTGTAATGCAGAAGATTTGAAAAAGAGGACTTGCGGGGACAGTGCTGGTTTGGAAGCCAGTCAAGGGAGGCATTTCATCCACAGGCAATAGCTTTTCTGGAAGCAGTAGGAGAGGAATCAATGCATAAAGTTTCTTGTTTTCTTAATCGTGCTCCTATTCTATCTTTCCTGGGAGATTTATGAGCCTCCGAATGTTGGACAAACACCAATAATAGTTACACATTTTTAGCCTCTGAATGCTTTGCTTTGCCTCGCTTCATACGGAAAGACAAGTCCAGACAAGGTGGTCCTCCAGAAAATGGTTTATTGGGACAGCATTCTGGCCCGCAGCCATGGCACCTTGGGCAGTGATCTTATCAGACCTCCTAAACAGAGCAGGGTTGGGCCTGTTTGTTACTTCAGTGGAAGACCTCCGAGGAGAACCTGTGTGTTGCAAGACGTGGTATCAATTGTTCTCTGGGCGATGCTTTCCCTGGAGAGGAATGAATCCATACTGAGGGCTACTGTGCTGCTGAAATGGCACCAATTCAGTGAGATGCAAAGCCCAGCTGAACTGAGGATGAAAAGCAGAAAGAATAAACAAAATCAGATCTGTATTTTCTGTGGTATTCAAGGAAGTTAGGGAGGAACTGGCCATTGATTTCCAAGGAGATCTGGGTAGCTAAATAGTACAGGTTCCTTTGGGAATCCCAGTCCAACTGTGTGTCTTTGAAGTATACAGTTGATTTGGCAGAGATATTAGCAAGGCTTTGCTTGTTTCTTATTTTAGCCAGCTTTGATATGTGGGCTGAACTTTACCTTAACTTACAGCCTTCTGGAAGTGCTCTCATTCCATTTTCTATTGAGTACTGACTTGCCTGGCAGGTTTGATGCAATTTCAGATAATGTTCTGCTGAAAACAACCACATCCATAATGATGACACTTTTGGCCTTGACATGACTGTACCTTTGGACTTGATTAAGGTGCTTAAACATAGACTTCTAGTGACCTTTGAGACACCTTAGGGTATCTGAGACATCTGCATAGGGTGGCAGATACACCAGGTCTACAGAAGACCCGTTCTTTTCTTAGCTGTCAGCTCACGGATGGATGGGCTGCTCCTACCCTCTTGAGTGGGGCTAGATTCCTGTGTGTAGGTTACTGGACTGAGCGGCCCACTTCAGTAGTTTTTAAGGCCAGAGTGGACTAACATGTCTTCAGGATGAGATTCCACTCTTAGTTAAGGCAATTAAATGTAGGTGTGCACATCTAAGATGCTATAGAGTCCAGAGTGATGTAGACACCAGGTGATCAGCTGGATTGCTCTTTAGGCTCCATTGACCAAGGGCTCAACTTATTCTTACACATAGGTGGCTAGTGACATTTCAAATTACCTGTTTATCCCATCCAGTCTGCAGCTCTTGCTGTAAAAAAGCAGAGTTACCCAAGGCTCCTATGACATATTTGCTCTTTGTGGATGTTTGGGATACCTTAAGGCATCTCATATTACAGTTGATGTCTATGTAGAGGAAAGTGAAGAGCACTCCACATGGCCACTGACTTAAGCTTACACTGACAATGTAAGCTTAGAGCTATAGTGCACATGGATTCACTACATTTTGGATGTCTTAATTGCAGACTGTATCCCACCCCTTTCTGGCCTTTTGAATAACCCAGAACAGACACCTTTTCTGGTGAATACTGCATTAGATTTTATAACTTTTGGAGTAAGAAAGTGTCTTTTATAATTTTGGTGTTATTCACAACAGGCTGTTCTATTGCTACAACAAAAACTATTACTGGTAATGCTTCTGACTATCCCTTGGATGAAACAGTAGACAAAGAAACTAGAAGGAAATGAAGCTTGTTAGAATGATGTCTAATGTAAATGGTCCTATAAGACAGAGGTGCTGCGACTGTTATTTCTTACTCTTTTTTTCCTATTTTGAATGTAAAGGTTTGGGGGTAAGGGCTTTTCTTACCATGTGCACGCACAGATTTCATTAGCTTGATATGGTCTCAATTGTTATGTTGTACGACTAACAAATACTAATCTTTACTGTGTGTTTTCCAGCTCACTGCATAAAAGACTCAATTGTTGGTTCTTTCTGTGCCTTCCCTTAGGAGACTATTGCATATTCTGTTTGCTCTCATTTGATGTATAATTCTGGCTGATTATTCTTGATGGTGTTGCATGACTAATTACCGGTATCATACCTTGTTTTCTAGCATCATAACATTTTTTCTATTTGTGTCTTTGCATCTGATAACAAGCCATTATCACCCTAAAAAATGATACTATCATTAGAGAATGAGGTAGTGGGACAGAGAAGAACTTTTTTGCTAGCTGGTGGTAACAGATGATTTTTTTTTTTTTTCTTCACTCTAAATCTCATTGTTGTTAACTGGCATCTTTTCTTCAGCTTCAGTGAGCTTTGCACTGGGCATAAATCCAAGACCATCAAAAATATTTAGGGATGTAAGTCCTAAGTGGAGCTTATTTACAGACCTGGCCCTAGCCCCTTAAGCACAAGTTATGGGGGAAAAAAAAAGAGGACACAGAAAAATATGGAAAATTCTAAGACTTTCTTCAGTGTCCTGTTACTGGGCTCCCTCTACTTGGGAATTATCTATTTGGGGCTTCTTCCTAAGTTTCTTGCAGCATCCTCCTGAAAACTGGGATAGTTAGGAATAAAGGTGGAACTGAATCTTAAAGTAGCATCTGTCATACAGAAAGCATGCTTTTTTTCAGACTGTTATCTTTAGCCTGAACACCTTGTATTTTATATGCTTCTGTAGATGATAGGGTTTCATTCTGTTGATCCCATCAGAAATCAATGCTCGTGAGTATGTGGTGAGAGTAACCAGACTGGGGTAAAGAAGTTTTCTTGAAGGGGAATTTGCTCAAAGTGTATTTGCAGTGGATCTGAAATTATTTTCCCATTCAGAAAGCGTTCAACTAATAAGTTTGATAAAATAATGGCAAGGCATTGATAAAAATCTAATAGATTAACAAATGGATTGTGGTACTAAGGTAAAGAGTAACAATGTTTTGCTGGTGCCAACCATCTCAAGCCACTGGTGCTCAACCTTACCCCAATTTTTGGGGGTGGATTACTGAGACCTAGAGTCTACAGTGAGTTTTTCTGGGTCACCAAATGAAATAATAGAAAAAACAAGCCTGGAAACACCCCAGTCTCACTGTACTGAGTCTTCCCAGCTTGTGTTGTTCACCTTTTTCCAGAGCCTGCTAGATGTTCATGTGTCTGTTATGAGAAGGAATTGGTAATGCGTACCAAAGTCTGTCATTGGGGCAATTCTGTTTATTTACAAGGCAGAGGAATACCACTTTTTTTCCTAGAAGGCGTTTGGAACAAATGCTATCTATGCCTGCCTTTCCAGTGAATTTCAGTTATCAAAGAGTTCTCTTGCTCCTACTTCTATTCAAGGCCATCTTTCAGAATACATCTCTTTTCTGCTTATGTTTCTGCTGTTTTTGAGGCTTCTCTTTGCATGGAGTTGACTAGA
Organism: Stercorarius parasiticus; assembly: GCA_013396915.1. Lineage (NCBI taxonomy): Eukaryota > Metazoa > Chordata > Aves > Charadriiformes > Stercorariidae > Stercorarius > Stercorarius parasiticus. Next base: position 818,557 of record VWZL01000430.1, on the reverse strand, counting down.
CAAATAATTTACTAGCCCCTGCATTTGCCATCATCTTGCACAAATGCTTAGTGCTACTCGGATCCCACCATGCAGTCAGTTGTTTTGGATTACTTTCTCTACATCTCCTTGGATTGATCCCCACGAGAAGAGGGGTTGATAAGGTCACTGATTTAACTTGATCTTTGATCGATGATAACAGAGTCATCTTCTGGCTTAACAGGGTGTAAATATGAAAATAAATGAGTTAATTTTCCGTGGAGTCTAAGCTATGATCACTATTGTTCAGCCTCTTCCATCAGGACTCCTGCTTAGAGTCATTGAGGTAATGCTAGACCTTAAAGACAGGTAAGAAATATCCTCTGAAAGTTCAGAAGGAGTGATAGTAAGATACTCTAGGCTGCGAGGGTATTCTTTATGTCTTTATATCAAGACAGATATGAGCATCTTTTGTGTTGTCCTTAAAATAACCCTTTATCATGAAGAAGTAGCTAGAATAATCATCATGAAAAATGGGGCTACCCTGGACAGAAATGCGCATTTTATCCTGCATATTTTGAAGGGATATTTATCTGCTTTATTGCAAGGTCACAGGAAAGTTCAGAACATTTTCCTTATAAAGCAGAAAGCCTTGTTAAAAGCAATTTGATAATCTTCATTTAAGTCTCAACAGAGCCCACTTGTATCACTTTTCTGGCCACTCTCCTTTTTACAAACACTTCAGGCCTTTTCTTGGTCCAAAGTGTTCTGGCTGGGTAAAACCATTTCCAAGAGTGTGTCCTGAACTCTTGGTCATCTGGCTATAAACTCTTGGGAAGTTTTGGTCACCAAAGAATGACATAATCACCGTGGAGGCATCACCTGGCTTTTATCATCTCTATGGTCCTTTTATTGTAGGTCTCATCCTTTGTTGATGCCCACAGCTATCCTCTTCAACCTTATTCTGCTGTTGCATGAAGAATCAGATTTTAATAAGACTCCTAATAAACAAAAGAGTATGACGTATGACGCAGGAATGGNTCCCAAACACTTCTTCAGAATTTGGCATTTTCCAGAGCTGAGAACACCATTTACACAAAGTCCTTTGAGCCATGGTCTTTGACTCATTCATGGCTTTTTTTGTGCTGGAGAAGAAGTACCCTGCTGCTGTCCCAACAGCTGCTGAACCCTCCTAGAGTAGACACAGAGAGCGCTACAGGGCAGCAATGAAGATGCTGACTGTGAACATAGAATGAACAGCTGATGGAGAACAAGCTGTGACAATGTCATTGTCGTGGAAGTGGTGTCAGAAAAAGGTGTAATAGAAATGTTCAGCGATGTCCTATTTGGGACCCTCTGATAAAGTCATAGATTCTTTTAATAGCGACACAGAGAGAGGTGATGCAGTATCTGTCCAAAGAGTACCGTTTAATGAAAAGGAAAGTTTCCTATCTTATCTGGGATTAGACTAAGGAATTTACATATCCCCAGGCTAAGGAGTGCACTCCCATCCTGTACCTTGCTCTGCTAGTGGTGCTATAAACAGGGACTTGAGTTTCATTTTGCTGGCATTCAGACATGGAGGGCTTTCTGTAGGAACACGAGGCATGAGAGGTAGATATTTTGCAGCAGTGGTTTGAATGTAATGATCTAGCTTGTTCTAAGTACAGTCTAAAACCCACAGAACCTGACTGAGAGGGGTGGGAGCTAGTTTTAGGGATGACCAGAAAGATCCTCAGCAGAAGGTCTGGTAGGGAAAGGTTGAGCCAGACTCAGGAGCCAGGCAACATGAGGTCCCCAGCCTTCCTGCAGTTCCTGTCCTTCCCGAACATCTGACTGCTGCAAGGTGACATCTCTGCTGGGTGTCACTGGGGTTAAGGATGGAGGGGGAAGGTGCACACTCTGAATGGAGCTGCTCTCCACTTTTTAGATATGGTGTCCCACTGTCACAGCTGAGTGGTCAGGGTTGGCACCCAGGCCTCCTTCTCCTTGGTTCTTCTTGCATTCTCCCATTCCCTTTTCCCTGGAGAAGGCAGATGATAAAGTAGGGATATTTCCCATGGGACAGGGATTTTAGGAGCTTTACCACAGCTGGGGCATGGACCAGGGAGCTCAGTATACAGATGTCCTGGAATCTTACCCCTTTTATTTCATTTCTTGAGTGACAGTCAACATATAAAAAGTAAACATGCTGCCAGGCTTGGGATAGTTTCTTTTGGGGGCCTTCCTTCTACTAAGGCTTTGAACTAGCTAGCTAGGGAAGAAGTGTGCGAGTAAAGAGGTGATAATTAGCGGAGGTAGGCAGGCAGTGACAAAGCTGAACGGATGGATGCATTTGCAGGATGCAGAAGGCAAACAAAACATTAGGGAATTGCAGCTTCACAAGATCAAAAATATGCTGATAGAAAAGTTGGTTAGTACTTCTAAAAAGCCATGGTTAGGAAATTAATGAATTACTGAAGGTTTAACTGGGTCAGTGGGGGGAAGTAGGCCTGATAACGAACTCCTCATACAGGAGTGTTTTGATGTTTGGATACATCTGTTTATTTTCATCAGCAATATAGATAAGATAACTTCAGGCTGTATTGTAAAGCAGGTTAAAACAGTTTAGTAAACATAGTTATTTGTATGCATGAACATACTTGCATAGAAGAAACATACATATGGTAACACATATATTAGCATATACTTCAATTCAGGAGATTTTTCAATCATGATTACAGTCTTTCTCATTAGAGAGGTCTTTTATCACTGAAAGTCAAATTTTCCAGACAAATCACTGTAATTATACCTGTGAGATAAAATAGTATTTTTTAGCCAAAGCAGGTCCCTTGACCTCTGTCTCACAACTTAGAGGGAGTCCAGCCAGCCTGCTGAGGCAGCCAGAATGGTAAAAAGGAATTGGATAGGAAACCAAATTGCACATCTCTGAGGGCTGGGTGAGCTCTGTTCACGTAACAAATCCCAGGATCAGCACAGATGCAGCTCTGGGCTGCAATCCTGTGTGGGAGGGAGAAGCAAGCCAAAGCTGCAGTCAGAATGCCCTGTCCAGGGACAACAATTGGAGCAGGGAGAAGATCCCACAACGTACCCAGGCACATGCCTGCCACATGGCTGTATCTAGGCAGGGTGTGGAAATGGGACAGAGACTGAATATGGAGAAACAGAAATGGGTCCACATGGATCCAAACAGAGAAAACAGGTCCTCAACTGCTCTGTAGAGAGCGATCAGGGTTCAGATGAGACTGGAGAATATGTCTTCAATCTGTCCTGGAGAAGGAGGGTGTGGGTTTCCATAGTGGCAGACTAGCTTCCCACACAAAGACAACGGGCTACAATAGCTAAATGAACAAATTTATTATCTGTGAGACTCTCCCACATGGTAAAACCCTTCTTTGTTCATTGGTATCCAAGAGCCAAGTAAAAAGGTCAATGCACTGTGCCAAGGAGCACTCCAGTGCTTCATTGCTGATCGTCTGGAGCTCTGTGGCTGCAGATGGAACAACACACCCAAGCTCAGGATTTTTGACCATCTATCTCCTACTCACAGTACCCCCACCGTCTTCCACACTGCACCAGACAGTGCACACATCCTTGGATCCCCTCCCCAGCCCACAGGCACAACGTGGTACCCTGTCCAGGGGATGCTGCACCGCCTGCTCGATCTTCCCTCCTGCCTTGCCTGCCCTTTCTCAGGGTTGAGCCACTGTTGAGCCACCCCCACTGTCGAAGCCATGTGAGGAGGATCTGGGGTGATCCTTGCAGAAGGCAATATAACAGCGTCAAGTGTCATGGTCCCAGCTTTTTCCCATGCACCTGAACTGGGGAGGCCTCTGGGAGAGTCCTGGGTCTGTCACCTTCACCCTTCTGCTTGTTGACCAAACCTGCTCTTCCTGTCATTGCAGTGTTGCTTACGACTGTAGCCAGGGCCCGCTATGGCCAGTACATGGGCAGCTATGTGATGGACCTGGCTGCGTTAATGGAAGAAAGGATGTCTCTGGGTGAGCAGGGAAGGGTGGAGGGAGACATCTTCTGCACAGCAGGGCTGGATTTTCCATTGACTGTCTCCCATCAGGGTGTGTTACATGGATGAGGTGAAAGGAGGTCAGATTTTGGATCTCAATGTGGACATGGTTTGGGACCAGAAAAGTGGAGCTTCCTCCTGGCCTGAGCTCCAGGCCAGTAGTCAGGATGTGGAGCTGATGCCGAGCTCCTGCTGTCCTCCTCTGGTCTGTCAGAAGGAACTGTATCAAGAGGGAAGTCCTGGTGGGTTTGAATATCTGTGTTCACCTTCTGCCTTGCTCTGGGTTTCTTGTTGGATAAAATCATATATATGATGACTACACTGCTAATTCCTTTTTTTTCCCTTTCTTTATTTTTCCTGATGGAGGAAAATTTCCAGTTCATGTGAACTGTACCAATTTTTTCTTTCTTTTTTTCTGGATGGAGCCTAGATAAAAAACAGCACTAGTTTAAATGAGACCTCAAATGAATGGTGAAAACCAGAGACTGAATGGAGAGTTTTCCTCCAGCTCACTTTCAGCATTTCTCTATGGGCTCAGCCCTAACTAGAGAAGGAGAAAATGGAAAGAAAAATCCTCATGGGGAGGCAATCCTTTTTACTAGCTCTCTCAACGAGCCCTTTCACCCTCTTCTCTGTGGGTGTGAGGGCATTGGTGGACCTCAGTGGCCCTAACGAGTCTCCAATGGGGCCTCCATCCAGCACCTGCCCATGGGCCCATCTGAGCTTAGCCCTGGGCTTTCAGACTGTGCCTGAGCTATGCTGGAGGAGAGGTGATCTCCAGATCAACCAAAGCGGTGCCCCTGCCTCATCATGGACCCTGTGAATCCAAATACTATCCTGCAGGCTGACTTCCCAGCTTGACTTGGGACCTCCCTCATCACCAGGATCTTGTCCAGTGATCTGGAATCTTGGTTGAACTTGGCCATGACCTCTGGTTCTGCCCTTCAGAGTTTTATGTAGGGGTGAGTCAAAAAGAGCACAACATCTCTCTTTACCCTTTCTCTGTTTTGTACCATGTGTCTGTCTTACCTTCTGCTTGGTCTCTAGCTCTGTGACATCATGCCAAGAGAGGAAGTAGAGCAAAAACTTCCAACAGCAGCATCTCCTGTCAGAACCAATCATGGCTGGGGAGCAATATCATTAATTGCTGGGCAGATGTGGGGTGATGATCTAAGTACCTAGACTCTTGGAATTTGTGGGACAGTTGTATGCCCCAGAGAAAGCCACAGAGCTTCAGCAGAAAAGACTGTCCCACTTCATCAGTGAAGATGGGACGGAAGAGATAGCTGTCTCTGAGGCTGGGAAGAGGAAAGGGACCCAGGGAAAGAGTCAGGAATTCCAATCGGACCATGCCAAGCTCTGCTGCTGTGCACATGCATGAATTCCCAAGAAGAATGTGTTTGCTTGGTGCCTGTAAGAGCAGAGGAAAATGGCAGATTTACATGTGATCTGAGCAAAACCAGAAGCTGAAGTTCCCTGCATGACCAGTCATGGGGAAGTGAGTGAGTCCAAGGATATTCATAGCATCAAAGTCAAATACCACCTCTGCCCCAAGACAGTGCATTAGCTGAACTAGGGGAGATTCCAGACTCTGTAGAGACAATCATTAATACGTACAAATGTGGGCATTTCCCCTAGTTTTTCTGCAGACTGAAGACTTGTCAAGCTCTGGAATCTTTCTGACTGCACTTCTCAGGATACACCTGGTCCGCTTGTTTTCCTGTGTCAGGTAACCAAGAATAAATCACTTGTGGCTTTTGAAGAGCTGTGCCTGAAATCCAGGGTGAGTTTGGAATTGAAATCCACGGCAAAATGAGGAAGAGGCAAATCTACATTAACAGAAGTTGTGGGCACAATCTTGAATGTGTCATTTCTAATTTAGGTGGAGGACTGGTGAGCTCCCCCTTGCTTTCCAAGGCTGCTGCATGGCTGGTTGTAAGCTTATCTGAAGTTCTGCATCTTTATATCTTTACTGACTAATTGACTTCAGCACTGATGGTCTAATCTAGCCCTTTTTTTTTCCTTTACACATTTAACTGACACCTTCTCCCGGAAATCTTTTCCATCTAATTTTCTCTGAAAGAAGGAGAATTAGTTAGCACAGAGCCCTTGATCTTGCAGGTACTCCTGAGGGTAAGAGAGATAGGTACTTGCTAGCAGGCCCCGACCTGACAGTAGGTCATGAACTAGGGGATCTTAAAAGAAGAGCACTTAACATTTGCCCCCACCCTTGCATGTTGAGCTGTCAGCACTGTGTCCCCAGTGTAAATGGGAAGGGAGCTCTAGGTGTAGGTCTTCATGTACAGGTAGAATGACAAAAGTCATGCCGATTGTGGAAGAGTGCACGTGATGGAAGTGTAGATGGTGAACGGGACACGTAATCACAGGCTTGCACCAACAGGTAGCACACCTCCTCCGGATCACACTGGCTCTTACGGAGGTGGAGACTGATGGCCGCACTGCCCTGCACTCTGACCCTCTGCCTTTTCATACTGGCTTGCAGCAGCCAGGTACATTACATGTGTTTGGGTGAGTTTTCTAGATCAATGCTTCGCAGTCCACTCTTTGCTGCAGGCATTGTAGGTCTGTTTGCATGTTGCCCTAATAGCTTCTTCCCAGGGTCTGGGCTGAGTGTGGGAGAACTGCCCTGTGCTCACTTACCAGTGTGTGTTGTGGGTTGCTGAGTACTTTTCAACGTGTACAGGGTTGCTTTTTTCTCCAGCTTGCTTCCCTTGCAAAGCAAACTTCTTCTTAGAGCACCATTAGCCTCATGCCTCAAAGCAAAAGCAAAATGACAACTATCACCAAAAGATACAGCTCGCTCCTTGGCAAAGTGTGAAGGCCAACAACACCGTCAGTGCCAGGAAGTTTAAGGAACACACGTATTTCCCTGGACATGGCATTCAGGTACTGGGGGGGCAAAAAGGGAGCGTGTTCCTGCCCCTTCCACACCGACAGAACATCTTGTTCCTTCTTCTCCATTTTACACAAAAGTAAGTTGAGGACTGAGAAGTTTTGCTCAGTGTCACCCCTCTGCTGTAGTAGAGATGGGCTGAGGATCTTTCTTTCCTGAGCCTCATGCCCTGGACTCTAATAGTTAATGCTCTGCAGTGCTTTCAAAGGTTTCCTTTATTTCCTGCCTGACAGACAGGGGGGAGGAACTTGGTCTGCCACTGAAGGAGAAAGATGTTTTCCTACAGTGCTCACATCCAGCTTCAGCCACACCCTCTGCTCAGAAAGACAATTGTTTCCAGGAGAAGTACAAAAACACATCATTCACATGAAAATAAGGAAAATAAGGAAAATTGTTTTCCCATTTCTCTCTGCCAGCAGAAGTCACTGAAGAAACTGTTGTCTTGAACTCCAGAAGAGAAGCCTGAAATGAGGCTTAGCACCAGGAGAGATTTCCATGGGGGGTCATTCTTTAGCATCGCTGCAGAGTGTGTCGGTCAGCACAACATGCCTATTGCCACAGCGCTGAGCCCAGGAGAACTCTCCCTTGAGGCAGGTGAAAGGAAGGCTCAATTGTCCCTAGCTTTCCCGCAGCATGTCAGGAAGAAGGTTGGAGTGGATGGCTCTCCTGGCTGTGTGCCTGTCACCTTCGGCTGCCCCAGAGCCGAGACAACAGGAGGTCACGTACCCACAGTCACAGCGCTCAGCCAAAACTGCAGCCCACCTTTCTCCTGCTACTTTGAAACTGGAGCCTCTGAAGTAGGTGCCACATTTCTTGTCCAGAGCTTGCCGACCTGTTATGATTTTCCTCATGGCAGAGGGCAGCCTGCTGTCCACTAACAGCCTTTACTAAGGGCTTCCCTCACAACTGTCCTGCAATTCCTAGGAATTGATAAGAGCTAAAAGTGTTTTGTGGACAAAATACTAGAAGGACATACAGCTCTAAAGGGTGCTGGTCCTTAGTAGTTCTGGGCTGCAGCAGAGAATGATGAGTTGTACAAGGTTCAGATGCTAACCATTCTTCCCCAGTTAGATGTTTTTCCTCAAGTGCTTGTTGCCTTTACTGCTAACTAAAACTTATCTTTAAGAGCTCACCCAGATTTCTCCATTGGTCATCACCTAGGAAGGCAGCCAAGTGTCAACATCAGACTCCCGTTGGAGTAAAGGCTGGCTCACCTGCCATCACCTCATCCAGGCTGAGAGTCACGGAGAGGGTGCAGTGCTTCCCTCTCCCAGCAGGAGCTTTACCGCTATGGTGGTGCCTCCTGAAGTACATCTCCAGGGGTTTGCAGTACAGGGAGTCTATACCAAGCTAACCTTGAGCCTCGCTAGCAACTAGCACTAGTCAGACCCCAGGTACAGACAGCTCTGTGCAAGCCCTCTGCAGTGGTCAGTCCCTGTGGTGTGTCAAGACAGTCAGAAGGATGTGTAGGCAGCACATGTATCAGCATCTTCCATGGGATGGCAAGTAGGAAAGGAGGGCTCCAGGGACTTTCCAATTTTGCATGTTTGGGTGGAATCTGGTTCTTAAACTTCATGAAATCAGATGTGTGATAATGCCTGGGGGCAGACACTGCAAATTCCTGGGATCAGGGCTTTGCGAAGCAGCGGTGTAATGCAACCAGATGCTGCATGCCATGGGCCTTTTGGCCAGCTGCCTCGGACAATGCGGCAAGAAACATGTCCATCCCTGCCAGAGGACGTAAGCCCTGTGTGCTCGTGCTTTGTACACATGACCCAGGAGCAACATGCACACTGCCAGGCTATCAATCAGGAGCCCTTTTTTAAAAAAGAAAAAAAACACAATAGCTTTGTGTTTTCTTTGGAGTTTCTAACCACGTAGTACAGTTAGCAGCAGCACAAACTGTGGCTGGCAGCAAGTGCTGCCTGCTCACCCTCCTCTCCCTCCCCAGCAACAGCCTGAGTCATGGCTGTGGTCACAGACAGTGACACAATACTATTGTCATCCAAAGAATGCAGTGTTTTCCTGCTCTGCAAAAATATTTTGTACAGTGCATTTTCCATGTTCTCCAGAGGAGACACTGTCCGGGTTCTTGCTGTAAGTGCCCCCATGGAGTGCTGCTGACTAATACTCCCATTTCTCCTCGTGTTCCCCCAAGGTCCCAGACTTATTTACACTCTGCACAAAGAACTCCGAGTCAAGGTTGGTGAAGTGGATTTCCTCAGAACAGCACATGCACTGAAGCGTGAGGAAATTGTGAATTTAATCCCTTGAGGTAAAATTCTTTGAGTTCACATCACTGGAGCCAGATCATGGTTAAGGGTCTGGTGCAGAGGAGTTGCCTTGGACATACATAGGCAATAGCATAGCAGGCAGACAATTTGGTCCCCCTACTCCAGAGATGGCCATGGGGTGACTCATCCGCTAGCAATTCCACTCTTGCAGTTGCCTCCTGAAGTAATGAGACACTCAGCTCAGACAAGAGCCACGCTGCAGGCACACTAACCCCTGCCAAAGCCTCCGTTAATCACCAGCCATGTTCCTGCCCTCTGTGCACACCTCAGGGGACTGCAGCCTCGTAACCTCTACAGACCTGCCTGCTCTACTTAGCTTGGAAATGAAATTGCAATTACTTCCTAATACTGCAGTCCTTCTGCCTTTCTCATGTTGCACAGCAGACAGCAAAGGACAGGGCTAGCATTTTCTGTTTCTGCCAGGTAGCTACCATGATGATTTAAAATCAAATTGCTTGGGAATATATAGGATAAATAAATCCAAATGCAAATCTCAGGATGTGGCAAGACCCATTCCCTCAAATGTCTTTGCTTGATGTATATGAAGGACAGATGAAGAAGCTGCAACACGGCTGTTCACTGTGGTGAGCTCTTCAACTCTTTAATTAACACTGAGGGATGGTGCAGTGACAGTGCACGTGTAACCCTACACACTTCATAGGTGAAAAACATGTAGGGTTGTGGGATGGAATGTAGCTTAGCTATGGTGCTCCAGCACATTTTGGGATGCAGTGCAGTTTTGGAGGGATGAATGTGCAGAGCGGGATCTGACCACCCAGCCTGGTAAAAGCAACTGGTGGATGCTGCTGAACTTGAGCCTTCAGTGGATGGTGAAATTCCTGCATGTTGCACACAGCTGGTTGTGAAATAGCGGATGTTTTGGAGCAGATAGGTGATGCGGAAGACTTCCTTCCTCAACTCAGAAGGCAAATAATTTGTATCCTGATTACAAATTATGAGGTTTTGTAGATTGCAAGGTCAGAAGGGACCATTATAATTATATCACCTGACCTTCCCAAGTAGTGCAGTCTTGGAATGACAATTGGTGATTCCCACACTGAGCCCAACAGTCAGTGACTGACCTACGGTGGGTTTTTTCTTAAAGACTCAGACACAGAGACTGAGTCTGTCACTGACTCTGTGGCCTGTGAGGTTATTCCAATATGTAATGGGTTTTTTTCTGCTCAAAATACACAGCTCATTTCCAGTTTGTATTTTGCCTGCAAGACCTTTGCCTAGAGAGATCATGTCAGATTTATAATTTACTATCTATCAAGTAAGCAACAGTGGGATTGTGCCATGTCCCCCTGTTTCCACAACACCTCTTCCCACCACATTACTAACAACCTGGTGTGAAGAAAAGAGGAGACTGCTAAGGAAACCCAGGAAGGCTTGTGGACCCGGGGTATCACACTGCCACCAGTACTATGCAGGTGTCACACAGGAAGGTCATTTATGAGCCAAAAACTGAGACTTTGACCTCTGCAGGATATAAACATGTTTGAAACCTGTATCCAAGTTTCTTCACTGTTTAAATACTGAAACCCTTTGGAGGTTGCAGACCACAGAGATCTGTATCAGTGCAGAGTACACCAACCCCTAATACAACTGCAATGCATCCTGCTCCGTAATTGCACCGATCTGGCTTTAGCAGCCACATTTCCTGGTTAATACAAATAACACAGAACAGGTTTTGCAGACATTAATAAACCCGCTCACCACCCCGGGAGACTCGCATGTGTCATTATTAATTAGGCTGTTTGTCATTTATATTTTGGTAGGACCCGGAGGCCCCTGGTCAGGGATCATAGAATCATAGAATTGCCCAGGTTGGAAGGGACCTTTCAGATCATCTAGTCCAACCATCAACCTAACTCTGACAAAAAACATCACTAAACCATATCTCTAAGCACTATATCTACCTGTCTTTTAAATACCTCCAGGGATGGTGCCTCAACCACTTCCCTGGACAGCCTCTTCCAATGCTCAATAACACTTTCAGTGTAAAAATTTTTCCTAATAGCCAGTCTAAACCTCCCTTGACACAACTTGAGGCTGTTTCCTCTTGTTCTATCGCCTGTTCCTTGTGAGAAGAGATCAACCTCCCCTGGCTACACCCTCCTTTCAGGGAGCTGTAGAGAGCGAGAAGGTCTCCCCTCAGCCTCTTTTTCTCCCAGCTGAACACCCCCAGCTCCCTCAGCCGCTCTTCACAAGACTTGTGCTCCAGACCCCTCACCAGCTCCGTTGCCCTTCTCTGGACACACTCCAGCACCTCAATGTCTTTTCTGTGGTGAGGGGCCCAAAACTGGACACAGCACTCAAGGTGGGGCCTCACCAGTGCCGAGTACAGGGGGATGGTCACTGCCTCAGTCCTGCTGGTCACACTGTTCCTGACACAGGCCAGGATGCTGTTGGCCTTCTTGGCCACCTGGGCACACTGCTGACTCATATTCAGCTGTCAGTCGACCAACACCCCCAGGTCCTTTTCTGCCAGGCAGCTCTCCAGACACTCTGCCCCCAGCCTCTAGCGTCCATGGGGTTGTTGTAACCCAAGTGCAGGACCCGGCCCTTGGCCTTGTTGAACCTCACACCATTGGCCTTGGCCCATCTATCCAGCCTTTCCAGATCCCTCTGCAAAGGCTTTCTACCCTCAAGCAGGTCGACACTCCCACCCAACTTGGTGTCATCTGCAAACTTACTGAGGGTCTACTCGATCCCCTCTTCCAGATCACTGATAAAGATATTAAAGAGAACTGGCCCCAATACCGAGCCCTGGGGAACACCACTCATGTTGTTCCAACTGGATTTAACTCCATTTACCACCACCCTCTGGGCCCGGCCCTCCAGGCAGTTTTTAACCCAGTGAAGAGTACTCTTGTCCAAGCCATGGGCAGCCAGTTTCTTCTGGAGGATGCTATGGGACGTGGGTCTCATTGCACAGTAACTCAGAGCTCAAATGCTGTCGCCACCCAAAGCCCCCGCAATCCAAGACAAGCAGAGACACGAGCTGCATGTAGAAACCAAAGAGGTGCCTTGCAGGGTAACAATAGGACAAATTCTCATTAATCTACTCTTCTGGAAACTGAAGCACAGAGGTAGCAAGTCTGTGGCCAGATGTTAGTACAGAATACAGCCCCGAGACCCTGCCCCTCAGCCTCCCTGGTAGCCAAGTGCAGTGGCACTTCAGCCTTTTCTCAGCATCTTTGATGCTTTGTATTAGAGGACTGGAGATGTGGTGTCCATTCACAGTTTAAGACTTTTGAGGCCATTCTCTATGCCTGTAAAGCTAATGCAGTTTCCTGTCTCACAGGTGTGCAGCGTGTTTTACCCCACTTTGCAAGTTAGGAACTTGATTGGAAGGAGCTGGAGACCTTCCAAACACTGTTATCACATTAATATGTCACTTTCATAAAGCAACCTATCTATCTCCCATCCCTTGTGGTGTTCAGCATGCCTGGCTGGGATTGGGGCTAAAGGGCTCTTCCAGACTCACACAGCAGACCCGTGGCAGGGCCAGGAGCACCCACAGGCAGCCTGTGAAGACAACTCACACCTATCATGGTCCAGGCTGCAACAGGAGTGTGGGGCTTTGCTGCAAAAGATGCACAGGTGATGCAGGGAAAAGTCTACTGAGCAAGGTTTTATGGCACCTCCAGAGATCTCGACTCAGGCTTTGCCTTGTCTTAGGAGGCTGCAGGTCACCCTGTGTTATCCAGGGAGGGCAGAGCACAGTGTCAGCCCCTTCCCCACCTCTGTTACCCACCTGGCACTGGCACTGTGCTAGGACAGGTTGTGTTGCAGCTCGAGGTGCTTTTGAAGCCTTGTGTACAGCCTGGGGATGCTGCCTGTGATTTGCATGAGGTTTATGCACCTTCTCAGCTCTGCACAAGCTGGCAGCACTAGCCCTGCTGACTCGGGCAATATTTCAACATGAGGACAGTCCTGGTTGGAAAGAAGAAAACAAAGCAAACCAGCCATTCCCCGGGGCTGAGCTAGTGGAGGGTGGCCAGGAGATACGCCAGAAGATAGTGATAGGACAAGGGCAAGTGAGTCATGCTACGTGGCCAGCAGGGATAAGCGTGCACGGGGATCTGGTCCCTCCCTCCTGCCAGGCTCCAGGCTCACCATGCTTGAGACAGCCCTTACACCACCTTGGCCCTACGGTCACCGGGCTCCTGGGGTGTATCCACCCCAGGATATGCTGTTACGTTTGCAAGTATCCTCCCTTTCCGCATGCACAGCCTCACAGGTTCAGCTTGACAGGTCCTTCCACGGCTGGTGCTGCCGGGGAGGGGGACGCGGGCTGGCAAGCAGCACCTCTGGCACCTCTTCAATGAAGGACACAATGAGGATTAATCACAGCCTGTCAGAGAGGCTGCTGTATTTTTCCTCCATTCTTATTTGCGTGCTAGCGCCTGGAAAACAGGATGACGATGTTTTCCTGCCACGCATTCACCGAGACTAAACAAAAGAGGTTGCATTTCCATCCCCCCCTGCTCTCTGATAACAGTGGAGCTTTCAGGAATTGGTTGGGGAGAGCAATAATGAGGGGGTGTCAAAGATCTGCCTCTTCGGCTGGCTGCATAGGAGGGGGTGGCCACAGATCTGAGGAGAAAGCCTCCAACATCTCTAATGAGGGTGAAGGTTTTCCATCTCACTTTTGGGGAAAAGACGCATTGCCCAAAGAAAACCTGCCTGGCTTGCAACAGCTGTACTAGTTTGCTCTCATTAACATTTATTACTCATAGTTTGTTGAGGTCTCATTAGTTTTAAGTCCAACCATGCTAGGTGCTTTACAAAAGAGAAATCAGGCTGTTACAGTCTAAAGAAGGAAGAAGTGTTTATTTCCAGTAGTGTAGCAGTCAGCATCACCCAGGCATGAGTTTGATGCTGGGTCTTTATGTCAACGTCTAAAACTGGAGCTGAGCTCCACTGGGAATGAAACTCTGCCCTCGCATGCTTTAAAAGTGCAGGCCTTTCCTCTACCTGTTACAATGCCTTTACTCTATAGGATGCAGTGAGTTTCTACTTTTCACATGATGTTTCATGGGTTTGAATAGCTGCTTTCTCCAACCTCAGATGAACTTCGCAGAGTAAACAATAATTGGTGCAGTGCAGCTTGTATGGAACTTTTAAAATGTTAAAATGTTCCCTCAACTGGGAAAACGAACGGTGGAAATCCTAGTTCTGAGCTGATTTTGGGAACCTAAACCCACGTGTACAATTTCTGCATGAGCAGCGTCTCCATGCATAGATTTGATGGGTCTATTCCTGTCATCAGGAGAAACAAAACCAGCCAGGGGCAGCTTCTGGCAGAGCAGGGACCAGGGAAAAAGAGAAGAGCTGAAGAGAGAAAAGCTATGTTAGATGCCTCGGAGAGACGATCTGAGTAGCTGAGGAGGTTTCCACATGGCAAATATCTCAATTTCAACTCTGACTTCACAGGGAAACATTTTCCACTGATAGATCATCCTTCTCACCTATTTCCATAAATGGGGAACAGTTTTGTTGCCAGGCGCTTTTGCTGATTTTGAGGACAAAGGCTCAACCCCCTTCCTGGCATTAAATTGGGAATACCACCCAGATTTATCTAATTCCAGGGAAGAGATCACAGTGTGGGGCTGATTCCTGTTTTTCAGCTATGCTTTCTCCGGTCAAAAATCCCACCCCCAGAGCTGAGATGCCTTAATGAATCCAAGCTGTTCACACAAAGGTTTCAGACAGCTAATATAAGGAAATTTCTCTCTTTTTTTTAAAAAAAATCTTCCTGTGAAAACTCTGAAGTAGAATTGTGATATATATATTTTTAAAACTACTGCTTGGAGAAACTGCTTTCCCCTCTGCATGGCTTGGGGAAAATGTTAAGTGTATTGCAGGGCTGCCTTTTCATGTCCTCCAACGTGTGATATGGGGACTGTGCTCATTCCTCCAGGAGCGCGCATTGGAGCAGAGCCAGGATGAAGAACAGGGCTCAACTCCAGCCAGGTTGCTGGTTGTGGGAGGCCAGGCTAACTCCAAACAAGTGGATTCAGTCTGCTCTGCACTACCGTTCAGTTTTCATCACTTCATTATATCTCTGGGTTTGGCCCTGGATGTTCTGTCCCTGGGGTACTAAAATGCTGAAGAAATCCCCCTCCCCCCAACATAATCTCACTAGATTAAGGCCTGAAACCTTATTATAGTTTACAAGATAAGAGCTTATTAAACAGCGCGAAAGTAACCTTGAAAAAGGGGATTTCAAAATCTGCAGTGCAAAGTCCTCAGATTTGAATGCTGAGAAATCTGGTTGGGTTGCCTCACATTCCTTGATGATGCTTGTCTCTGTTATCCCCAGTAATTGTTATATGGGAACCTCACTGCATCTGGGACCTGATGTTACCAGGAAAAATGGGAAGGGCTGAGAGGAAATTGTTTGCATATATATTTTTCTGTGTGTATGACTCAAGCAAGGAATAAACTGTATTATCTATAAAAGTATCTGCAAGATCTTGAGGCAGGGCTGGTATCTCAGGAGCACTCTTCACATCCAAAAAAACCCCCAAACCCATGCATCCTACTGAACACTGGCACACCACAAACCACAGGTTTAGCCAGCAGCAAACCCACAGAGCACCTGTGCTGCAACCAAGCAGAAGCATCCAAGAAAGTTAGAAGGGAGTTGTAGGGGGAGAAAGCTCACCTGAAAATGGCAAAAAACAAAAAAAAAATCCCCAAATTCCTCCCTCTTTCTAACCCCCCACATTTCCCAGCAAAACTTGTAAGTTACAGATTTTAAATATGTTACGAATGAATAAAAACTTGCAATTCTGCCTGAGGTATGGCAAGAAAGCACGTGCTGTCATGATTAGAGCACTCGCATAGCATGCTAATTACATAACACCCTAGGAATTTGGCAATGCTGATCTAGAAATAGGGCAAATAATCATGTTTCCCCCACACACCTCCTTTCCCAGTTCTCTCTGCTTCAGTTTTCCTTGATTGAAAATTTAGTTTTCAATCCCTTCCAGACAACTCTGTAACCTGGCAAAAGTGAGAAACAACTTTTATAAAAGCTTTGTCATACCTCAAGCAACTCTTTTTTTAGAAAGAAAAATCCACACTAAACATTCAGTAGTATTTTGCTTTAGTGTTTAAGAAGCTCTTCCAAACTGTGGCAGAGACTGGTATTAGGGTTGCCTGGCCCCACTTTGCCTCTAGGCAAGGACTTGGCCCAGAATAATTGAACATTCCTATCATTGTAATAATTCAGCACTGCATAAACACGAGGACATTTGTTCTATGTCACTCATGTTTAACAGGGAAGCAATTTTCCTAGTTGATGGAGGAAAAACGGAGACAGAAGCACCTCCAGTGCTTTCCAAGCTGCCATAAACAGATGTCAAGTCCTTCAGGCATGTTCCTGTCCACTTCCATACAATAAACCTCAACAGCTACGTGTTTTTGCATTCCCAGGTTTGGACAAAGGAAAAATCAATGGCCTTCAAACACTGACAATGTGTTTGGGCAGTGGTGAGAGTGTGACTAACCCCTCCAGAGCTCTCCGAATGTAGGTGGTCGTCATGCTTCCTCCTTTCCTTTTGGGGTGGCAGCGAGGCTTCTCTGATGTCCAGCACTGAGTCCATGTGGGGCAGTGTCTTTCTCAAGCTCTGTGAATTGAAGAATCATCATTAGTCTGGAACTAGCTATTACGGAAATTACAATAATGCAGTTAGAGTACTTACAGAAAAAGTCACTCTAATAATAATGACAGTATTAAAATTGTAACACACACATTTCTCAGTTTCTGTCCTTTCTCTTGGATTCATGCTTCAATTGCTCCTCTGGGCCTTAAAGTCAGTAGCCTCAGAGGGCGCAGAGGGTAACACTGTAGTCTTCAGCTTCCAGAGTCCTCTTTTGGGAAGAATTTGTTGTTGAAGTTGCTGCTTTCTTCTTCTTCTCTCCAGGATCCACTTGGAGACATTTTCATATGTTCCATAACATGCTAATAGCTAAATTTATGTGTCAGCTACTAAGGTAACATGCAACGCTTTTTTACACCCAAATTCAATGTATACGGTGACCTTCAGTTATGTTAGATGATACCTCCTTGTTCTCTTTGTTATCCTTAAAGCCTGTTTTCTCCGAGTGCAGATCTATATTTTCTGACTGACCATTGGTGATTTGCTCATAGCTGTGGGGTCTCTGGTGACAGCCTTTGCCCCATCTCTTATCACCCCTTGTCTTATCATCCCATGCCTTATTACCCCACCTCTACACATCATGCCATGTCTCCACTTCTCAGGGACACTGCTGTCATACCTGGCTTGTGTGTCTCTATCTCTATTTCAGCTCACTGTCTGAGAGCCATACACATCTCATTATGCCTAGAATAAGCACTTGTTAATGCAGTCTATAAAAATCCTCTGATTGTAGCACACAACGGCAACCAAAATGAAAAACCAGTATCCATAGACACCCAGTCAAATAGCTAAACTGACATCACAGCAATATCTGGTGAAATAAAGGTCCAAAAGACTCAGCAAAAGTTCAGACAGAGCAATCTCGACCAGCCTCAGCCCTGAGGTCCTGCAGACTCAGTACAAAGCTTATGTCCCATTGCTAGCAATTGCTATGCCATGTTACGGGGCTACCCTGTTACGATGGGCAGCATCTCAGTGCAGGAGTATTGAGCAGAGGCAAAGAGATGACAACAACCCAACATTTCTGCTGATGGTGGCTCAAGGAGACTGAGAGCATCCCAGCGATGGCTCAGAGAAGAGTCCCCCCATAGTGCCAGGATGGTCTTTGTGGATATCCCCCAATGGGGGGCATCTGGAAGTACCAGGTGCCTTCAACTGCCAGTGAAGGTGGACTGAAAGTGGAGGGTAAGACCATACAGCTTCACATGAGCAAGGAGGGATGGACCGAGCATCAGGACAGAAATCACTTATTGGGATGACTTGCAAAAGGTGTGAATTTCTGGATTCTCCATCACTGGCATTTTTTAAATAAATTTAACTTTTTTTTTTCAACATAGTCTCTGCCTCACTCAGGAATTACTTCCCTAGAATCTTGAGGTCTTTATTACTCAGGAAGACAGATAAGATGCCACATCAACTCCTCCTTTACAGTCTATGAATGTCTAGAAAGAATACAATGCTTCAAATCAGTGTCAAGGGTACTGCAGAGAGGAAATTGGCAGCTGCTTAGGTGCTCAGCCAGCCCTTGGTCCTGCTTATTGGCCCAGCACACGTTCTTCCTCCAGCAGGTAGGAAAAACATCTCTCATAGTCCTCATCACAAGCCAGGGGCTGGGATTTGTGGAGGGAAAGGGGATGCTCAGAGGGCAGATTGGTACTCATCAGTGTAAGGTCAAATAAGTCACTGCAGTAAGCTGCCACAATTGCAGGAACTCCCCAGTAACTGTCCCACCCACCCAACAGAGAACTGGTTCACCATGCAGCCTGGACAACTGGTGTTGTGGGGCTCCATAGTCCTTACCCTGATTCATTGGAGCTCCAGGTAAACTAAGAACAGCAATTGTTAATTAAATCTGAAGAGCATATGTGTGCAGACCTTTAGATAAGTGGACTTCTCCATGGTGAAGCATTCCTGGAGCATTCTCTGTCAGCTTGGCAGGATTTATGTACAAGGAAGGACAAACCTTGACACCAGAATATATTAGAAAACAAAACAAAAAAAAACCCAAACCAACATACTTTTTGGAGAAAAATGTTTTTTTTTTTTATTGTGAAAATCACAGATTTCTTTCTCACAATCTCCCTAGTTAAAAGAAAAAAAGAAGAAACAAATATTTGGTCTGATGGGTTCTGGCTTCATTTGGCTTCCCAGAAATCTACAGTAATTTTGTTGGTTATTGCTAGGAGCTCAGGTGTCACTCTTGCTCTTGGTGGAGTCGCCATTAAAGTTGTTATTCCTGTGTAAATGCATAGGCTTAGAACAGGCTTCCTGAAAGATGATTCAAACTCACTGTGAAACAGAGCTCTGTGCCTCAGAGAGCTTGCTGTCTGCATCTGAGAGGCACCAAGCACAGGCAGCAAGTAGGCTCAGGACGATGCCCTGCACTGAAAATCAGACATAAGGATTGCTCACCCTATACCAGCTTCATGACCACTGCAGATCTCTTAGTGTTAGCTGAACCTCAGTCTGCTCCCAGGGTGTGAGACGTCTGTTCAACACAGGCAACTACTCTCTGTATCTCCAAGGCAGGGATCATGAAGCCATCCCTCGTAGTTATGCAGGTTTGGATCCACAGATGTTTTTCTCTGGTAGCAGAATCCACAATATTTTTGAAGTATGCAGGAATGCTCCTCCAAACTGCAGGAATGAGGAGTCCATCTTGTAGCACAGGAAGATTTGGAAAGCTTTTCTCCCAGGCAGACAGCACAGGGCATGTGGAGAGCATGGAGGCCCCTGGAATTACTGGTAATTAATGGAATGCCTTCTCTGGCACAACCTCTTCTTCAGTGGGCTTTGGTTCAAGCTTGTCCGTCATCTTTCCATCATCTCTGATTGAGAGCCAAGGAAAGCAAATAAGGCCCATGTTGCTTTTTGCAGAAGTCAGTCGTGTAACTGGCAGCTGGTGATAGCACTGTTTGTATCTGCATGAGAAGTGTAACCTGCCCTCAGACTCCACAAAAACACCTTGACATGCTTGGCATCCATGTGTAAAAATATCTAGTGTTCTTGAAGCTTGGGTTCAGACTGGCCCCCAGGAGCATTGAGCTCATGACAAGACTTCTGGCATCTTCAGTCAGGCCATGTAGAGCTAAAAAGTAGTCAGGAGTCAAGCCTTGCACAGAACCATTGCTCAGACACACTGTGTTCATGCCAGTCCCCGAAACATGCGTATGCAGATAAGCTATATCCCTAAATCTAGTTGCTTAATACATGTATTAACTCTCCACTGTATTCCCAAGTGATTTTTGTCCTGGCTACTATTTCTCTTTTGTCTGCCCATTGTTAACATGTTAACATCACACCTACAGGAGACTACCACACCTGCTTGCTCAGTGAGGAACTGCAAAAAGTAAAAATATCATCTCCCAGACTGACAGAGAGCAGCTCATTTTCCATTCACTTGTCCTAGATGCCATGTAGGACAGACCCATATTTTTATGTGTCTCTAGGGGACTGACCATTAGCTTTGCTAGTGTGTGTACAAAATTAAGGTCTCAGACCAATGCCACAGCATCCTGGCCGTGTCCAGGGTCATTCCTGGAGTGAGCAAGCTGTTTGCTGCAGTCCTGAGTTCACTGCACTTCACTGGAGTTTAGCTGAGTCAATATTCAGCTGCATCCAGGAAACATTGCTTTCCAAAGGCTAGGTCACTCTGTTCAGAGATCTTCTTCCTGGCCACTGCACCCACATGCCGCCTGCTCCCTTGTACCTGCTTGGTACAGTAGTCAGCATGTAATCCTCCTCTCTCCTCCATCACCCAGCTGCTTCCACCCATGCATCGTAAACTGAATGTCAATATTTAACAAAACCTGTAATATTGTGGGATTTTTCTTGGCATCTGCTGGCCCAGCCTGTGCAGCAGGGGAGCGGGGCTGCTGTGCTGGGAAGGAGAGGTACAGGGCAGCAGCCTTGTTAAGGTCTGCCTTTGCAGCTCCCTCTCCCTACAGGTGATACCATTTCCCACTCATATTTGCAGACTCAGAAATAACCTCAGGGATCTACCCCGAACACACACTTTGGGGATGGGGCCAAACATGGCTCTAGCAGAGCAGGCAAGTGATGGCAGGGAGTGCCTACTGCTGTTATAAGGAAATGATTTATCACCTTCATCTAGTCTCACGAACGCTGTCCCTTATCACGGCAAATCCTTTATAGAGCATTGTAACTAAACACAGTGCCTTAAAACCCAACCAGAAACATGACCCTGCCCTGAAGAACCAACAGTCTTGGTTCTAATAAAGTGTAATGTAATGTTCTAATAAAGTGTAATAATAAAGTGTACACTAATAAAGTGTAATGCACTTTATTAGTTAGTGCATTAATGTAAAACCAGCTGGTGAGTGGTTGCTGAGATGCACTAACAGGGACTTCCATGTAGGACCTGGCCAACAGTGGCTGGGGACACTGGAAAAGAGTATGTTGGTGCTTGGCTCTGCAGGGTCAAAGTCCCTCATGCATCAACCATCAGTCCAGGAGTGGAGGGGCAGAAGGCTCCAGGTCCCTTTGCCAGCAACATCCAAGGAGCCTCCTCCTGTCTGGAGTAGGGTGGAAAGGACTGGGGCGCAGAGGGACTGGGGTGAGTTGGGGTGATGGAGGTTCATGGAGAAAGCTGGAGCTCAGCAAGGAGAGAGGAAATCAGTGGAGCTGAATGCTGAGGGCCTGGTCTCTTTCCTGTGTGGACCAGGAGAACTGAGGAGCTGATCTGTGCTATGGCGATAATAGCTCAAAAGTACTCCAGCTACTTGGCAAGGCCAGATATTTCACCACTCACCTTCAAGTACCCATCTGACAAGGCACCTAGACAGACATTGGCCAGCAGTTTAATTCTCTAATGTTGAGGGGCAGGAGCACCCTTGTGGGTTCGGAAAACGGTATTGCAAAGAACAATAAGCTCATGTATATACAGGTGGAGAAAATGAGGCACAGAAAACCAGCAACAACTGTCAGCAGTACCTCCACAGAGAAACCAACCGTAGTGCAGATCCCAAAAATCTTCTCTGCCACTTGCGCCTTTGCTTCTGCTGGCTGTGTCTGGTGAGGAGGAAGGCTGAGCTTGTTCTGAAGCCCAAGCCCTTTGCGCTACTTCCCCAAATGGCAAGCTGAGAGAGCAAAACTTGCAGCATTCATCAAAACTGCCCGTTTAAATACATGGGAGAGGTTGTGATTGCTATCTGGGCACGCTCGTCAGGTGAAGGCATCTCAAGACAGATACCGCAGGAGACTTCCTGGTAAATTGCAGCATCGCAGAGGAGTCTGCAGCTACTTGTACCCAGCCATCATCGGAGCAAAGAACACTCCGATTCCTGGCTGGTACCTGAGCTGATAATTGCTCAGAAAAATTAAGGGTTGGGTAATTCCACCTGAAATTAATTACCTTGCTAAGATGCCGCAGGGCAGTTACCACAAGAAGGTTTGAAGCAGATGATATAACCACTTCCCTCTTCAGGATTAAAATCAGGAAACAGGTCACAAAAGTCCACCTTTGTCACAAAGGGCTTTATGGATTTCTCTTCTCTGGAAAATGTTTGGTCTTTTCAAATGTTCCTGAAACAGATATGAGTGGCAAGCATTTATGGACGCTCCCATTGCGTGCCTCATCTGACATTGACAATTCAGTTCTCTTCAGCAGCTTGCTTTGCTCATTTTAACACTTTTTATTAAGGAGCCACTCACTACTCCTTGCAAAATGTTTATAAACAGAGGCAGTAAATTAGAAGAGGCTCAGAATATTCACAGTAATCTTCGGCGTTCAATTAATTTAAAGGCAGTCCCTCATTCCCTTCACATGGTCTGCTTTCAGTTGCCTTCTCTCTCTCGGACTGTACAGCTGACTTTGGGCAAAATCCTTTATTTACCCTGCATTTACCTTGCCTTTTGTAAAAATTTATCATCCTTCCTTTTTGTGTCTTGGCTACCTAGAGAAAGATTTCTCTGAGGCAATGGATGGTTTTGCCTGTGCATGTAGGCTACTACCTACCTTCCTTCACCTTGCTTATATAAAGAGTATCCTTTTCCAGTAAAAGAAACCATAAAACCATTAATTCACAAAGGAATGGAGCTGGCACTCCCTGCCCAAGGCAGATAAATTATATTGGTGTCTCTGTCCCTCTTAAATACCCCCAACGAAGACGTTTTCACCACCCTCCCAGGTGAAATGTTACAATATGCCACTTTTTCACCCATGGAAATTTTCCCTTAGTTTTCTCTTTATTACCAGCTCAATTTATATAGTCTTTCCACACATTTCTTGTCTTCCAGACATCTCCCTATTTCTGTTGATCTCTAGCTAGTCCACAGCTCTCCTGAAGCGTCATGGCCTCATGGGTACAGGACCCCTCCTGAGACCTTGCCAGGGCCCTGCCCTGGCAGGGCCTTTCAACTTCCAACTCTATTTCTGTTTATATCAGTACCAGTAGGTAGTTTGCCTTTATCATAGCTGTCTGACACCAGTACCTCACACTAGGTTTGTGATCTACTGCAGCCTCCAGAGCCTTTTCAGTGTTACTGAAGCCATTTAGTCCAGAATATGAGTAAGATTTCCATCTAGGCATCCATTTGTGAGATGTAACTGTGAATCAGTCACTCTTTGGGTCTCTTCAGTTACCCGGGAGATAAAGGCATCTCAAGATGACAGCTAATCTTATCCAGGAGAGGTGCCTATAGTCAAATCTCTCTCTGGAGGTACTTTGCCCTGTAGAACAGCATTCAGGGGTTTTTTTTGTTGTTATTGGTTGCTTGGTTTGTGCTTGTTTCCCCCAAATCATTTCTTGATCATTTTGAATTTTGATTTAATTTTCCGACACATTTTCAATCTCCTCCCAACTTCATGTCATCTTCATGTTTGCATGTTCTCTTTCTTTACTGAGGACAGTTAGGAAAATGCCAAACCACTGCTTGGTAAATCCTATCATTTTGATAGTCAGCCTTTGGTGTGTAGTGACAGCAAAATGGTCTGCTAATGCAAATCTACATCATATTTCCCTGGTTTGCTTATAAAGGTGTGCTCTAAGGCAGTGTGAAATCCTCACTAAAGACAGGGAATAACTGTCTAATAGGCAACCTCACCTCAAACTCCCTAGCCAGTGTGCTGAACATTTGCAGCATGTGGTTCTGGATTCTCCTGTGCTTAGCAATGGATAAAATCCACAGAAAAAACCCCACTGTTTTCATAAAGTTTAAAATCAGCTGTAACCTCCCTAGGCAATACTACAGTAGGAAACAGCCTCCTCACACAGACTTTCTCTAAGGAGGCTCCCTGTGACATTCCCTATCCTTTCTTCTCCCTCTCTCTTCATTCACACAGTGGAGAATGTATCTGAAAGCAGTCAGCCCCTGGACTACGAGGCAAAGACCACACAGTTAGCAGAGGAGTGGGCAAAGTTGATTGGATTGATGTTTGGATGTTTCCTACAGGATCTGGAATTGGGGTCAGTTTGGACCCCAGTTGGAACTTTGAGGGGAATCTCGAGGATTGCATGCTTTGAAGAGAGCAGGTAAGACACATGGAGAATATCAGAGGAACCTCTGTCACCCACCTGACTGTGTATGCATGTGCGCTTTTGAATTAGGAGTCTCTTTTGTATTTCAGGAAAAATCAGGAATTCACAAGCCTAAGAAAATAATGCTTGTGGTCAAATGCTGAGCTCACTAGGAACAGACGCCAGCTCTAATTGCTGTGATTCATTGGAGGTACCTGGTCCTTTCTTCAGCAAACTTCAGTTCCCTCTGGTCCTCTAGTATCCTGACTTACAGATGCACTTCAGAGAGAGCAGGAAATCTAACACCATCAAATAAACACAGTGAGGGGATGAAAGCCAGCTCTTCTCCTGGGCTGCCCTTGTTTTTCTTGCTCCCGTTTTTGGCTTAACCCAGGGTTAATCACCAATGGTTCCGAATTCCACCCATGAAGAGGGGAAAGGGAAATGAGCAGGAGGTCTTTGATTCAGCACAAGGGCACTGCATGCTGCCTTGAACCCCTTGCTGCTTCATTAGTTGCTTTTCCATGTTGGGAGATGGAGGCTGCATGAGAGACACGAGAGCTGCTAAGGCCAAGAGCTAGTGCCCTTATTCGGAGCACACAAATGCACTTTGCATTGTTCTCATTTCCCCTCATATGAATAATAGAAGCTGTTTGACAGCATGATGACTAAAAGTATTTTCTGCCATAGCTAAATCTCCATAATTTGTCTCATTTAAACCCTTAAATACATTTAACCCTTTTCTGTCCATCTAACTATAAAGAGCATATAGGTAGACCAGAGGTGATGGACATGGCATCAGCTCCTAAGACAGAGCTCAGATCACAGAATCATAGAATTGCCTAGGTTGGAAGGGACCTTTCAGATCATCTTGTCCAACCATCAACCTAACTCTGACAAAAGTGTTGTCCTGCAGGGAGATCATGAGCATCTGAAGCCTGAGCCAACCTCCCTGCAGAACAAAGGCATGGTTATTTTCTCTGAGAATCCTTTCAGGGCTCTTGCTTGGCCCTAACCTGCTGATTCTTCGAGGACCAATGCAGGATGAAGCTTAGCTGCTATGGGTGCTCTCCCTCATGCTGCCTCTCAAACAGCACATACAACCTGGCACCTATGAAGTTTTTGCCCTGGGTTCTGTATGAGGCTGCACAGAGAGGTTTGATGGGATGGGGCAGAGATTTTGCCACGCTCCCAAGCTCATCCTCTTTGCTCTGATGTCTTCAACCAGAACTGAGAGGTGATTTTCATTTTCACAATGCTGGGCTGCCTTCTCTGGTTTGGAGTCACTCTGTCCCTGCTGTCCTCATGGTGTTGGCATGCACCTCCTTTCATCAACACAGGGAGAGAGACAAAATGCCCCAGGTGCTGGATCTTCCTTCGCAGCCTTTCCAGGGTTCCTCCCTGGCATCCCTCCCAGCCACACAGCCTTACCTGTGCCATGCAGCGAGCCTGTCCTAAATCTGGGGTCTAGTAGCAAACCTGACTTATCAGGCACCCTACATCTTCCTACAACTCTTCTCTCCTGTCCCTGCTCCACTGGTGACTCAAGCTTTTTGAAGAGAGCAGGCATGCCCCAGTGGCTGCCCAGGCTGTACCAGATGGTGGCAGTGACACTAGCACAGCTGGCTTCCATGACAGATCACCCCATAGTTGAGCTGTTTCAAATATCAGTGGTTTGTGCCACCGAGAAGTGCAATGAAGCTGGTGAGGGGTCTGGAACACAAGTCCTATAAGGAGCGACTGAGGGAACTGGGGTTGTTTAGTCTGGAGAAAAGGAGGCTGAGGGGAGACCTTCTTGCTCCCTACAGCTCCCTGAAAGGAGGTTGGAGTGAGGGGGGGTTTGGTCTCTTCTCCCAAGTGTCAAGTGGTAGGACAAGAGGAAACAGCCTCAAGTTGCCCAGGGGAGGTTCAGGCTGGATATTAGGAAAAATTTCTTCACTGAAAGGGTTGCCAAACATTGGAAGAGGCTGCCCAGGGAAGTGGTGGAGTCGCCATCCCTGGAGGTATTTAAAAGACATGTAGATGTGGTGCTGAGGGACACGGTTTAGTGGTGGACTTTGCAGTGCTGAATTAATGGTTGGACTCGATGATCTTAAAGGTCTCTTCCAACCTAGATGATTCCATGATTCTATGAAATATTTTTTTGGGGTGGAATAATCCTTCTCTAACAGGAAAAGGTCCCAGAAATCAGAGAAGTTCCTTAACTCAGAGAGTCAAGTGTTTTCCTTCTTCTACTACCTTTATGACTTCAAGTAACTCGAATTTGATTGCTGCAGGGCAATTTTGATCTAAGATTCAGGATTTTGATCTAAGATTAGGTGCCTAATGCCTCAGAAGTGGGAGCCTTTGGGTATGAGCAGCAAGTTGGGATTAACAAAGAGGTGCATTGTGGTGCATTCATTGAAAAAAAGGGGAGTTGCTGAGATATAAGAGGTGACAAGACATATTAAATCCTTATGTACACAGTATTCACAAGGGAAATACAGACTTTTGGTCGGTGAAGTGCCATATCTCCCTCTTCAGGTTCCTGTTCTTACCTCTGAAAAGTTACAGTCTATCAGACAAATGTCATTCACCCTAAGCAATAATGTCTTCAGGAAGGAGAGAAACATTATTTTTTATAAAAAGCATTAACTGGGTTAAGTTGCTCTGGGACTTTGGAAGTCTGCCCTGGAGAAGCTTGCAGAACAAAGTGCAGGAAAAAAAAAAAGGACATAAATGCATTTTATCACCTAGGAATCATGTAATAAATGGATGTATTGCCACCTTTGCCTCCCTTGCACCCTGCCCTTCTGTCTCTTTCTACAGGATTTACAGCTTCCTACAGCTTTAACAACTCCAAAAAGTGGCCAGTTTTGCAAAACAGATTAAACTCCACATATTTCTACACATATCTTTCTACAGAATTTCTTTAGAACATTTAGACCACTATCCCGGGTATGCAGGTGTGCAGTATAATCCATTGATCTAGACAGCAATGCTGAATGTTTTGCTATGCAGAGTCCAGGAGCTGTGCAATTACCCAGTATGCCACGTGGTCAGTGTGTCTCCTCTCTCTCTTCTGTGCTTTTGAGTTATGTTTCTTTCCTGCTGAAGGAAGGTAACCTTGGGCTGGGGTAACCCCAAGAGCTGTGACAGCTCAGTGAATCACCCTGTAGGAGGTACTACACCTTACTGTGGTAATTGCATTTGTGCAAGAACTACATTGGGGCCAGATGATGTCTGATGAAGACAACTTTTGCTCGCTTCTCTCTTTTTACCCGAAACCAGCAGTTTAAGAGGGAAATCACATAAGGCCATCAGAGATGGTTCTTCATGCCAGGATCACTGTGGACACAAGAGGGCTAACCCGAGTGAAGTCTTGTTAGGTTCATGCAAGCTGCAGTTATATGAGGGAGATTCTTTGGTCCTAAGGGAGAGCCGCAGGGATCAGCCCGGCAGACATGAATGGGAGAGGTTTTGCTGCTGTAACTAGCTGTGCGTCAGCTCCCACAGCTAGCCAGCACTACGTGGGAGACCACCAAGGGAAGCTGTGATGCTGCAGGGTGAGATGCTGCGTTCTGGCATGTTGGTCTGTGAGTCAGAACTAAGTCAATGTATTTTGCATCTGATAAGACTGTGTCAGGTTACGGTCTCTTGAAGACCCCTGGCTATATTTCTTATGTTAGGGTACCGAACTACTGTTATCCTAGGTTCCAGCAGAGGTTACTATATCTGTCTGATGATTCTGCCCCAAGGCTCCACTGGGAGCCAGGGCCAGGCTGCACTTCTGAAATGACAGCATGAAGTAGTGGAGCAGGAAAAGATGTTCTGCCTTTTGATATCAGTGGGGGATCTGGCTCCAAACTTATTTGTCTTTTCATGATTATCTGTGCCCTGTTCGGTAGCAGCTGTAATCTGGCCCAGAAGCCATCTCAATTCAGAATGAGATAAATCAGTGACTTATGCATCAGAAACCTTGGAAATTATTCTAGAAACATTTTATTGTCATTATTGGATAATTGTTGGAATGATTTGGGCTCCCTCATCATCTTTGCCAGGTGTCATGTTGTTTGTTGTGATAGTTCAGAGGAATGTCCTATCACCAAGGTTGAAACTGCATCTTCTGAGTTTGTTGAGATATAGGTACCTGTGTAGCTTGGGTAGGGTTTGCAGACAGGGTTACTCCTGCTCCAGCTGTAAGCAGCCTTGCTAATACACCTATGTGACCTCCTGTAGCCATAGTACCACCAGGTCTCACTCACAGCTTTCAATGTTAGGCAACTGGAGGAGGCAGTTGAAGTTATCTTGGATCAGCAAGGACTTGAGGTCTAAGGGGGCTGAAGACATTGACAGAGATACTGCAGAAGAGATCAGTTACTGGAAGACACCAAAGGATTCCCCCTGTGATATTGACTCTTTTCATGATTTGTCTTGTTCAGGTCACTGGGAGTAGAGTCTGGGCCCGTTTTTTTTTTTCCTGGAAGCTCTATGTCTCATGGCAGATTGGAAAAGCAGCAAATTAACTGTAATCATGCATTGCGTGCCAAAGGGGAGTGAACTGCACTCAGTAGAGAAACAGCTTAATTAGGGTGCCCTTGGCAGAGGCAGGACTTGGTTCTGCGTATATTCTGAAAAGTAATTATAATTAACAGTTGACTTTTAAGGATGGGAGAATTGGAGGGTCAGTCTAGGACTTGAGTTCACTGCACACAAGAGAGTAAAGAGACT
Source organism: Stercorarius parasiticus (assembly GCA_013396915.1). Taxonomy (NCBI): domain Eukaryota; kingdom Metazoa; phylum Chordata; class Aves; order Charadriiformes; family Stercorariidae; genus Stercorarius; species Stercorarius parasiticus. The sequence continues at coordinate 789,500 of VWZL01000430.1, read as the reverse complement.
TGATATAGGATAAGGGAAAAATCGACAAAGGCAGATGCTTTCATGTCTGGGAATGAGGCAGATGGGGAAGGAGACCTTGGGTTCCTCTTCATCAGCAAGGGAAATGAAAAGGCAGAACACCCTTTTGGAAAAGGATATGCTTCTTCCCAGGCAGGTAGAAGAAGCCCTAGATAGATCAGCTGTGTGCCAGCCAGCACAGGGCACCCTGGACCTGGCCTGCAGATGGGACTATAACTGCTGATTTCTCAGTGTTGCAGTAGATACGAGGGCACAACACATTAACAAACCCTCCAATGGGCTGCTCTCTAAGTCACCAAGGAGCAGCACTTGCCTTAGTGTGACTTGCTCTCCTATTGTTTGTTCTCATGTTTTGGTGTGTGGGAAACTTATCGGAAACCTTTCCCTAGCCTACTCCAGCTATATCTACGTGTGCTGGAAAGACAACTTCAAAAAAAGGACCATTACCTGGAAAGCCCTAAAAGAAAACAATTCAGACAAAATAAATGTAAGAAAAGGCTCATAGAAAATTGTATTAAAAGAATTGAGTTTGAGTTCTGGTGGGAAAAAAACCTGTATGTGATGATATGGGAAAGACATGATCACAATACCACTGTCCTGAAACCCACAAGCTTTCTTGAATATTTTGAGTTTGCAGCCTTAACGTTCCTCTAATTTGCTTTAACAGCCTGGAAATCCTGCCCCAGAAGCATGTTAACTCACCATCCAGCTTTGCAAGGCTGAGGTCTCTGATCTGCTCAGGGTGAAGGATGAGAGTGGAAGAAACGGTCCAGTTGGGCAGCAACAGTTTGGGAATCATAGATGTTTGCTGAGTGAGGGCAGGTGGGTTGTGAGGAGCCTCAAATGAATTGTTCTTCATTTCTCTTTGGCTTCCACAATGGACAGTTACGACTTAGAGTGATTATTCCAGTGCAGCTTCATCAGAAACAGCTCAAGGGACAACAAGAGCTGAGAGATTTCATTTCTGTACAATTCAAAGGTGAAATCAAAATCATTCTTGTGAACTGAACTTCAGACCTTTGGACAATGTAGAGGTTGTCAATCAGAAACTCTTTTCACTGTGGACATTTTACTGCCAAATTTTATTCTCTGTTCATAACTTTCCAGGTTTTATCACAAGCCCCTTGAATGAACTTGGTAGTCCCTATTTTGGAAGTTAAAGGTTGGAAAACAGAAAAGTGATTAAAGGTTGAAGTGGTAGCAACAACACTACACCCAAGACATAATTTGGAAAATATCAACACTGTTGTCCAGAGAAGAGCATTCAGATTTGTTTATCGCACTGCCATAAAAATAGGATGGAGGGAGAAATAAACAGAGGAGGAAGACAGAGATGGACAGAGTATGACTGCAGAAAGGTTAATGGTTTTGATAGTACAAGAGTGGACATAGCTAGAGTTTACTTAGAGGATTAGAGAGAAAATAAAGTTTTGTTATGAAGTGTGACCTTTAAGGTCCCTTCCAACCCAAAATATTCTATAATTCTGTGATTAAAATCCCACAGTCCCTAAGGACATGGGTACCAGCATAGCAGACCATGCACTGAGGCGTAGTCATGTACTGATTTTTATGGACCATACGCTGGCAGAAGCACTGAAGTCACCATCAATGGTGTGGAGAGTTCTCGGAGGAGATAGTGAGGAGGAGCAGTGGGATTGCTGCCAGACACCTAATGAAACCATTCTTCAGGAAGAAGAGATGAAGGAGATGGATGTGAGAGGTTAAGAGGAAGATGACATATTAGAGAGCAGCAGCTGGGAGGGAGACTATCTGGTACCAGGCAGTCTGAGATCAATTCCTTCTGCAGCAGTTCACTGAATCACTGACCGTGGCCCATTTCAAAGGGCTGGACAACTGCAGAGCTGCAGCCTGTGAAATATCTGCAGACAGAAGAGCTGAGATAATGGCAAAGGCGACTGCCTGAGGAAATGTCACCTTCTGCTCTGGGGAAGAGCTCATCAGTGCGGGATTAGGACAGAAATATCCCTTTCCATGGCACCACTGACCACTGCCCATTCAGTTTGTTGCCTCTTGCTGTGGTCCTGGGTAGTGCCAGAAAGAAGGTGCTGGACCAGACAGACTAATGAGCAGTCTTTAGCTCAAAGATACAGTCTTGAAGTACGGCACCCAAAGCAACACAGGCAGCTTGCCTCGAGACAGACATGCACAGACAGTGCTTTAATGAGCAGATGTTAGAAATCCACCTGAGGTACCTCGTGAGGATGTACTGTCAGCTTGCAAGGCTGGAGAGGTTTAAATGGAGCTGTAAAATGAGGTCAGGCTTGATAGACACCACTGCCAGGCAAACTCACGTGGAAGGGGAGAACAAGAAGGAGACCTCCTGCTTTCTTGTTCCAACCTGCGGGGACCTAAATATAGACAGCTCTGACAAGCCTGCCGCCACTCCCCACTCTCTCAGCTGCACTTCGCAATCCCCACCACACCCTCCCAGCACTCAAGGAGGGCAACTTACAGGGCAGGTACTGGGAATTGCATTAATTAATTGCATTAATTTGGAGATAAACATCGTGGACCTACCTTTGGTCCTTGGTGCAATTTCCCAGCAGCAGGTTTAGTGTGACGCTGCAGCGGGAGGCGGGAATACACCTGAAGCAGGGATAGTAGCTCTTTGAAAGGGACAGTGGGGCAGCACTCTCACATTTCAGGAACAGATCTTAAAGATGTAGTGCAGAGAATAGAAAGATCTTCAGCAAGAACCCAAGAGAAAATAATTTTTTGCCTTGACGGATTCTTCAAATGAATCTGGTGTTACTGCATGGCCAGAATCAGTCAATCAACAGGATACAGGGAGACCTGAGTGACCTGCTGTTCCCATGAAAGGAGAAACTCTGCTTGAACCCTACTTGCACTTACAACAGGAGAAACCACTGGAATGTTGCAGCTGGCTGGAGAGGTTGAATGGATCTGTGACTTTCAGCATAGCACTGTCTAGAGCTCTTCCTACATTAGCCAAAATGCTTTTTTATATATGCCTATCTGTTTCAGCAGTGTGGCTTTTGGTAAAACATCAGCAAGTTCACTGCAAAATATTGAATGCATCTTCAGTAGAGTCTGCAGGAGCCTACCAGTCACTATATGCTTCAATGTTGCAGAGCTCTAATGCACACTGTGCTGGAAGGTACGCAGATTAAAGTGCACGTTGGGAAGACAATGTTAGCCTTTACATGCTGTCTGCAGTTCAAACCCTGAATCCTTACAAAGACAGGAATCTCTCTTTCCAGCCATGGGTTTTTTCAATGGTTTGTAGAAGCAAATAAAATCATGATGTCTGCAGATATCAGGTTTTGTACAAGTAGACCCTGTGATGCCCACAGTGCATGAATGCACATTTATTTAGCCCATCTGCAAACCTGTATCAGGCTTCACAATTAACACTGTGGATATCAAGAGTGTTATGGACCATCTTGGTCTGTGATAATGCATTTTAAATGTTGGGGAGCCCTGAGATGCACTGAGTGTTTCTTGGCTTGGTAGCATGGCAAATATCGGTCACATTTGCCTCTCCTACTCTTCTTTACATGCAGCATGTGAGGAGTGAGCCTCATCCTGGTACTGTTCTTGGGGTGAAGAGGCAACGCAAAGAAGCTGTCTGGTTGAGAGAATGAGTCTGAAAGCTTACTAGGTACATTTGCTATTTTAGCTTCTCTGTCTGGCTCTGTCAACCATTTGTACTGAGTCCCTGATTCTCTTGTGTCACTTCAATGGGAGCTAGATACCAAGCAGAGAAAAACATACTATTTTGCTCCTGACCAATTTTTCAGTTGTAAGCTGAATGGAGAAGGAGCAGCTCTGCAAAGTTGGAGCATGTCTCCCCTGACTTTAGATGTCTACACTGGAGACATTTGTGTCTGCATCAGTCACTGCACTCAGAGAATAGAAATTGTGTCTTTCAAGCCTTGATGCACCTGACCTACTTTAGGTCTCTGCTGCAGGATGTGTCACGACCTCAGTGCTCCTCTTTCTCTCCATTGACAGTATAGGGACTTGAGAAGTAACTCAACCGAGTCTCGTGCTATAGCACACATGCTCTCAAGTCTCCATGATGTTACTGTACAAGTCCATTTGAAAATACTCAGATGATATAGGTGACTTGTCCCAACCATCCTTGAGAAGATTATTCAAGTCTCGTTTTGCTGCTTCCTGATACACCAGAGGAATGCAGGGTAGAGGCTTCCTGACAAGAACATCCCCTAGGTAAGGATGATCTGATGTATCTGATTATATCTCTTAAGCTTATTACCCTTGGGGAGCACAATTGCATGCTGCAAAGGCAGATGTTCTCATAGCTTCCTTTCTTTGCATTCAGTAGATGCTTCTGTCAAATTGTCAAATTAACCCCTACTTCTTTTAGAGCTAGAGCTGCTCCATAGCTCTTGAACTCTCCCCCTGAAAAAGTCTTTCAGTCATTCAACTCCATCACACCCCGTCTCCATCAGCTGTTTTTTTCAATAACCGTACTTTCTGGCCAGTTGCATTATTTTCTTTTATCTGAAACTCACCATTTGTCTGAAAGTGAATTAAACTTCTGCCCTGCTTTAGCTCTGCCTGAATATCTGCAGCTCTGCACAGTCCAGGTGGTTCCTCTGAAAGCTGCTTCCCCACAAGGACCTTATGGCATGGAGACCTGCTTTTGCCTGTACTTATTGTAAGCCACCACAAAGACCGATCATCTTCAGCCACCATGTAGGCAAACTAGAGACACCACCAAAGATCCCCAAATAATCGCTTAGGGTGGTCACATGTGGCTTGAAGCTTTGGTCAACCACTTCAGCTGGCCCACAGGAGGATATCAAATCTAGATCCAGTTCCCCTTCATTACCATGACTCGAGGTCCCTGGCTCAGCTGACTCTAACCTTTCCGAACTTTCCACATTTGCTAGTGAGTTTGGGGTTAAAATTTACCTTCCCCCAGTCAACTACATACCTAAGGCCTTACCTTCAGAAGTGACATCAATACGTAGGAACCCAGGACTATCAGAACCAGTAGGACTTATCACATTCCAGCCTCTGAGCAAATTACAGCACGCCAGGGGATGATAGTAGCTGTCTGTGGATATGTTCTTAGTCCATGGCAAATGCAAGGAATCCACCCTCTTTCATGGTGGGTTAAGCCAAGTCACATTGCCTCAGATTTGCTGTGGGCTAAGAGCACACATGAACACTTTTCACAGCTCAGTGCATGCACTGCATCTTGTTAAGCCATGGTAACTTGATCACACTTGCGCAATCCCCAGGCACCATAAAATCACTCTTTTCATGCAGTGCAGATGCCGTCTGCCTGCTGTGGGCTGTATGGTTCTGTGCGTTAGCCACAGATAAATCACTTCGTCTCATGCTCAATAAGGAAGGAAGAGGAATGAGATGTGTTTTGTAGAGGGAACCCAGGCTTTGGAATGTAACAAATGGAGTCCTGGAGAGAGATTAATATGGAAGAGTAAAGTCATTTCTGCATCTGTGCAGAAACTGATTATGTTAGGATTCCTGCTGAAGATGAGGTACGCTGTGTCTGGAGGAAGAAGGTGGTTGAGAACAGCAGTACTCTTCGTCCAAGGGATGCATTCTTCCAATCACTGGGTTTTCCACCACATGCCCACAAGAGTGCCATTGGCAGTGTTGTGGATGTCCCCTCCTGTTTCCATGGCTTCTGCAGAGCAGGGACCTTCTCACTGCTGCTCTGATGCCTTGTGTAATGCAGGAGTCAGGCAGACAGCCCTCTTATTGCATCCCTGAGGGCACCAGGGTTTTTATTCCAGCTGCTCTCCCATTGCTGGAATAAAATGGTCTCAGCCCTAGGCCGAATTCTGAGCTTCCTATTCATACTTTACTTGTCCTTATTGGAGCAAGACCTGGCTAACCCCACACAAAAAAGGGAGAAAACCACCCCTGTCATATCCCTATCCCAGCACAGCCAACCTGAAGGACCCACACATCAGAGACTGCCTTGATAATAAATCATAAAGGGTTAAACATAGAGGATTTGGGTTCAGGGTTTTTTTGAGCCTTTGTGTGATGGTTCAACGCTTCCTGGAACTGCTGAAATACTCAAGAGACTGCAAGATATCCATCGTGGATTTGGAAAGGCTGTCTCCCAAACCCCTAGACCTTCCATAGTCAGAGAACAAGAGAAAGAAGGTTCAGCATGAGAAGTCTCCTGAGACATCTCCCCACTCCGGGCAGGCTCTTCTTGGTGACAAATTCATATACAAACACCCAATGGGCTGCAGGTAAGGTCCCAGGTGTACCCAGAAAGGATCTGCGTGTCTGGAAGTGCAGTGTGGCTGAAGGCATGGTCAGGGCCCTGGCCAGCAGGTTGGTGCTGGTCCTGCAGAGATGTGGCAGAGAAGGAAGCACAGCCAATGTAAGGCTGCTCTTTCAGAAAAAGTTATAGCATCTCTTTTCCCAGGGTTGATGTTGGTTAAAATGTCCTTCAGGTCAAATCTAAGTTGAATTAACACACTCTGACTCACCTCATGGATGCTCGCAGACCAATGTATGAGGTGCTGCTATTCAAACTAAGTTCTGCATCTGTAAAATTCATATTGTCACTGCAACCAATAAAGCAGGATGGAATAACTAAAGCAGCACTGAGATATCACTTGGAGGGTTTGAACCATGAGGGAGTGTTGCCAGCTTTCCTGACTGTCCTTAACTTAATTTGCCTAGTGTTTTACATCTTGTCCTGATGGCATTGAACATCTGTTTTTTGGAAATCCTGGTCCTGAGTTTTGTCTCCACACAGCTATTGCCTTATCCTGGTATCGCTGAAATACGGAGTTTGCTGTGGAGACCTCTTGCTGTACAGAGACACAGGCTGACCAGGACTGATACTGGACTACGGCTCCAGGAGAAGACACCTTTTGATTGGCATCTTTTGAGAAAATGTCTAAACAAATCAAGTCTCACTGGTTTGCCAGTTATGGATGTTTCATCTAATTCAGTTAAGAATTAATTTCAGGGGGAAAAAAAACATAGCTATTCTTGAGTAGAAAGGCCACATAAACGTAAAGAAAATGTTAATGGATACAGAGACACCCTATGTAGCTGGAGGAACGTAGCTGGGGAGTGGAGCCTTAGCAGGGCTGACAAAAAAAAGGCTGTTGTTTTGTTTTTATGAAGAAAATTCCTGGTTTTTGAAACTGATCTGGGATAAAAATGCTACTAGTCCTTCTTCTGCAGGAGGCCTTGTCATCTTGATGGATGTGGGGCAAAGACAGTGAAGAAACTAAATGGGTACATACAGCTATTGCTGGTTAATAGTTTTATTTTTTCATGAGTCTACTCAGTGCCTCTCCTCTCCTTCTCCCTGCCCTGAAGTGTCCTTGTTGGAACAATGGACTTGGTGGGGGAGAGTGTCTCCTGCCAGGTGCACCCAGTGGACATCTAACTCTCATAGGTCTCTGAGGGGAGGCTCGAGATGGCATTGTTCTACTCTAAAGAAGAAACCTCATGAAGTGGATTGAGCTTTGGGCTTTCAGGAAACCCTAGGACAAGTGTCTGCAGTCAGAAGATTTCATCTTTCATCCAGATACTGTCCTACAACTGCTTCCAGCAATTCGTGGCACATCTGTACGCCCAACCCTCTTTGCATTTGCGATGCCTATTCCAGTCCCATTCTTTACGCACCAGATGTGAGGCAAGTAAAGGAAAAACATCAGAGCTGAGCTCCTGATTGCATAAGGGTTATGGGAGACCTTGCTGAACCTGGCTGAGCTGTCTCAAGGCACGATTTCTACTATCTGGTTCTACAAAAGTTAAATTAAGCAAAGCCTCTTGCAGAGTTTGTAAATCCTTCTCTCCTGAGAAAGTGGCTACTTGAATAGGCTCCTTATCCATGACCTGCATCTCTTTCTGTGCTGCTGACACAGGCAAGACTTGGTCCAAATGTTTCTGCTGGCCCCCTCTCAAAGGTTTTTAATGATGGGATTGGGGTTGTCCTGTTAGGGCTGGAGTAAAATGGATCCTTCCAGGATCCCCATTTTAGCAATCAGATTTTTCGTTTTTACACTGTTTTCCAGCAGGAGATGGAAAGAAATGGTATGAACCAGCAGAAGTCACAGTCACAGAATCACAGAATTACAGAATGGTTCAGGTTGGAAGGAACCTTAAAGACCATCTAGTTCCAACGCTCTTGCCATGGGCAGGGACACCTTCCACCAGCCCAGGCTGCTCAAAGCCCCATCCAGCCTGGCCTTGAATGCCTCCAGGGATGGGGCATTGACAACTTCCCTGGGCAACCTGTTCCAGTGCCTCACTACCCTTACAGTAAAGAATTTTTTCCTGATATCCAATCTAAATCTACCCTCTTTCAGTTTGAGGCCGTTACCCTGTGTCCTATCATAACACTCCCTAATAAAGAATCCCTCCCCATCCTTCCTGTAGGCCCCCTTTAGGTACCGGAAGGCCACTATAATGTGCCCTGCACAGCTGCAAGGCAGTGTATTTAACCTGGCTGCTTTTTAGGATGGAGTCTTAGTCCTGGTCTATTTACAAAATTAGTCTTAAGCACTCTATAGGATCCCAGTCCATTTCTCTACCTCAAAGGCTCTCTTCTGTACAATGTGTTTCTTATAAATCCCTGCTCTGCATCCAAATTCTGGCACCAGTCTTTACTTCCCCCGCACCTTTTTGACCCTGTCACAGCCCACAAGGAGCTAAGGTAACTCAGGGCTAAGTGCCATGTTCGCTTGGTGGAGTGTCAGGATAACTGTCCTCTAAAAGATGATTCCCAATGGTGAATTGCCACTGACAAAACCAAAGGAAAGACATGAAAATAGCTACTTCCTATTGCACTCCTATAAACATGTGAGTTGCCCTTCAGAAGCACAGGTACCACTACTTTCCAGTTATGTATCAACTGTTCGGGTGTTGCAAGGAGCTAAAAGCCTCTCTCAGCACCCTTTTCTGTTCAGGGCTCAGGCAGAGATGATGTCGCAGATGATGGAGTATGCAGAAGGAGGACTCAGCAGGCAGCAGGATGGTGTTTCCCACCCTAAAGTTTCTCAGGCTAGTTTACTTGTTGGCAGGTTTTGCCCCAATCAGACTTTTCTTCCTTCTTCAATGAAATTCATGTAACTAAATCCAATGCAAGACCTTAGTGAAAAGGAAGGTGGTATTTATTTTAAGCAAAACGTGATTTCACTTGCTCCCACTCTCAACCCCACTCACCAGCACCAAGACACCTGTCCGAGGGGTCTGGTCAGAGTCACCTGCATGTTGCATGAAGGATGAGGGCTATTGGCTGGCAAATCTTCAGTGTCTCTTTGGTTCTTCTTGATTGACGACAATGTTTTTAGTCACGTCTTTTATACTGTTTAGGAGTCAACAGATCTTACTATATAATCTTTGTCTCCAAACCTTGTGTACTTCACCCTCCTTAAATGTAAGGCAGACTTGCTGCCCTTTGCATTTCCTTGTTTCGGGTGTGTTCATGGCTAATGGGCGTCTTCTGTTGGGGTATCAGGCAGAGGAACGTCACATGCAATACGCTGCACCTTGTTGCTGTCCTCCAGTTATCAACCTGATAGCATCCTTCCATCCTTCACCTGGTGACTCAGCAGCGCTGTGGTCTTTATGCAAATGACACATTCCTGAGTGTTTACCAGTCTGATTGTTGCTAATCATGCCCTTCTCTATCAATAAATGCCATTCTTCTAACCCTTCCTCTAATGTTTCTTCTGGTGCTTCATCACAGAAATTATCATTTATGCTCCTTTCAGAACAGTTGAAACTCTTGTGTTATAAATAGTGACGTATTGATGAAATCTTGTGGGATTTTTGATACAAATGCAAAATGACAAACCCTACTCTGTGGCTTCCTCCCAGCAGCAGGTGAATGGTTTATTGGTCTCCTACCTGAAACTCAAAGCTGGGTCACTAGGACTGCAAGAGCGAAAGGTCAGAGAGCCTCAGAGCTTCTCATGTGAGCTGGTTTGCCCGCTGGGCAGCCACAGAACACGCAGGGGCTGCAGCAGCACCTCCCCCAAAAAGCAACCTCACCAGCCTCTGCTCAAATGGGACTAAGATTGGAAGAGGGAGGGAAGTTCTCAGTCTGCCATGCCTGTCTGCAGAGGGAGGACTCAGGCCTGTGGAGACTGAGGCAAAGCTGAAAAATGAGTGTACCTCTAGACTATCAGGTCCATTGCTTTAAATAGCACTAAATAAATACCTTAGTATCAACAGATAACGTGTAGCTGGGATTGTTCTTGCATCAGCGTGCCCTACTTTGCTTGGCCTGACCTACAGTGTGTGCAGGCTTGGCACACCAGTGCCTGCTGGAATGGGAATGTGTTTTACTTCATCCTTATCTGTCTATCAGATCACTGTAGTTTTGCATAGGCATTAACATAAGGGTGCTGTTGGAGGGCCTCACCTTGAGATAACAAGGCATTAAAAGGCTGAACAGGGATGGAGAGCAAATATTGTGCAGGGTGAACATTTGCAGAGTATTGGAGCTGGGAGCGATGGTGGGCAAACTTTGCCCTAATGAATCTGAACTTGCCAAGCAGAGCGCAGGACTAACCCTGACTCGCGTGTGTCATTTACCATCAAGATCTGGACTTGGTAAGGCAGAGAGCAACAAATGCAGGAGGAACTGCAGGTGTGAGCTCAGAAAGTTTCTTCTTGAGGCTGCCAGCTGAGCGATCACCACTTTGTGGAGCCCAATGCAAAGTCTGCATGCGACACGCTGTGCCAAATACTCCTGAGGGGAGACATCGCCATGTAGAGCGCGCCAGGTTTCTAAGTGCTAAACACCTGACATCTCCTGCAAAAATGCCAAGCACCAGGGAGATTTCTCTCTTGACAGGTGCTGAAGCGTCTGACTGTCTCCCTGTCTTGAACGAAACATGGAGCCAAGCTGTTTTTGCAGCCTGTCTGTAGGTTCAGGTGCTGATTTCTCCCGTCATTCACGCAAAACACAAATAAAAGCATATTACGGAATGCATCACTTCTAAAGTTACTCTAAGGAGGCAGGGCATATAAAAGAAGTCTGGAGCTGAATATGTTAATCAGAATACACCTCTGGAAGGTTTGCCTGAGCCCACAGTACTGCAGGGTAACTAGTGCTTTGGTGCAACAACTGGGGGGAAATTCAGAAGGAAGACATTAAGAAGCAGGTATTGCCTCTGGAGAGAGAGACAGACTGTCCAGTGTGTCGGCTCTGAGTAATACTCATCACCAGCTTTCCAATAAGAGCAGGAAATATCCATCTGCAAGAGCTCTCCAGGGCTTGCCAGCCCAGAAATGCGTGGCAGAGACTTCGGCCACTCTTCTAGACTAGCTGAGATGCAAGAGTTGTTAAGGAAATTCTTTAATTTTATATGCAAACGTAATAGTGTGTTTTATTGTTTTATATTTCTGCAAATCAATGCTTTCAGGTAAACACATTCTTCAGCCTTTAAATCTCTGCTAGTGATAAAGCTGACACAGCCTCACTTTCTGGTAAGCAAGCACTGCACTTCTGAGGGTGTGGTGGTTCTTAAACCTTGTACTGGAGGAATCCTGTAATTACCAGGCTCTCAGCAATATTCTCATGGAAAGCTGAAGAGCAGCAGGCATCCCCCCATGTTTCTTGGACCACCTTGGAGCTGGACTGATGGAGGAAGTGACTGGTACCACTGCAGGAGAGCTCTTTGTCAGGCACCAGGAGACCAGGCTTGGATCCTGGGGTTCCTGCAGCAGCTTCTGGCATTTATCACACTGCTCCTGGCCTGTGTGGGGACACAAAAAAGGTACTGTCAAAGTTGCAGCTTCATCACCTGAAAGTGAAAGGTCTCCACTTGGAGATTACTTCCCCTCCCACTTCCTATGGCTGTATTTTTTCAGCATTTTTCCTTAATTTCAAGAAAACTGTATGAGTGCACATAGAAGGTGCTCCGTGAGTCTGGAAATAATTGTATATTCCCACACTGACTGAGATGGTGCCATCTCTTCTCCAGCTCAGGACTAGCTGCAATTAAAAGTAGCAATTAAAATAACGTAAGAATGTGAGAAAACAGTTCTGCAGATTTGATGCTTAATCATTTCAGTGGGATTTGGAGGTGACTTCTTTGTAGAGGTGCAGTAGAACCTCTACAGGTCCTACTACAGGCACTAGTTTGAGGAGAAAAAAATGAAAGATAGATCACAGGAATGTATTTAATTCACAGTGGAGATCAAGACTCTGATCTGTTCGGGGCCACATATGAGAATAAATCCCCAGAGTTGATACTTCTTTGGACATGTTCCAGATATTTACTGCCACCCATCTACTAGCTTGGGGAAATCAGGCCCATGTCTTGACAGCAAAGGGTTTGGTCTTCAGCATGTGGGAATGAAAATTACTTCTGCTGACTTAAGGTTTCTACTAAGGCGATGATCTCCAGCCATTAGCTTGATTTCACTAAGGTCAAATTGTGCCTGACAAAGTTTTGACCTTCTATGACAGGGTTACAACATTGGTCGATAAATGAAGAGCAAATGACATCATCTACCTGGCCTTGTGCAAAACATTTGATGCTGTCCCTCACGACATCCTTGTCTCTAAATTGGAGAGACATGGATTTGGTGGATGAACCACTTGGTGGATAAGGAATTGTCTGGTTGGTCACACTCAAAGAGTTGCAGTCAACAGCTCAATGTCCAAGTCATGAGCAGAGACAATTGGCATTCCTCAGGGGTTGGGACTGGGACTGGCGCTGTTTAACATCTTTGTCAGCAACATGAACAGTGGGATCAAGTGCACCCTCAGCAAGTTTGCCAATGACACCAAGCTGTGTGGTGCAGTTGACACGCTGGAGGGAAGGGATGCTATCCAGAGTGACCTGGACAGCCTTGAGAGGTACGCCCATACAAATGTCATGAAGTTCAACAAGGCCAAGTGCAAGGTCCTGAAGGTGGGTCGGGGCAATCCCAAGCACAAATACAGGTTGGGTGGAGAAAGGATTGAGAGCAGCCCTGAGGAGAAGGACTTGGGAGTGGTGGTGGACAAGAAGCTCAACATGAGCCATCAATGCGCACTTGCAGCCCAGAAAGCCAACCGTATCCTGGGCCACATCAAAAGAAGCATGGCCAGCAGAGTGAGGGAGGGGATTCTGCCCCTCTACTTTGCTCTGGTGAGACCCCACCTGGAGCTTTGGGGACCCAAACACAAGAAAGAGATGGACCTGTTGGGGTGGGCCCAGAGGAGGCCATGAAGATGATCAGAGGACTGGAGCCCCTCTGCTGTGAGGACAGGCTGAGAGAGTTGGGGGGGTTCAGCCTGGAGAAGAGAAGGCTCCAGGGAGACCTCACAGCCCCTTGCAGTCCCTAAAGGAGCTCCAGGAAAGCTGGGGAGGGACTCTGGATCAGGGAGGGGAGTGATAGGATGAGGGGGAATGGTTTTAAAGTGAAAGAGGGGAGATTTAGATGAGATATCAGGAAGAAATTCTTTACTGTGAGTAGAAGAAGTTGTGAGGCCCTGTCCCAGGTTGCCCAGAGAAGCTGTGGCTGCCCCATCCCTGGAGGGGTTCAAGGCCAGGTTGGACAGGGCATTGAGCAACCTGGTCTGGTGGGAGGTGTCCCTGCCCAGGGCAGCGGCGGAGTTGGAACTAGACAATCTTTAAGGTCCCTTCTCTAACCATTCTCTGATTCTATGAAAGACTCAGAGCTCCATTATTGCTATCACGGAGAAGAGTGTGGCCTTCCCAAGGCTAAAACTCACCTGTGTTGCAGGATCAAGTTTTTGATGAGGACTAGGAGCAGATTGCAGTTGTAGTTAAGGGCAGGAGGAGCTCCGTCACTGAGAGGAGCTCCTCTTTCCTTGTCACATCACTAGCGTAAAACTATGTCACACAAGACAAGACTACCTAATTTGTTAGCTACAGTTAGACCTAATTTCTCTCTGTACTTTTGGAAAGTCCCATCTTATTTTTCTCTTCTGACACATCTGACATTTTTCTTGCTATTCTGTTTCCTGTTCATGTTACGTAGCCTAATTTAAGTCAAGATGCAGCCTACACTGTAGGGAGATATAACACTTCTATGTTTATGAGCATCTGTCCTATATATTTAATTTACATTTAACCTACCCCACTTTAAGGCTTAAAGTGTAGAAATCACAGTGATTAGCTACAGCAAGCCAATTTATAGGTGGTGTGAACAATTGGGGAGTTTATGCCTCAGGCTGCTATCACAGTACAGGTATAGTACTATACATCTGTCATGTACCTCTGTCCATGTAACAGAAAATAGCGCTATGCAATGAAGAGGTTGAGAGGGTCAGATACATTCCCCAGCACCACTGTTGGGCTGAGTGGAAGCATCCCAGTAGCAGAGTGAAATCTAATCTCTTTACTCTTAAATATAACTCAGGTTTTAAAATATGTTTCTGATGATGCTGGCTGAATTTGCATAAGGGTAAATAAGGAGTATTTAAGTGGAAATACTTTGGTGTGGATTGTGCAAGACTGTGCTATGAAGGTCTTATGATTAGTGATTCTAAATGTGTGGTTTGCCAAGGGATGGACACTTTTTAAAGAGTACTAGAGCCACCGATGGGCCCATGGCCAATCCAGAACAGGGGGCAAGAGTAAGTCCAGTCTTGCTTGGTGTCATTCTACATAAATGCATGTCACTCCTCTTCCTGTGCTCTGCTACCTTTGAAAGGACACCTGAGCACAGGGGTGAGGGCAGCATGTATGCCACAGCATTGACACACCATTATCCTTTAGACCAGGATATGCACCTCCCAGGGTTAAAGCAGCTTAAGAAGCTCAGAAATCATGTGCCACATTCACTGAGGCTGGGGCTGCATCTGTGGACCCAGAAGATGCCATCCCTCTGGGATGATGGACCAGCTGGTATAGTAGAGAGACTATAGAGACATCAGACTCCTATTGCTCTTCATGTTGCTTCAGGCCTCTGCCTGGCACTGGTCTTCTTGCTTTGTCCTGCCTTGGGCTTGTGTTTAACGGACTGAGCTGTTCAGTCCACCAGTCAACTTCTCTGTTTCATAGAAGCTCCTGAGTACTCAGCCAAGAGGTGCCTGATGATTGCTGGGGATTCTACAAACCCTGCTCCAGAAGACTGACTAGTGATGCGACAATCCTGAGCTGAGTAAACATGGAGCAAGAAGTATTTATAGTCACTTTATGGAGACCTTGGGCTGGAGTCCTTCTCAGTGTTGTCTGGAAGTCTTGTCCAAGCTGGATGTGATGTACTTTAAAAAATGGGTTGTACACGCTGCTTCTCAAGCAGGCTTTCCTCCTGGACTGCTGATCTGATCAAACCAAGCTACAGGCCGTGAGGCATGACTCACCTCCAACTATAGATTGAACTGCAGCCCTGGGATGCTCGCTCACACTTGCCTGGCTCTGCAGGTATCAATCCACCTGCTGCACATTCACACCAGTGTGAAAGGGAAACCATGCCCAGGTTGTGTCCACACAAGGAGAGTTCTCTGCAGCTCTTGAAAGAGAAGAGTTGCTTAATGAGGGACGCTGCTTCTGGTGTTAGAGAGTTCACCTGAGTTTGCCCTGCCAAGATGCAGCTGGTTGCATGGGTTTGAGATAGTTGCCCAGCCTCCGCCTAGTCCTTCAGCCTCCTGTACCGGTGTCAGATGTGGTGACTCCAAACCCAACACGCAGGGTAGGGGAGGAGGGCAGAGGCAGACAGCCAAGTTGGGAGAAAATTGGTCCTTGGCAGAACTGTTTCTTTACTCTCCTGTTTCTGTATGTTCCAAGAGCAGCAGGGGTTCTAAGTCTCTCCTTTGGGTTGGGAAAAGGGTAGTGATGGTGGTAGCCTGAAGGTGCCTGCCAGCACCACAAGACTTCTCAGGTTTGAAAGGAGAAAGGCTGCTTCCAAGGAAGCAGAAACAAGGAGAAATGCCTAGCAGGAATCTAGATCTGTGACTCCTTTGTGTACAGTTATAAGAGTGAGGGGAAGGGAGGAAAATGCCACAGCCTGGGAAACTAAGCTAGGATACCGAAGGAGAGCCAGCTCTGCATGAAGAGCACATTTCAGGGTGCTGGGCCAGCTAGGGTGTCTCAGCCACCAAGGAACATAATTTCAAATACCTTAGCAGCAGGTTTTTCAAGGGCTTGTCACCTGAAATGCCTTTGACAAGCAACTTAATCAGCGGGTGCAGCCCATGCTGCTGAAGGTTAGCTGCTCAGGGCCAGCCTTGCTGCACCCCACCAGATGTTGAACAAAAAGCCAAGACATTGCCAGGATGAAGGGTGAAGTTTGGCCTCAGTGTCTTCATGAATCCTGAATTTCTGCTTTACTGTGCTCTGGGAGAAAAATGATCCTGCTAAGCTTAAGAGGTCTTCTGCTGGACTATGACACAGAGGGACCAGGAAGGATGGATTCAAAGGTAGAAGTCAGATAAAGCACCTGGCTCTGTTCATTCCTTTCTCATTCTTAATCAATGACTCATTTTCATGATTTGACACAGTGATATGCATGAGTGCTGGTAACTACATGGGAAATTCTTCTTGGTCCTCCCTGCTACTTTTTACAAACATCCTCCTTTGCAGCAAGAGTACTGTTCTGCAAGGGAAATGGAGTGGGGAATGCATGCAGGCAGAATTCAACTGCACAGTGTGGGCTGCAAGGCTGGGTTCCTACATTTAAAAAAATGCATAGGGATTAGCAGGCCCCAGGATTTAGAGCTGGGTGCTTTCACATCAAGCACTGGAATCCAAAATGGCTCTGATCTCAGAGGAACCTGATATTACCCCCTGATGATGATGGGATTTGGTGTTTGGGCAATGCGAAAAACAGAATTAACTGCAATTGCCTAAATATGGGCATGGGAAATCAGCTGTGGACATTCAAGGAGGTACTCATGTCACTTGTTTTGATACATCTGGAATTAAGATGGTTTAATCAGAATGAATCACCCCCAGATTCCTCTACTGAAAGTCAGACACCTCTGGGACAGAGTCAGCACAGTGGTTTAGAGCTCACATTTGGATGGGTACACCTTCTGGAGGAGTTTATTTCCCTCCAAGTGAACAAGAAGGGACCAATGCAGAGCAACATCCAACTCTGAGATGCCATGTCTAAGCAGGGGAATTCCCATGCTCGTGTTTCATGTTCTCTGGGGTGTCAACAATGCAGAAGGATCCTGTCCTTGCAAATCCAATCTAGTTGTTCATGAAGTCCCCGGTCAGCACAGCTGGGGTGGCAGCAGTGGTCCAGCCATCTGCATCTTCATGTCCATTGCATCCCAAGAACATGGGACCTCCATCACAGGCTACTGGGCCAGGATAGGAATTCAGGCCTAGAGAAATGACAGGATGTTCTGGTGAAGATCTGAGGTGCAAGACAGACTTCCAGACATAACCCTAACTTCAGCATTTCATTGGTTTTGAGGTCAGAAGAGACTAAATGGTGTTATCGCTCCTCCTGAGACACAAAGCACCTGGAATGTCACCAAGTGATTTGAGTTCATAACCCTGGTGATGCTGCAGAAGGCTGCCTGGTCTCGTATTCAACATCTCTACGTGATGGAGAATCCACCACGTCAATGATTCGTTAACCTTGCCTCAGCTTCCAGCAGCTGTTGGTTGCTGCTATCATCAAGGATCTGCTTTTCCCCTGGCTAATTATAGACTGTAGTCAAGTCACTTCTTACCTAGCTAATCCCCTTTGTAAGCACATACTGCATACCTAAATTCCACTTATACCTTCAAACTGGAAGCATTACTCATAGTTATTTCATGTTTTCTGGAATGCTGTCTCCCCAGAAGAAGCTCCATTCCACTGGAGGGTACAGTATTTGGATCAGTTAGTGAAGGGTCTACGTACCAGTGTCCAGACAGTGCTGGTATTTATTGTTTTAGTAGCTTAGCATTCCTGAAAAGAAGTGATGGAGAAGAAATGCAGTTGTTGCCCTATGGGCAGCACCTTTCTCTGTTGGACTCTCTCGGCCTCCTGAGAAGTTCTTCTCTGTGCATGGCTCCTTTGCAGTGACTGAGGTTTCTAACTGGAAGCATCACCATGATGTCCAGATATTCAAAGCAGAATCTAGTCCTTTCATCTTCTTACAGAAGGATTTTGCAACCAGCCTGGTGACAAACTTCCATGGACCAACTTCATGCTGCTGAACAGTGGCATTTTCACATATGCTTCTGGGATTTTATCTTAATCAGCAAAAAGGAAATTAAAACATTGCCTGAAGACTGCAGGAGTCATTGGTAACTATCTTCTATTGGGCTTCCCTTGCTGTTTACCAGGCCTAGGATATCTAGCTGTTTGTCCAGAGACAGCATTGTGGTCTGCAAAAATACTTAATTCCTGCTAAAGCTCTCTGCCTAACATGTCTTATGGCAAGAGAGAGACAGCACACCCCACGGTAAGGACAGAGCCTGTAAGAGCAGATTCCAGGCTGCACCGTAGCTGAAGCTCTCAAACTCTTGGCTTCATCAACTAGCACATAATGAAAAAAAAAACCCAAAACATAAAAATGGGAACTTTGGCACAGTGCTAATTTTAGATGCAGTTTTCCCAGTTCTGCAAAGCCCACAGTGATGGGGGGATTCCCATTTCATATGTATCATCTATCCGTGTAAGTAGCAGTCTTTCATAATGGGCAACATTAGATGTTATAAATCTCATAAAACTATTTAGAGAATAACAATTAAACTATGACTTTTCCTCCTAAACCCAAGCAGAGAGTGCCCAGAGTGAGCCTGGCTGGGTGCTACGGCCCAGCACTGATGCTGAAGTGTAGCAGGGAGGGATATTATTTCAAGAGATTTCTAAGTCTCCTCACAGTTTTACATCTGTGGCAATAGGGACCTGCCAGAAACTCTCCCTCTGTGAATTGGTATTGCTTCACCAATTTCTGCCCCAAAAACTAGCTCCTATGCTTCATTTTTTAAGGGAGATTTATCTTAGTTGCAAGTATCAACTGTATAGCACGTGGCAGCCTTGTCAAGTCTGGGTTACTGAACACAGGAACCAACTGCAGGCTTGGCAAGAGCTGGCCTTTGCTGTAAGCATGTATGGAATACAAATGAGCCAACAGCTTAAGGAGACATAGACAAGGTAAGAAAAATAAAAGCGTAATTCAGTGAGACCACAACTACGATGACGCGTTTCAAACTGCAAGTGGAGAGACAAATCACTTGGGAAGCAGTAACCAAAGAGGCCATACTGCTGACTAAGTTTTTGGAGCGATACACTGAGCAGCGTCAATCCCCATGGATTAACCTTGTGCTGAGGACAGGACCGTTGTCAAGGCTCTAGCATGTCCCAAGTCTCTTCTTCCAGAAGAACTGTGAACTCTAGAAAAACATTAGGGAGAAGAGTAGACCTCTGAAGTGTAGTAAAAGGTCCAAAAATGAAAAAAAATCAAATCCAATGGGAATCTACCCCCTTAACAGATATTCAAAGGCAAGGATGCAGGCAGATGTTGGCAGGCCAGCAAAGGTTTTGAAAGAGGTGTCAGGCAGGGCAGGTTACAGTCTGAGAGGATCAGAAAGCTAAGCGGTTCGTTGCCATGATGGAAGCAAGGGCTGCGACTACGGAGTTGGGAAATATGAGTCCTATATCCACAGAATGTTGGGGTTTTTTCTAAATTTTCAGGAAACAAAGTAAGATCTTCATGAATTTTGGCAAAAAGCACAAGAATAAGATACTCATCATTTTTGAAAAGTACTCCTTTTTTGCAAGAGAAAAAATGTTTTGTTGAAAGATTTCAGTCAATACCTAATCCCTCAAATATCCTACTCAGCAGTTGTCATTTCTGTCATTGTGACAGTGTGCTGAGGGCAGCTGTCCTTCCTACATTGGTTTCCCATGCAGGATGATAAGTCCTTTGATAAAACACTTCATTCCTCTCCCATGGCTAAGGGGAAATTCCTTGCTAGAGTTGGTCCAGTGACTCTTTGCTATTGTCCTTCCCAGTGAGTTACCTGCATGTGTCAGGCCTGACTTATTTGCACACATGATGATTACCACAGTACGGGTTTGGCACCCACCAGCTCACATACAAAATTCTTCTCTGAGGGGTCAGAGCAGGGCCAGCAGGACTCAGGAGAGTGAGGCTCTGTTTGTCATGGGAGCCTGATGCAATTAAGGGTATCTGGTCTTCCTCAGGTCTCCTTATTTCATAGAATCATAGAATGGTTTGGGTTGGAAGGGACATTAAAGCCTACCCAGTGCCACCCCTTTGCCCTGGGCAGGGACACCTCCCACCAGACCAGGTTGCTCCAAGCCCCGTCCAACCTGGCCTTGAACCCCTCCAGGGATGGGGCAGCCACAGCTTCTCTGGGCAACCTGGCCCAGGGGCTCACCACTCTCACAGCAAAGAATTTCTTCCTGATATCTCATCTAAATCTCCCCCCTTTCAGTTTAAAACCATTTCCCCTTGTCCTATCGCTACTCTTCTACCCCTGCTCAAGTTATCACCATGGACGTTGCAACACACAATAAATCCAGACCAATGTAGTATTCAAACACCACAAAAAAACGGTGTTTTCTCACTGAAGCTGGTGTAAAGGGCATCAATTAACACTATTTTGTGCACAGCCAGTACAGCAGGGGATGGAAAGAAGTGTGAGGTAGTCTCTTACAGGTGCTAGCATTAGGATCGAAATACTTCAGCAAGTGTTGACAATTAAAGAAACTGTCATGACAAACCTTTTGTTTCTGCTTGAAGCCAGTAGAGCCCATGATCTCAAAGACGTGTGTGCAGCCTGCAGACACCTGAGTGGAACCAGCCTGGAGTTACATAGTTTGGTTGCAGAAACCAACTTGGATATTAATTGGTCGTAGCAGTAAGCTCTGGGCTGTGGCACCAGGTCCCGTGTTCAGTGTCAACTTAGCCCAAGGTACATTGTAAATGCCAGCGAGGTCCACTAAACCAGCGATTCCAGCCTGAAGGAGTATATCCAGCCTGCTTGCTGGGTGTGGGATGATTTGTCCCCTCTGAACTACAGATATTAGGACCTAATTAGAAACGACATGGCTCCAAGCTCTACATCCACAGTGGGTCAGGCAAGCTGACTTGGTCACACTTGACCCCCTGGAAGCTTACTTGGTCACGGTTAATGTGGATGCAGACTTCCCTGAGGGAAACTGTGGTAAATGCTGCCTTTGCCTCTGGAGTGATGGAGGTGGGATGGTGTCCTAGAAAACTCAAGTTGCCTGTCTCTGCCTCCAAGGTCAGGCCCTGGGATTCTTCTAGGTTCAAAGGAAACAGTAGAGAATTTCTCACACAGGCACAGGAAAATGAACTAAACCCAGAGAAACCACAGGTCATGTCTGTTCCAAGGAGAGGGAGATGTCAGTCCAGGAGGATGCGTGGAGTGGTCCTTTCTCTATCCCACACCAGCTTATCCTTCCCATGGGAACTAGAACTATAGAGTTTCATCCTCTGAATGTCATTTAGCATTTGTAATCTTTTATAGTTACTGATTTTGTTCTTTTCTGCTCCTTTTGGTGTGCAACTTGGTCTTTAAGCTCTGGGATGCTGCTTGACATTCTATGGCAACATGGCTTACAACACAGCGACACAGCAACTCATTTTAGGTGAATGATGAGAAATATTTTTGGTGAAGTTTAAATTATTTTAAACTGTATGTATAATTGAAAATGGAATCCGGAAAACATAAGGAATCTGACAAAAAACTGGGTTCTGAAAGTCTATTTTAGTCTAAAAAATCTGTTATTAATGATGTTCAAGATTCTTCTTGTAAAAATGCACACTTTGGGAAAAAAAACTTTATTAAACTTTCCGTGTTGAGGTAATAGAGTAAAACCTGGCATTTTACAATAAAAGTTTTTCTCTGACTGGAAGATTTTTTCATTAAACTGTGTTTTGAAGGAAAAATTGAAGTGAGCTCATGGGCTTCTTGTGGTGGTAGGATAACAGCAATTCCCTTGTGGCCTGGGGACTCCTTGACTATGTCTGCAACATCACTTGACTTATTTCAACAGGCTGGATCTCAAACTGGTGTTGATGTGCTGTTTGTTCCTTCTCTTCTGCCACACACCCTTTGGGAGTCCACCGTCTTTTTATTTTTAATGGCATATTTTATTTCCTGTTTTTGAAGACTGTGGAAGTGGGACTCCACAGTGACCTAACCTGGTTCTCTGGTGTGTTGGAACCCTTCAGCTCCTGCTGAAATTCATGCAGTCCCTGACAATGTTGGGCACCCCTGGAATTATTTCCATAACTACACGTAAGCGATTAGTGGATGTTTGCAAAGTTTGTTCCCTAGTTCATAGAATCATAGAATCGTCTAGGTAGGAAGGGACCTTTAAGATCATCGAGTCCAACCCTTGGTGAGTTCTTATAGTTTGGTAGTTCTTGTAGTCATCTGGAATACAGGTTTTCCAGACTGATCTGAGTTTGTTGCACAAAGTGCTCAAAGTCATTCCTGTGGTGATGATGAAACTTCTGGGCATGCATTCTTTGGGTTTTAACCATAAGGGAGAAAACAGGATTTGGTATATTCATGTCATTTGGTTCAGTTTCCTGCCGTTACCTGGACAGCTGTAGTCCATGTGTGTGAAAGACTGTATTACATGCAAACATAAATCTTTAGCTGTAAGGAAAGATGGTTGCTCAAGCACCTCTTCTCTCCATGTACAGAGTGCTCTACCATGCCTTGGAGCACTCCTGAATAGACAGATGCACTGCAGGTACAAGAAAGAACAGTTCTCACCAGCACCATGGGCTCATGGTGCTACTCACAGCGCTGCAGGGTTTGGCCCTTTACTGCTGCTTCCCTGATAAAGGTGAGACCTGAGCTCATCAGGGGTGAAAAGCATTCAGCTCTTGAATGGGATAAAATAAAGCACCTCATTCAATTCCAGCTCACAAGCATGAGCCATTGCCAGGGCAAGGTCTGGAGATGAGGTGAATAGTCAGGTCCTGCAGGGAAGTGGATTCTGGAAGCTGCAGTTTGGAAGTTGTTGGTTTAATGAATGAAGAAGCAATTGCTTTATAACACGAAAGGACTTACTTTCCTGGTTCTCCACTGCTCTGCACTTTTCCCATTTTTCCTCAGTCTGTTTGAAAGCATGTCCCATACACCAGCTTGGGGTGTGCTAGGAGCTGCTTCATAAGCGATCAAGTGACCACACTGTGAGATTAGGTGAAATTAGAGACTGGGTATCTAGTTGTCCTCAGCAGAATGAAAATGGGAACCAAAGGTGACTTTATTCCTCTCCATTTGTCCAGGGGCTGCTGGAGCCCAAACAAGCCTGTAGCACAGGCTGGACGGTCTCTGCAGTTGCTGTGGTGGCTCCGCCTCTTGATCTATACTTTCCACCTCTGCGGACTTTTCACCTTTGTTTTAAACCCACATGCCTCCAGGCACACAGAGTTGAAATGACCCTGCAGCAACTTCAACCAACAACATGAACTTCTCAGAGTAGCATCTCATAAGCTAGCAGCACTGGAGTGCCAGTGGCAGAAGGGCAGCAAGCAGCTGATCACCGGCTGGAGATCTCCTTCTCCAGCCTGCACGTCCCTGGTTTCTCTCTCCTGATAGACAGGCTGGCTGGGGAGAGTGACACAGTGACCAGGAGCACTGGAGCTCTCACTTGCCTGTGGCACCTGCCCAAAAGAATTAGTCAGAGTCACTCAGCAGCTGCCTTGGAGGAGTCACCTCTGTGCACCCTGCCAGGATCAGTGGGACTTCAGACAAAGAGGACACTGTTTGGGTAATTTGTTGATGCCAAATGCATTCATTATCCATCTCTCAGTATCAGATAAACGTCTGGAAGAATTGGTCGGCAGCCACGGGGATGGTGCTTTCTGGCAGTGTCTGACGGCCTGACGAGGACAGAGAAAGCCCTAGGGAATTGCTGCACAATGAAAAGAGGAGACACACTGAGTGCAAGGCCAAGACTGTGTCGAGGACCATTGTATTCAAGTCCCACAACAACTGAGCCTTTCTTCCCTCTCACCAGGAGTCTGGGCAACCCTGTGGGATATCCCCTGTTCCAAGGGGAGGGAAAGCACTGTCCTCTCCATCTCACCTCCCTGTACAGAAGCAGTGCAAGAAAAGCACCTTTGTAGCAAGAAGGGGGCTGGAGCAGTGCATGCTCCCAACCAGTGTTTTTTTATTATGGTTATCTTATCAGCCCTGGGGCTCACAGATAACTGTACCCAGCAGCCACAGCAGACTGGGTGGGTTACAGGCAATGGTGTTCTGTGACTTATGGAGTCAACAAAGGCAGAAAAATATAAGGGTTTTCCCAAAGCCCAAGTACTCATTGCATATCATTAGAGAGGAGGCTGTTTAAGCATCTCATGAATGCTCAGCATCAGCAGTTGCTCTTTGAAGCCTACCCATATTCTGCATGAAAGGTTGCCCTGTGGTTGAGCAACTGGCCAAGCATCTGGAGCCCAGGACTCCCACCTCCGCTCTGTCCACATCTATTTGTCCTCTCTGTCAAATGAGATGGCATTTCCTTTGTCTAGTCATTTGGGTGTGGACTAGAAGCAACTGGGATTTTTCAGAGGAGAAACTGTTGGTGTTGAAAAGTGTTTGCTTGTCAAAAAACTTTTCTTAGATCCAGGACGGTGTCTCTGGTAGGGTGTGGAGGGAATTAGTCACCCCAAAATAGCCCAGAGGTTAGGGCATTTGCAAAGGCTGAGGCACATCAGGTTGAAGTCACAGCTGAGCTTCATTTAAAGCAGGAACTGGAATTTGATCTCCCACATGCCTGATGAACATCCTAACCACAGGGCTCTTCTGGAAAGGACTTGTGTTTGTCCAGAAAGCATTTCCAGAGATCTCAGTTATGCTATATTAAAAACCAACCCTCAATTGTTTCAGGGCCTCTTCTTTTCCCTAAATAAAACTCTTGCTTTCTGTCCCTGTCTTGTATGGATGCTTCTTTGCTGTACGTACGTACAGCTGCAGGCACCGTGGTGACTCTTCAGCTGAGCAGTGTCCCAGTGCCAGAGATAAAACAGGCATGTGATGTGTAGGCCAGGTGAGGTGCTCTCTCCAGTTACAGGGCTGGCCAGGATGCTCTCTGGCTTAAGTACCAGAGACCTATCCAATTCTTCTGACAGAAAGAGTGCAGGAGCTGAACTGGCAATAGGTTTCTATTCCTGGAGAGTGGAACTGATGTTGATATTCAGTTCTTTATGGAGCAAATTCCCAGTCTGACATGCAAAATGTGACATGTCTGGAGGAGAATATTTAAGAGGTTTTCTGGTCCCCCTGCACTTGCCATGCTTTCCCATCTTTGATAGCATTTTGTATCATAATTATACTCCATTTTTCACCTGTGCTACACACCATGCTTCCCATCTCGGGGATTCACCCATTCATGAACCATTCTGCCTACATCTTGCTGCTCAGACCCTCTGTGATATTGATACTGCCCTTCATTCGACAAGAAATGTTGCCTCAATGCAGACAGCTATGTCTGTAGGTGAGCAGTAGCAAAACAAAGGGCTTTGGCAAGTCCACCATTGCCCGTCTAACATCAAGTATCCAACAGGGGAACTAGGTGACTGCAGCCTGCAGCCAGTGAACCACAAAGTGGCCCAGGCAGAGCTCTGGTCATGGTGGCAGGACACCAGCTATGGTGACTGAACCCTTAGCTAGGTATATAGCCCCAGGTCTGCAAATTTCCAGGACAAGTTGGACCACATGAGACTACTGAGAAAAGCCAACAATGGCTGTCTGTGTCTCTACTTTTTGCACCCATCTTCTTTTTTCAGAGGTCACTTATTTTGCTCACAATTTTCTGTTGTTCCATCACTGACCTGGCTGCCCCCTTTGAACCAGTCTCACTGGCCAGAAGGGACCTCCTGATAGAGGTCCAACCACTTAAAATCATGATGTCTCTGGGATAGCACTGCCAATCTTTAGAAAAAGTTCCGGAGTTTCACCATCAGTCTCCTGGAATCTTTAAATTGGAGTTCTCATGCCCACTGAACAATGATGCATCATTAACTCAGTCACTGCTCCAAAACCACACCTCGAGCAAAAACCTGAGTGAACAGATAGGCTTGTAATGTGTCCTTAAAGCCAGCACATTCCTGTCTGAATTTCACCGTCTACTCCACCATCTGATGGAGGAAGTGAATTCCACAGCTGCTGCCCCTGCTGAAAATGCTCTGCTCCAGCCACCCACGCCTACAGCCAAGGCTTGAGATGCCTTATTTCTGGGAAGTGCAGCTCATTTCTCCATGGGAAACTTGCCTTCTCTGAAAAATCTCAGGTTAGACAACCAAAAATGGACCTTCTAGTCATGTATGTAAGTCTTAGCTAAACCTTGGGTGTTGCTACCCAGCTTTTTCCAAGATGCTATCGGCTGATGGGATGGTGCGTAAGCAGGGTCTCCAGAATAGCTCAGCTCATATCATAGAGGAAGTTTTGTGCAAATTCCTTTAAGACAATGTACTTCTAATGCAAAACGTCTTCCAGCCTTGTACAGAATATAAATCCCCACATGCCCTTTAACTACTAACAAATGCAGTGCAGCAGACATACATGGTATTCACTCATAGTGAAGTTTCTTTAGTGAAAACAACATTCTCTGAGACTGTAAAAGGAATCACTCGACTGATGTTAATAAACTGACAGATTAGAAATTGGAGGAAATAAGAGGCTGAGGCACTACTGCTGAAAATGCTCACAAGGCTGGAATGGGTCTGCACATTGTGTCAATCTAGGCAGTTAACTGGAAGGAAGAATCCAATTTATTCTGAGGCCCAACATGATGAATAAGTCATTTCCCCATATGGGAGCAAGAAGAACTCCTTGAAACACATTGGACAATTCAGAAAGAGCCTTTTGGCATTGAGTAATAAGTGTGGAGAAAAAAAAGAAAAGAAAAAGAGGATTCAGTTTTGAGAGTGATTTTCTCCTCTCTGTTGAGGAATTTCATTTTATCTTTACACTTAGAAACCTGTAAGTCAGGACCATTTTTTTTTTTCCCCCATTAAGAAAGGTATCATCTGTGCTAAAAGAAAATGGGCCTGAATTACTTTATTCACGGTGGGGCTTTTGTGTTTTGCATCAAGAGGCACTTATAACAATATTGTACAAATAGTGCCTGCCAACATGCACGTGGTGGATCCAAGACAGAGAATTTCCTATGTGAATCCTTAGAGGTTGGCCATTTGCTGGATAAAATGTACTAGAAGGAAGCAACTTTTAACCCTTAGTTCTTGTTTCCATCAAATAGGTGGAAGAGAAAATATGATTTCTGGATTTAAATACCACTGCTTTATATCTGCACATAAGATGTTTGATACAGTGGGACTGCAGATGAGAATGATGTATGATCCTGCCTTTTCAGGGCTTTGAGAAATGGTGACATGTTCAAAGACCCATATCAAACACCAGCTTTTGGCCCAGGGTGTGAATAAGGACTTCCCCATCCCCCTGAGCATTACATGGGATTTGTCACCCATCATGTCCCTCTGAGGGGGTTGACAGTCTCTATATGCTCTCTACATCTTGGCTTGCATCCTGTAGACAAAGGAAAGTGCGCTGTCCTGGGTGTCCAAACGCCCTTGAACATGAGGAAATTTTAGCCCTGGATCCAGACAGACCATGTGCCTGAGGCTTGGGGCACTAGTCGCCGGGATCAGTGCAGACATAAGTTTATTCAAGAGGTTAACAGTGAGGAAAGTGCAGTAACTCCTGAGGCCAAAGCTTGGAAGCATTGGGATTCCCTTGAACAGGGCTAAAGCAAGTCCTGCCTTCCCCAGTCCCTTAGCGGTGTACCTACACAGCACAGCACAATCCTGCAGGGTGTGACCTTCCTACACAACGTGACTGCATTGGCACAGCACTGTCACCTGGTTAGTCCTTTTTTCACCAGGCTGGTTAGCCAGAGTGGGGCTCTGTGCTAACCCAACAGAGCCAGCTGCACGTGCACAACACGCTTCAGAGCTGATTTGAATTACCTGATCTTTTTCATGTCACAGAAATTATGCAGACTAGCTTTTTAATGCAGTTACTGTTGCTTCTGTTTCCCATCATGCCTGAAAACATTACAGCAACCAGAAATGCAGTGAGGACCAGAATACGCATGAATAAGGGCACAGCCTGTTTATTAAAACAGAGAAAGCTTCCCCTGCATGAGGAAGGAGGGCTAGTTCCAATTTCAGCTCATCGGCGCCTTTAGCCTGAAAGGAAACACTGTGAAATACCTTGGGCCAAACCTCCTGCAGCATTTGCGCGTGTTCCCTGATGCACAGCCTTCCTGCCGCTCCTGCACACCTTGAAGTTTGAGCTTGCTTGCGAATGAACACCAGCATGGAGTCCTGGCAACCTCAGGGGTGCACAGACATGTTCACTCATGCACAGTCGAGGGTGTTTTCGTCAGATCCATGCAAGCCTTAAAACTGCGTTTGCTCCAAAATGACTGGCCCAGGTCTCTGTTGTGCAAAACAAGCTTTAGCCCCGTTCTCAGTGGTGCCCCCGACTCGTGGTCATACAAATGGGAGGAAGAGCTGCTTTCATATGCATAGTTTATTCTCTTCTCCACTTTATTGTCCTTCAGATACGGTAGCGTTCAATTTATTGATGTATTATATAACGTAACCTTAGCTTCAGGCATTATCTGTCCTCATTCTATTTTTAACAGCCAACCTGATCTTTATATATTATTTCCTAAACTAAAGGCTCAGGTCTCTTTGATGTTATATTTGTGAGTATTTTGCAATCTGCACTTGAGAGATAAAGCCATTAACCTAAGTCCTGATGATTTCATGATTAACATTGAAGAATTATGGGCAATGCATCACACTGCATCTCACGCTATAGATATGGGAATGTTTTTCCCCATAACAGAGTTAAACGCTTATATTCAGCACATCAGCCCTGATGGCAGCTCTCAGCAGTACTGAAGGATTCAATATAGGCATGAATATTTTTAAGTGTTAGTACTAGCAATCTTTTTGGATGAGACATGCTTTTCTACACAAATGTAGTATGCTACAGGCATTTGCTACGTGGAGCAGCTTAGACTCCAAAGCAAGGACTTATGTTGGAGATCTAATGTAACTGGTTGCAAAATACCATTAGTTTTTAAAATAATATATGATAATGTACTAACACAAAAGGGATTGTTGTCAAGAATATGTAACACAGCCATGGATGGCCATCAGAGGGATCAAGAAGAATTAATCACCAGTTGGCAGTTGACTAGGGTCCAGTAACAGTCTATAAACTCACAGTGAAGGCACTGGCATTTTTTTCTCCTTTTTTCAATGCCGTATGCTACAACATGGGCTGGCCCTTTAGAGAGGCTTGGGGGTACCCTAAAGAACAAGTCAGTGACCTAGCAAATGCTCCCCCCAAACTGGGGGCAACTGATTGGAAAGGATAAATAGATACAGAAAGCTGAGAATGAAATTGGGAAGGTCAGTAAGAGTTCATTAAAGCCCCTAAACCACACAAATTCTCACTGGACAAGGAAGCCACTTTTTGCAGAAACACTCCTTTTCTCATTAACAGAGAGAAGGCTACAACTAGAGAAAAATGTACTGTATTACTGATGAGTAAAGGAGAAATAGTGGTGAATATCTGTTGCATGATCTGCTTATTAAAAAAAAATACAAAAACTAAACGAAGCTAAAGATAGTGGGAGAAGAAACCGTTCTTGGGACAGAAGACAGAAATATGTTCAAATTTTGAAAGCATCTTCAGAATCAAAGAACTGAAAAGTTCTTGAATTGAAACAATTTTTAGGAAGCAAACCAAACAAAATTACAATTTATGTTTTCTTCCTCCAGAAAATACATCACAGTTTTCAGCTGCTATTTTTGATGTAATAACCCAAGAGATGCTTCAGGAGAGATATTTACCTAAGACACACAAGAGCAAGACTAAGTCCCAGAAAAAGCCAAGGAATTCCTGACCCACTTGGTCATTAGGCCATCCCTTTGTTTTGTGAAAAAAATGCTAAAGCTCTTAAATTCCTCCTGAAGCATAATAATACATTCAACCCATTTTTAATCAGCCAGTGCTCCAGGAGAAAGGGACTGCTATCTGTGGTTCAGACAATACAGGTAATAAGTTGTTCCTGCAATGATGGACCAGAAAAAGGTAGTGGTGCATTCTTGGGAGAGGCTTGAGAAAGCTCATTTATTTAGCTTGCTGTAAATTAAGATTGATTTGATCACTAGCAAGAAGTACTGTGGGGAAATCACTTTTCAAGAGAGGAATCATGTCTGAAAGTTGAAATGAGAGAAATTCAAATGAGGAGGAGGCAGAAATTTTAACAAATTGTTGTGTGTGTGCGGTTTAGATGATTCTGGTAGAAAGCAATTCCTGTAAAGGCAATGTAAACCAACAGTAAGTGCAAATAAATTCAATATGGTTACAAAGGCACACCACCCAAAGGGAAAAGAATGTGTGTGGGGTGGGGGGCAGAGAGTATTGAGAAAACTAATCTTCAGGGCAACTGGGCAGACTCATTATTGAAGACACATCACAACGTTATGCATGTCCTATGATCATGCAGAGCATCATCAAAAGCTGAAGGTACAGGGAGGTGAGTGACCTTCCTCCTGCGCTGGGCAGGGCAGGGCAAGGTGTATCATGTAGCTCTGAATCAGTTTTGTTTCATTTAGGCTCCTCTAATTGCATTCCATTTCATTTCCCGTTTATCAACAAGCTTCACTGCCAAGTTAGGGGAAGTTAAACTCTTTATCTAATTACTATTGTGTTTAAATACTTTTGTCTTGGAGAGCTGAGTACTAAAAGGCATGGGTGTGGGTGTGAGTGCCTGTGGGGGGGGAAATGGGGAAGAAAAGTTGTCAATCTTGAAAGTGTCCTCCTTGGGGAGGTGGGTGGGGGAAATAAATAGATTTATTTTCAATACAGAATAGTGTTTCTCTCTGGCATTACAGGAATATTTACAGGAAAACTTGTAAGAGAAGTGGCATTTAGACTTCTTGCATAGTATGCATGCTCACATTGTCACTCTGCACCAATCTGAAAAAAAAAAAATAATCAGAAAGACTATTTTTAAGGCTGACACTGTCAGAAGCAGGCACCTAACTCTGGACTTTTGGAAACACCAGCTATATATGTCTCTAGTTGAGTCATGGGAATATTTTTAATCAGCTCTATCATTTTATCCCTAGTCTTTCCACTATCCAATAAAACACGAAGGAGAAGGCTCGGAGCAGGACATACTGCTCCTCAGTCCCTGTGCTCCTGCTCTCACAAGGTACCTGTTAGTGGCTTTCCAGCTCCCTGACTCTCACATTCTTGATTGCCCAGTAGTTCAGTAGAGAGATGGAGGGGAACTTAAGCAAAAGCCTCCCCTAGTCCAGTAATTGCTCTCTAGGCAAACAATGCACTTGTCAGTGAGTCACCACAGATTTTCGATGCATAATAAGGGAAAAGACAATAATTTATTATCAGAACAATTCCTTTTGTCTGCACAATGTCATTATTTTCCAGCAATATTTATAGCTTAAGAATGTGTATATTTGCTCTGTGTTTTTTGTTGTAACATCATGCAAATCAAAAATATAAATAGACTGTGGGATAAAGGGAGACATGTCTGAGCGCAGCAGTGACTGATGAGGAATGGGTTTGAAACTGGTAGAGTCAGTGGAGGCAGGCATGGCAGTGTCTCATATCCACTAACTACCTCCCCTCTAAAATATCCCAGTGCATTCAAAGGAGGCTGCCACACTCAATGAGCAAGATACTGTTCTCATTCTTGTTTTTCTGACAGTACATTTTTTTCAGTTTTTAAAAGCTCCAGATCTTCTAGCCCAGATTTCTTGATCCTATTTGGAGGCCACACTCCCATGCTGGAGAATCCCTCTTCTCTTCTGAGCAAGCTCAGAGCTGGCACAGCCGTGGAGAGTGGGAGAGCTGGGAAGGAACGCCTGGAGCAGGATGAGCCCTGGCACTTCCTACCAGGTGAAGAAGCACTTGGGGGCTGCTGTCTGGGGCAGGCTGGACTTCTGCCAGACTGGAGCCGACTTCTTGAGGCACCTTTTGCTGAGCTGCCAAGTAAAATCATGGTGAGCTGTAGGGATCTGAGTCCAGGAGAGAGCCTAGTCGGCAAGAATAACTCCCTAGGGAGCAGGGTTTGGGATCTCCAGGCCTGCTGCCCATCTGTTAGATAGGGACAACTCCCACAGAGAGCAAGCAGAGGCACCTCCAGGGAGCAGAGACATGTGGAGCTCCAGGTACACGTGTTACTACAGTAGAACCAAGCGGCCCAGCTCAACATCTTGCTGCAGTCGGATAATTGTGCCCACAAGTCAGGAGGTTGCTGGAAGTGGCATTATTACCCAGGTATGCTGGCTGGTGTAGCCAGGAGGTAAGGCGCAGTAGCATTAGTTCAGTGAGAAGGTATGATTAAGTTACCCAGCTTTATGAGAAATGAGCATAGCCATGAATAGTGAGTCATGACTGCAAATGAAACACATCTGAACCGAGTGAGAGATGAAAAGTCACTGCCTCCAGACCCCAGATCTCTGGCAGAGTATTACTTGAGAAAAAGGTGAACTGAAGCTCAGATACCAAGAGAAAGCACAGCTACAAGAGATCAATAGCTTTGAGAAAACATCTGTGCTCAGCAATGATGTTAACTTTAACTCCAGACACACTACTGGCTGCCTTCTTTAGCAACTACATAGAAAACAAGAAGGGGTTCATAGTCCATTCAATAACTGGCAAGGGTGGCTCACCAATCGCTTAGAGCTCCAAGCTGTCCTTTCTTTGTGTGCTGAAGAGGCATTGCACTATACTCACAAGCTGTATGATGCTGCCATACTGACACCAGTGGTTTTGTGGTTATGCCTATAAAGATTAACTAGCGAGGTCCCTCAGCTCCCTATGGCCAGCTTCCATCATTTAACGCGAGAGTCTTAGCCTTCTCTGGCCCATAGGTTAAAGTACTGGGCAAGTAACATGCTGTGGGCCCGGCTGTATTTGGCTTCTGCTGCCAATCTGGGGTTTAAGCGGTGGCAAATTTGGTGTGTTCATGATTCTGTGGTTATGAGTAACAGCAGAGGATCTTGCGGGCAACATGCTGGGAACCTATTACTTAACTTCAAACCAAGATTAGGAGGTGTTTCTACAAAATAGTCTCCCTCAGCCAGAAGAAATGGGATCACCTGTGACAGTCTGTAGTCCTTTGTATTTTTATGTAAAAGCTAGGGATTTCTGATTCACTGAGGGAGTTCTGATCAACTGTTCCCAATAGTTGATCAGCCTTGTTGTTCACTCGTTACCAGTGTTTCCCAGGTTTGATTTTTAGCTTCCAGGCGCTGCAAATTCGAACTGTACAGTCATCTGTTCTAATGCATCACCAGCCACACCAATCAACATCTTAAAAAGGCAAAGATCTGGACTTTGCTGGCAGCTCAATGTCCTCACATGGAAGATGTCACTGGAAAGGGCCTCACAGTTACTTAACAAATAAATCTTTAAGAAAGTCTTTTGAAAATCTACCCCAGCAGTGTTGATTTGAAACAACTGATGTTGGTTGCAGTTTCAAAGACCCATGACACAAGATCTTAAGAGCCTTGGGATCCTTCCAGCATTGTTGGGCAACTGAATCAGCATAATCTTATAAAAATTCGCATATGCTTATGTGTGAGTACCTTGGCATGAGAATCAAATCCCTGGCCACACTGTACCTTTGGCAGATGCAATCCCTACTGGAGCTCAGGGGCAGCAGCAGAGGAATGGTCCTGTATGAAAGACACGCCAAAGGCCTGAAGGTCAAGTGAATTTGAGAGTAGAGTGTGTATAATAGCTGAAAGAAGAGCTTTACAGAAGGAAAAGGGGAAAAAAAAAAGAGGAGAGCAGTCCACTGAAAACAAACTCACTAGCATTGAAGAAACTTGAGGTTGTTCCCTGTTTTGTTGACACTATTTTTCCTAAAATTATTTCATAGCAGTTTGACAAATAGAAGCGACGCTGCTGGAGAGCTGACCATCTGTCTGCCCCTCCCTGCCCTCCTGCTTGTTGTGTTTTTCCATTAGCACTGGTGCCTTCAGGGCCTCGTAAAAAAAGAGAGGCAAATAAGTTGCATAACCCCACGTGCTGCACCGCGTGTGGGACATGGTCAGCAGAAGCCCTCAGAGTCATCTCCAAAGGCATCCCCATGGCGCCTCTGCTAGACAATTAAGTGGGAAGCACTCACTTTGTGGGCACAGTGATCATATCTACCCCTTCTGGGCCGCTTCCCTATAGGTCTCAATGTTTTTTTCAGGTGTGAAGTTGTAGCAATGTTCCTTTTGTAAGACAGTGAACATGAGGCAGCAACTTGTCTGAAGTCACCTGGTGAGGCAGATGCCAGCAGGTTGTAGGAGAAGGTCCAATAATGTGAGCTGCAGCTGCCTGGAGTGACACCATGGAGCAGCTCGAAGGAGCAGAGATCTCTTTGTATCTTTCTTGTGGCTGTGTATGGTTAAGAAGAGAGTGTTCATGGTTTGCCCTTTGCTCTGTCATGATGGAGGAGGGAGGAGGAAGTTTCTTTCCTCCCACAGAGGAAGATATATTCCCTTTCCAGAAAGACTGCTTGCAGGATAGAGGTGAATCTTCTTTTCTTGCATGTCTCAGAGCAAAGATGAAGTCAGTGGAGACAGCTTCCCTTCCTCTCCTACATGTGGGAACATTTCTGAAGTAAGGTATGAAAGTGTCACAGTGTCTGGCTTCTTTAGCCACGCCGTACATGTCCCATGGTTTCTTGGTAGAGGAGAGAAAGCAGAGAAAGTAACTCAGGATGAGCCCCAGCTGTGCTGGAGGACAGCTGTTACTTGAGATATAACCTCTCTCAGAAGCAACTTCTTGACTTGTGGCCTATTTATATAGTGGAAAATATTTGTAGGAGAGAGGATATGGGATAGGACCTTTGCAGGTGAACTGCTGGGAAGCTAGATGACCCTCCTTGGAGCTCCACACAAAGAGAAGTTAGCCAGTTAGGATGCTGTTTTCTGTCTCAGTGGTACTCAGGGATGAAACACTCCCAGGGTCCTTGGCCTAGATTTCCCTTTGCACCTTCATCTCCCAGCAGGCAATGTATCGAGGTCTCTTCTGAAGATGTGATGATGTGCCAGGAATCCCAGTGAGCTTTTGTGAAAAACATGATGAGCAGAGTGTCCCCTCTGATTAAACTCCAGTAGTTCAGCAAAAGGCAGGATTTCTAAAGAGAAGCCAGCAGAGTCCTTCAGAACCTGCTCTGTAGAAAAGCATCACACAGAATTTAATAGATAATAAACTCCTTTCTTTTTCTTTCTTCACCAGTATTTCAAAGAGATTTCCAGCTCCATTCCAGACTTTTTAAAAAAAAAAAAAAAGGAAGGTCTCACCTCCAGTAAATTCTGGGGGTCTGCAGAGTCATAAGTCCCCACGAACATGACTGACTTCATCCTTATTAAATGCCCTGGGACATTTCTCCCATCAATCCCAGCCTTCTCCTGCCCAGACATCCCAACAGTTTTCAGTGGAGGCTTTGCTTCCAGACGACACCGCCCTCTGATGGAACAGCAGAGATTTGTCACTCTCGAATTTCCCTGTGAAATGGGAGCAGGGATGGGGGGGGATATAGCCTATAGTGGGATGTGGGGAGGTTGTTTTGGAAATAGAGGGTGTTCTTCCCCAGGTTCCCTCAAGAGAGGCGATTCCTGGACCAGGAGGCTCAAGTCTCTACCATAGCTCCTTTACCTACTTTTTGTTCTGAGGACAAGGGAGACCAGATGACCAAGATCATGAGGATGGGAGATACAACTGCTACACGCCTCGGGCAGATATAAGAGGAGAATCATTTTAAAGATGGAAACTCTTGAAGTGAACGGGCCATGTCCTGGAAAACAGAGGTAAAGAATAGCAGGTTTGCCAGGCTGAAAGTTGCTGGGAACTGCAAACACAGTGTCTTCCCTGTTCCAAGAAAAATATTTCTGTGCCAGGCATCTGGAGATCTCTGACCACAGGACAGCCAGAGACAATGGTGTAGGTGTCGACATGTAACAACTGAGCAGAAGGTTGGTCCAGAGATGTCCTAAGATCCCTTCCCGCTGGAATTATCCTGTGTTCCCATGAACTGTGTTGACTCCCTGAACCACAAGCTTGTGATGCACATTGCAACCATGCTGGCCTCACGCTGCTGGTATTATAACTGTTTTCTGTGGATAGTGGCTGACCTGCCTGATATTTAAGAAAGTGGGAGGTTCTGCTGTAATGTGAAAAAAAGGACTGGGGCCAGGTAGTATCTGTGAGGCTTAGAGAGAGCAGGTGCTGCAGGAGGGACAATAAGTAAAGGCAATTTAGCTTGTTAGTTCCAGCTGATGAACAGTTTGGTCTTGGTGAGGCTGTTTCCTTTTGCTAAGGCAAGACAGAGAAGACCTGGCAGAGGAAAGGAGAGAAAAAAGACTTCTTCCACCTGGGGCATGTCGGCACTTTTCATTTGAGCGGGAAGTGTTCAAGAAGCTCAAGTTCTGTAGAAACTCTTACAGCTGACAGCAAAGAAGCCTCTGCTTTCAAAGCCAAAGGCTCCGATTGCTGCCTTGGCTGTCAGCTTTTGCAGATTTACGTGTTGTAGGGAGAGGAATATCAGCTGCTCAGAAGACAGGTTTTATTAAGGCTTTCAGGCTGGCCATCTTTGACAGCCTCCTCCCGCTGGGGCTAGTATTTTTTATTGATGTAATGGGAAAGCTTTTTCCCTTCAGATGTCTTTTTAATGCCTCCTGTCTCATTCTATCATGGAGTCAGAGAAATAAGAGATGGAAAACACCTATGAGGTCATGGGGCCTCTGCCTGTCCTCACCGGTGCTGAATCAAGATGGGCAGATCCATTACATTCCTGTCGCATTTCATGCAGTGGCCACAAGTCCTGTGCTTGCAGTCAAAGAAAATAGTTAATTTAGGCACAAACCAAAATATCTTCCCCTTTCATCTTAGTCTTTTTTTCCAGAGAATTATCAAAACTCCTAGCATGATGAGGTTTTTCCCTTTTCTTATTTCAGAGCATCTTGTAGCAAGGCAGCTGAATCTCTTCTGCACCTCTCAGATGCTGTCCTGCCTTGGTTCCCCTGTATGTCACTGTCCCACATATTCATACTTTTGCTTAGCTGTCAACTCAGGTGGTGTTGGAGGAGTCCACCCAAGAATACACCCTCCCCACACCTCCCTCTGCCACTTGTGGACATTTCCCTTCACACCAGCTCTCCTGGCCCCCAGATCTCTCCATCAGAGGAATCATCTCTCATGCCTTATTCTCCAGCACCATTTTAATAAAATATAACCAGCTCTACAGATTCTTGAGTGGAGTTTGCCCTCCTAAAAGTTGAGAGCGTGCAAGGCTGGCTGGCTCGATGTCTTGTTAAGGTTATGTACTGCCTGGCACATGAGATTTCTGTCTGGAGCATATCAAATATCCAGGGAGCAGTGACTTTGTCAGGGAGAGATCACAAATGCCCATATTAGACCATGCCCCAGTTTCAATGCCATTGAGAAGGTTTTCTTTCCATCCTTGTGGTACAACAGGATAGTAGATGGCTTCTTCATCACTTTGTTTCTCTCCCCATAAGATGGTAAAGCTCTTGGGTACCCTCTCATGCACCAATACACACCAGGAGTAAGTGCACTGAAATCAGTGAAATCTCAGAAGTGCCAGGAGGAGCATGGAAAACGTGAAGGCCACAGCACCAGAGCACAGCTTACCACTACTCTACCCAAGCAAAGTAGAGGTGCTTGTTCTCAGCTGACTGAAAATACTTGCCGGCTCCATATGGACCTTCTGGAAGCATTTCTACCCCCATTTCACAGCTCAATGAGTGTTATGGTGACAGCTCACTGGTCCAGCAGTGTGACCCAAGAAGAGGACAATGCTCCAGGCTTAGCTGGCTCTGCTTGGCTGATGCATAAGATCATGCTGGTGTCATTCACCATTTCTGGTCCTGAAGTCCTGGCAGTGTAGCCATCTGCTTTATGACTACAGGAAGCGTGTCCCTGATAGTGAGGCGGTTCCAGTGTATGAGTTCGTCATCTAGGAAGTGAGCTCCTGTATAACAGGCACTGGTCAGCCTATGAGCACTTCTCTTGACGTTCAGGGAGAAAGAAATAAAGAGAAGCTTAAAAGCCACAAATAACTCTATTCCAAAATTTTCTTCTCCATTTTCCCAGTATATAGAGTCAAGACAGAGTAATAATGACAGCTCCGCAATGTGAGTACACACAGAATGATATAATTCTGTGTTTTGCACTAGGTCTATGATTATAAATGTACAGGTATGTACATGACTAGTGCCAGCAGACATAATTCAAGTCACCTCTCCCACTCTGAGGGGAACAGAGACCTGGAGGGCTCATCTTTAAAGGCTGCCCTCAAAGATTCATTTCAAACACTGTTTGTTGCTTGGAATTCTGCCTCAGCACCCGGGTCTTGGAGCACCGCTAAAAACTACAAACATGAGTGAAAACTAGTTCAAAACAAAATTATTTCTGTGCACACTGTCCCAAGCCTCTGGGCTAGTTGCTGTATTTGTCTTTCATGTGAGGTTCTCACAGGGTCTGAAAGAATCTCATTTTCAGGTTTCCATGGGAGAAGGGGGTGTCCGGGAAGCACAGATCCTCCCTGGGCTGCTTGGACAAACTTCTGTCACCCTTGGGCCGACCTGGTGTTGGGAGTTTGGTGTAGAAACCATGGAGGTGGAAAATCACAAAATCCACAGAATGATAGGGGTTGGCAGGGACCTCTGGAGATCATCTCGTCCAACCCCCTGCCAAAGCAGGGTCACCCAGAGCAGGTGGCACAGGAACGCGTCCAGGCGGGTTTGGAATGTCTCCAGAGACGGAGACTCCACCACCTCCCTGGGCAGCCTGTGCCAGGGCTCTGCCACCCTCACAGGAAAGAAGTTCCTCCTCATGTTGACATGGAACTTCCTATGGTCAAGCTTGTGCCCATTACCTCTTGTCCTGTTGCCGGGCACCACTAAAAAGAGCCTGGCCCCATCCTCCTGACACCCACCCTTTAACTATTTAGAAGCATTGATAAGATCCCCCCTCAGCCATCTTTTTTTCCAGACTGAAAAGACCCAAGTCCCTCAGCCTTTCTTCATAAGAGAGGTGTTCCACTCCCCTCATCACCTTGGTAGCCCTTTGCTGTCCCCTCTCCAGCAGTTCCTTGTCTGTCTTGAACCAGGGAGCCCAGAACTGGACCCAGCACTCCAGATGCAGCCTCCCCAGGGCAGAGCAGAGGGGGAGGATGACCTCCCTCCACCTGCTGGCCATGCTCTTCTTGATGCCCCCCAGGATGCCATTGGCCTTCTTGGCCACAAGGTCCCATTGCTGGCTCATGGTCACCCTGTTGTCCACCAGGACTCCCAGGTTTCTTTCCACAGCACTGCCCTCGAGCAGGTCAGCCTCAACCTGTGCTGGTGCATGGGGTTATTCCTCCCCAGGTGCAGCACCCTACACTTGCCCTTGTTTAATTTCCTCTCCGCCCAACGCTCTGGACTGTCCAGGTCTCGCTAAACCAGGCTACAGGCAATCAGAGCTGGTGGAAGACTGCATGAGAAGGGATCTCTGGGTACAGTGTGTTTGGGTAGTTATTACTGGTTTTTATAAATGCTTTAAAACCTCTGCCTGGCCCGAGCACAAGCAGCATACCTTCCCCCTCCTCATTCAACCTATTTGTGTCAGCATCAACATGGTTAGTCTTACATCAGCCCTTGTATCTCAATGCAACAAAAATCTGCAAGTCCTGCCTAACCTTTCAGGAGTGCTGGACTAACACTGGGGTCTCTGCAGAAATATATCTCAGCAGAGTGTTAGGAAGGACCCAGCATTCTGTTCAGTAATGGCTGAATGGCTCGAAACAGGTAATTATACTGGTGAGCTCAAAGGTGAGGTTATAAAGGAAACCTTTGGCCAATCAAATACCCAAGAGCCGTGTTTTTCAGGACTATGTCTGGACAGTAGCATGCTCCACATGCTTTTATAAACTCTTGTCTGGAGAGGACATTCAAAGAAAGAATCTGGAAAATCAAAGCCAAAGCAATAAAGGGTGAACTGTAACAGTACACTGTCCCAGCACTACAGCCTTTGCTGGATGTAGACAGAGAGAAGAACTCATAGAATCATAGAAGCATGGGATTGGAAGGGACCTCTGGAGATCATCTCGTCCAACCCCCTGCCAAAGCAGGGTCACCCAGAGTAGGTGGCACAGGAACGCGTCCAGGCGGGTTTGGAATGTCTCCAGAGATGGAGACTCCACCACCTCCCTGGGCAGCCTGTGCCAGGGCTCTGCCACCCTCACAGGAAAGAAGTTCCTCCTCATGTTGACATGGAACTTCCTATGGTCAAGCTTGTGCCCATTACCTCTTGTCCTGTTGCCGGGCACCACTAAAAAGAGCCTGGCCCCATCCTCCTGACACCCACCCTTTAACTATTTAGAAGCATTGATAAGATCCCCCCTCAGCCATCTTTTTTTCCAGACTGAAAAGACCCAAGTCCCTCAGCCTTTCTTCATAAGAGAGGTGTTCCACTCCCCTCATCACCTTGGTAGCCCTTTGCTGTCCCCTCTCCAGCAGTTCCTTGTCTGTCTTGAACCAGGGAGCCCAGAACTGGACCCAGCACTCCAGATGCAGCCTCCCCAGGGCAGAGCAGAGGGGGAGGATGACCTCCCTCCACCTGCTGGCCACACTCTTCTTGATGCCCCCCAGGATGCCATTGGCCTTCTTGGCCTCAAGGGCACATTGCTGGCTCATGATCATCCTGTTGTCTACCAGGACTCCCAGGTTTCTTTCCACAGCACTGCCCTCGAGCAGGTCAGCCCCAACCTGTGCTGGTGCATGGGGTTATTTCTCCCCAGGTGCAGCACCCTACACTTGCCCCTGTTGAATTTCATAAGGTTCCTCTCTGCCCAAATCTCCAGCCTGTCTAGGTCTCTCTGTATGGCAGCACAGTCTTCCGGTGTGTCAGCCACCCCCCCTGAGTTTCTGCACTCTTCCCTACCTCCTTAGAAGACGCTTCTAGTCATCTCAGAGGAAGGTTGTGTGTGCACACTTAGGACCAACACAGGGATGTCCAGTCTAAATTGCTCCCCCTGTGTCCTCCTCCACTTGCATCTCTCTGGGAGCTCTTCCCCTGCCCACCCTTTCCCATCCTAGCCAGCCATCTCTGACCGTGGTCCCTTTGCATTCTGTGGGAGAAAGTAGGATTCTTCTGGAGGGGTGTCCAAGACCTGAGCAGGTCTCCCTTTCTGGGCTGCCTCTGCCCGTGCTGGTCTCTCTGCCAACAGCAGCAGCAGCCACAGGAAGAGGTGCCTGAGATAGCAGCTTGTGTGATGCAATACCCCACCGGGGATGGACTCTGTACTCCTTAGATAATACTCTGAGCAGGTCCCAGCTTAATTTTGGATGCCACATATGTGAATGAGTAACTAAAAATACCAATATATTCAAATGCAAGATAATTTCACATGGCACATCCAACTGGCTTTTTAAAATCTGAAGCCAACATTGCTGAAAGATACATATTTGTCATCAGGAGAGAAGGGGCTGGAGTCTGCTTCCTGAACTCCCACAGAGCACAGGGAAAGCAAAAAACACTTCAAAATGTCTTCCCAAAGGGAGTTCTGCCTATAGATGAAACTCCATATTTCCCAAGGCTTGTCCAAGACATGCTGAATGTTGTTTTCAATGTCTGAATTACATTTAGCTTCTGGTTTAATTTAAAAATATATATTTTTTTGCTGAAGGAAACAGATACAAAATGTTGTTTAAGGACCTCACTAAATAACTATCCACCCCCTGGATGCATAGCTGAACACGTGTGGACATGTACCTTCCACACAAGCAGGCACATATGCTACTCCACACAGCTCACCAGCGTAGGCATGGGCACTCACACATTAACATGGACTCACCACACTTCTGAGCAGACATTTGTCACAAACTGACGAACCAGAGGAGAGTAGCTACACATAGGCAGGCCCTTGTGCATAAATACGCCTTTGTCATCTGCATCATTTACTGGGACAAGAGCTTTCTTGATGCCGGGCTGTCAGGTTGCCTTGCTTTTAAACACCCAATATCACTAGTGATGGCAGGTGCAGTGCTATGGATGGTGCTCAATGCACCAGCCGGCATTGTCACCAGGGCCTGGGACACGGTGACACTGTGACATGCACTGCCACAGGGAGACCTGCAGAGTCTGGCACCTCCTTGTGCAGGAACCTCTGGAACAACTACCCCTCATGGGAAATGTGGGACACCATTGTGGATACCTCCCTTCCCAGGAATTGCGCAGAGCATTTAGGTGCCTGAGAGGAGTGTTGAGGGATCTAAATGACTTGGTATCTGAAATGAAGATGCCCAGAGCTTGCGTTTGGGGATCTCCTGTGAGTTGTTCAGAATGAACATGTCACCGTCCCACAGAGCAGGCAAGGCAGAGCCTGTCCTGAGATAGCTGTGTGCCATGTGTGCACGCACCACACTGTGGAAGAGCAGAGGGAATGTGGGGAACACCCCACCAGCGCAGCGCGCTCTTCAGCAGGAGGGGCTGAGCTCACATTTCACACTAGATAAGATTGTGCTCATTAGCAGCTGCCAGAGTGGCTGGCATGCCCTCTGTTCACACCCCTGCTTACTCCCTGATAACGAGCCTGTGCCCTTTGTCTTTCTCGTTCTCTTCATTTTTACTGGAAAAAGCATGTCATTGCTCTTCCTTCCTAAATCTGCTCTCCTCAGCCCCATCACACCTTCCCTAAAGCCTTGTTGATGTTCAGGCTCAGATCTGGATAGCAGATCTCCATCTGAGTGTCCCCATCTGGGCTCTCAGTCCCAGGTGCTTCAGGTTACTCAACCCTTTTCTCATACCTTTGGAGAGAAATGAAGGTCAGTTCTGTCGCAAAAAAAAATGTTGCTCTAAAATGAAACATTAAAGTATTTCACTGACAAATACTGGACAAAGTATTTCAATATTTTAGATGGTGCTTTACCAAGTTGGGTCTGAGAGTCCACCAGCACACAGTCCACATGCAATGCTCTCTGACGGTCCAAAGGAAAGCTGTCCCATCCTTCCTGAAGAGAAATATTTCACATACACATGCATACACTTATGTACCTTTATAAAATCTCAGCAGCTTTTAGATATCAAACTAAAGACAGAAGGCCCTTTAGGGCTTTGTGCCAGGGATATTTGAAAATGTTTGTAGCTCACTGTCTTTGGTGGCACTGAAGTCTCTCTCAG
Organism: Stercorarius parasiticus; assembly: GCA_013396915.1. NCBI lineage: Eukaryota > Metazoa > Chordata > Aves > Charadriiformes > Stercorariidae > Stercorarius > Stercorarius parasiticus. The sequence goes on along the minus strand of VWZL01000430.1, from coordinate 746,331 downwards.
TTCTGGACTTGGTATAAGAGCCAGTGGCTCATCTTGAAAGTTTGAAATTACTCCTGCAAATTAATCTTGCCATGACAGTGCTGCAAAGATAGTCTGGTTTCTTCAGATCACATAAATCTTTCTATGATTCTATGAAATGTCACTAAGTTGGTAGTAGTCCACTATTTTGAGGGAAGTTGTCATTACATATTACCATTGAGCCATGTCTTGTGTCCTGAGCGCTCTCTAGGCCCATCCCAACGCAAGGCTGGAGGTGATACAAATAGACCTGTCCCCTACTGACCGGGCAGTGAGCTGTAGTGTGTCTACTTTGTTTCGACTAGGTTCTCAGATAAGTAATCTCTCTTGAGACCTGATAAATATGAGAAAATTGAAGGAAGTAATTTAATATCTTTTCTACTGCTACGGAGTTCAAAGGGTTTGCATAGCACCTTGAAGGTGCCGCTCAATTTGCTTTGCATTCCCATGAACCAAGAATAGGAAACATCAAAAAGATCCCACATCTAACATCTTGAGGCTTTCTGACACCATCCACACTACCAGCTATAGAGTGGCTGGAAGCACCAGAACTAACTTAAAATGAGCAAATTGAGGTAGCAGAAGCAAAGTTTTGCAAGCATTTGGAGCTCAAGGTCACATTATTCTGCACTGTGGTTAGATGAATTAGCCCACACTGCCAAGTGGGAAACCATAGCCAAAATACTCCCAGTGCTGTGTTCAGCTCACTTTAGGCTAACCCATCTCTGCCCTATGCTGGAGTCTGCCACAGGAGTAAAGTCATTGTGAATGGGAAGACACAGAGATGACGTGGTTTTCAGATCTAAACCAAAGATTTTATAAAAAGTGCTGATCTAGGCAGAGGAGTAACCACATGCTATGGACACTTTGTTAGCCCTTGTTGGGTTGCACCGGGGGAAGTTCTCTGAGGGCTAGACTCTGCTCCAGCTCCTTGTGCTGCTCAGGGACACAGCTGTGCAAATAATAGGCAGTTCTGAGAATTGCTTCGATATAGCTCAGCATGCTAGACTTTATCTTCAGGTGGTATAACTCTTTTCTCTTCCCTTTAGAGAGAAATGGAGGTCATTTCTGGGGGAAAAAAAAAAGCCATTCTAAAATCAAACATCAAAATATATCACTGACAAAAAATGGGCAAAATATTCTCAGATTCCAGGAATGATTTCCTCTGAAGTACCTTTGTCTCCACCAGAAATATTTGCAATCTTAAATTTAGATTCAAGTATAGTTTTGGTGCAGCCCAGATTCCAGGGTTGTTTTTGTGGATTCGGTGGGCCATTTTCCCATTCAGGAGCTGAGAGTGCCAGGGAACCTGATTTTTTGCAGAATCATGTTTGAAGATTTGATTTCACACATAAAGCCATTCATTTCACTCAACATAAGAGAAGTCCTGATGTGTCAGAGTGCTGGCCCGTGTAGTCCAGGGCTCTGTCTCTCAGATTCAGACTGAAGTAAGGACTTTTTCCACCTCTCCTCCTAAGGCAGCTTTTCCATCCCCTCCAGTATCCCCATTGCCTTTCTCTGTCTCAGGGTCAATCACTCTGTGCTCATCCAGGGAAACCTGCTGGCGCTTAGGGGACAGTGCTGTTCCAGGTCATTTCTTAAAGTTCTGGCAATATTTCAACTCTTTTGGGAAAATCTAGTGCCTGAAAGATCAAGTCTTTGCTACAAAGGGGAGATGTTCCAAGATGGAATGTCTTTCTTATCTCTGGGGTCTTTTGTCTTGGCAAGTTGACCTTGTTCTGTGTGTAGAAGAGTTACTTGCTCATGCTTGTGTTGCCCAGCTTTTACAGAGATAATGCATTGCCTTCTGCTGCACATACACAAAAGCATTAAAAGTTATTAGTACCAAAGATGCCCCAAGCGCTCCCCTAGCCGACATTCAAATGAGACCTGGTCTAGCCTGTCAGCATCCCTTGCTTTTCAACACTTTCTGGCAGATGGTGCCGGCTCCAGAAGGCCTCTGATTATCCCCAGGGAGCTCATCAGCTCATCACTGTCCAACAAGAGGTGTCAGCGGTGACCACCCGCAGCAAACCAGCCAGTACCCTAAAAGCCGCTCTCCCCCATGCTGCCGTGAGTCACAGCTGGATGTGTCACACACCGGCTGATGACAAGGAAGCGAGGAGGTCTGTCTGCAAAAGGTGGATGCAGGGAGAATTTAAAGGAAGACTGAACCTTGTCTTGCATGCATAAAACAGCCCCTGTGAACAGTGAATTGTGATTTCCAGCAACCAAAAAATTGTCAGGATCTTGTTGGGTATCCAGCTTGTCAGGGCCCTGAGGACATTAATTGGCCTTAATGGCCTTGACCAACCTGAGGTCCGCACCCACACCCCTGGCCGTGGGGTCCAGGGATGCTTTTCAGCTCAGCCATGGACCTTCAGTTCTGGCCTGAGCTGCACTGTAGGAGTGTTGGTCTCCAGGTCAGCCACAGCCATGGCCCTGCCTGGACATGTGGGACCCCAGCTGGTGAGGTCCCTTTCTGGGATGCTGGCAGCTCAGGGGCTCAGCCTTGGCTCTCAGGGACGTCCTCGGTGCATCTCAGCCAGGACAGGAGGACACTGCATCCTGTCCCAACCCATAAGCAGTTCTGTCAGTTTCTGCTCCTGTGCTCTTTTGTTGTCGATTAAGCAAATTGTCCTTAAAAAAATCACATTGCTCTTTTTTTATATATATCCTGAGGAGGCAGAAATCCAGTTTTCTGGCCTCTGTCTTACATTAGTTTTAATTTAATAGGGTTTACAGATGGTTTTTCCTGTGACAGATGAAATTAAAGTGACTGAGAAACCAAGGCCAAAACACACTAGCAGAAAATTTTGGCAGGCATTTTTAGATATATATGGCCTATATTTTCTGTGGCTACCTGTTATCTTCATGTAGAAAAGTGGATGTATAAAATATAATTTCTTAAGTACACTTTGACACTCTCCCCCAACAAACTCTGCTCTGCTCTGGAACAGGAGATATAGTTTTTAAAACTCTCTAGGGCTCGAGTCTGCTACTCTCCCAGCAGTGTTCCCATATGTGCAAAGAAAGGGCAAGCTGCAGCATCGTAGAGGAGCTTGCCTAGGACAAGGCAACCTGAACCTCTTATTTGCACGCCAACTTTTCTCTCAGATCACTGGTGGCATGGAAGGACCACGTGTGCTGTTTTTGCTACCTCTTTATGGCTGGCTCCCTTTGAAGAAGACTTTGGCTTTTACAGCTGAAAAAAGAGGACTGAATGTGGCTTAGACCTCAGAGCAGTCATTTCTCTCTGTCAACGACACCTTTGATCCATCATTCTTGTGTTTAAACTGTTTCTTATAACTACCTGAAGGAATATGAATAATCCTTTGGTAATTCTATAACCTCCTTCTGACCTGATTGCTATTTTTGCCTGAGTGCTTCATCTTCCTTGGATGATGCAGATTACCAGGACTATAATTGTCAGGGGCTGGCAACTTGTTCAGCCGGGGGCAGTCCCATCACACTGGCACAAATGCAAAGGCATGAGATCTTCCTTGTTTGCTTTTCAAGTGGGAAACGCCTTGCCATGTCCCTGATGATGGTTTTGTATGGTATCCAACTTGGCAGTCCTTCTCCTCTCCCTGTTCCACCACTGCCTGTCCCACATACAATGGAAATCTGTGCAGCTGTGGCTTGAGGTGACCACCTTGCAGTGTGTTTGAAGCATGATTTCACACTTCTTCCCTGCTCTCACCAGCACTCTGGGTGCAGTGGAGATGTGGGAAAGCTGTCGGTCATCTGCTAAGTGAATGTTGCTCACTTTGTATGACAAAGAGACAATGTCAGAGTGTCAGAGGCCTTCAGGCTACCTGTAGTCCACTGGTGTGGAAATAGTGATGCTTACTGGGTTTGGGGATGTCACTTTATAGGTCAGTATTAGGACACTTGTGTAGCTGGAGAGAGGTTTGGATATAAACCTGAGCACCTGAGTGTTTTGCTGAGAAGTTGCCTCAGCAGGAGAGATAGAAGGACACTTTCAGGCACTCCTGATTTCAGGAGTTCAGGCCCCAGCTGGGAGGTGAGACACATGGTCCATTACCTATTCAGCAGAGGAAAAGTATGAATCCACCATTAGTCAAGATTGAATGGTTCAGGCAGGATGGTGGAGGCTTTGTGTAGTGACAAGCACCTAAATTCCTTTGGGACTGTGACTGGTATTTTTATTCTCACAAATTCCTACCATCAGACTTGGTCAGGCTCAGCATGACAGTGTTTGTGAATCTCACTCTACGGTGTGTGTCCACCTCCATCACCCACTGACAGGGGTCCTGAATCAGGCTGGAGCCTCCACAGGGTGGTGGGATGATGAAAAGTTGAATATGGCACATGTTAAATTAATTACAATTAATGTAACAGTCAGTTTTCTGTATTTTCTAGTGACTAAGCAGCTTCTTACCAGCTCCAGGGGTGGACCTCTAGTTCTGAAAATCCCAGTCATGAGCTCTGCTGTGGCCCTGTTGTGTCAAATGGTGAAGGGCATGAGACACGGAGGACGACTTCACTTTGCAAATGCATGCCTGATGTCAGCCCTGGCAGCTGTCCTTATTTTAATGAACTGCTTATATACTTATAAATGCAGCACAAAGCAGCACCCACTCCCACTGATATTTTTCTCTTTTATTTCGCTCACAGCAGTATTTTGTTGCTACCTGTCATCATTTAGCAGACATAACCCCTCAGAAAACCCCACCTGCCTGTTGTACTCTAAAAATGAGGTGTACGTCTGCTACAATTGCATGAGAGTAAAAGTCTCACAGAGCTGAGTGAAACGCCGGTTCTGCTGGCAGAGCAGATATTTGAAGGAACAATCTGTTCCATCTGCATCTGTCATAATGGAGAGGTTTGATCATCCTTCGTAATTATTAGAAACTGGATCTGGCCTGATTGTTTCTGATGAGTTCTGTAGCCAAATAATTTAGCTTGTTGGAATAATGACTGACATTCACTACTCAATCCTGATTTCTAGGAACTCATTTGTTACTCATAACTCCTTGATGATTATTGGGACTAAAATGATGTTCTCTGGAGGAAGGTGCCAGATTTCAACACTTCCACAAATGTTACCTTTCCTGTTAGGATTTGGACTTCAAACTGTCAGAAATCCTATTTCACTCTGATATATTAAAGGCATATCTTCTTGCCCACAGGTTCAGAGGGACCCTTGTGCTGGTGTCCTCCTGGATCATTCAGTACTCATGTACAGTCAAACACAAAGATGAAAGCTGAAATAATTTTGGCACAAATGATTTGGCTTTGGTATTGATAAATGCTAAAGGTCGCTTTTAAGCAGTGCTATCTGACTCAGAAAACAGCAACTTATTCACACTGTGGATGTATTCATTGTGAAACAAGTCTGCCTTTTTTCTCTCTAGCTCAATCCACTTGTAACAGGAATTAAACTAAACAAAGCAAGATTTTTAGGGAGGTGTGATATCTTTCTTTTGATAAATGGGCTGAAAAAGCCTTGTCAGCTATTGGACACATGGGCTTCCTTCGTGTCTGCTTCCGTGTCTGAAAGTTTGTCTGACTTTTCTAATGCTGGTTTTGGTCTACTTGAAGATATAATCTGTCCTGACAAACCTTGCCTATCTTGTACCCTTTAGCCTTCTTATCTGTAGAAAAACTTGCGCTTAGCAAGAACAAGAAAATACGGCATCCATACCTGGCATTCCTAAGAATAATAATTGCACTTTCTAGACAAATATATTTTTGGATAAAGACTTTGCTTGGCCAAAGTCTGGTACTCTCTAGACAAGACTAGCAAACTTTCTGTGGTGGCCTTGTGAAAACATTATTAATCAGCAGAGATTAGCAGTCAGCAAATTCTTTCTGCAGATATAAAATCTGGTTTGTAAATGTGCCCATTCATGGCATGTGGGTGCTCTGCTCATGGCGTGCTAGCAGGACTGTGCCTAAGCACACTCTTTCTGAAGCTTTCTAGAGATCAGCAGCTGTTTAGAACCGTGATTTAAAACCCAATTACAGGCTGTGTAAAATCCCTCTTATTTAACTCAATAACGTGTAATGGGCTCAGCTGGGATTTCTTTTGTTTGCCTGGGTTTTTTTTGTTTTGTTAAATATCGTCCTCTTTAAAATCCATTTAAATCCATTTTCAACAAAGAGCCTCTGTCTGAGGAGACACAGAAGATGCTGGGGGACAGGGAAGGGCTTTGTTCACCTGCTGAAGCCGTGGGAGGTATCAGAGCTGGCAAAGGTGAGAGGAATCTCCAGGCAGGGGTAGGTTCGGTTTGAGACCATGCCCTGATCCATCTAACAGTGGCGTGGAGGTGCTCTGCAGAGAAGATGTATCAAGGGAAAGCATATTTGCTTTCAGTTTAGTCTGGTTTGTCAGGGTAAGACAAATGAAGCTCTGTCAGCCTGAAAACTGACCTTAGATTTGGCAAGGCAGCTCTCAAAGCTCCACCCTCATAGCTGTCTCCAGAAGAGATGTCCAAAAACTTGACTCCTCTCATCCAGCAGAACAAAGACTAAAATCTTCTGTTAATATACCAGGGAGTAAAAGATCAGGAAGGTCTGCAAGACATTTAAACTTAAGGATCATGGTGACACAAGGAGATGAGTACAAACACGTCATGAAATTACGTGGAAGTTTCTAGGACTTGAGGCAATGAAGAGGTGGGGAAGGAGTTGTGGGACCCACCTCATTATAAGCCAGAGCTGGACTGGTTCTTGAAGAGGATCATGCAGTATGACATCCTAGAGGGAAAGGACTCAAGAGGAGTCAGGAAGGTCTTTGGAGACCTCACATGAGAACGGCTGATATCCGTGTTGGAGTGCTGATTTGTACCTTCATGTTGAAGCTGTGCTAATGCCTCTGTGGAAATCAGGGTTGTTAGAAATGAGGCAAAGCCAAATGACTTGGATACGTCTGCTTTTCTCTTCTACCTCTTTTTTTTTTTTTAATTTATTTTAAGTCCCCCATCAAGTAGTTTTATAACGAGGAAACAACAGAGCACTCAGCTCTTCTCACTACAGCAGGTGAGAACTGAAATGTAGAAGACCAGAAGTTGCTTACAAGATACTTATCTCTTTTGCTGCCCATTTTGTCCAATGCAGCACTGAAACAGACATTTAACACATCAACATGACTGCAAGTAGCAGAGAATACCAGCAATGTAGGTGGAGAAGTCTTCCTCATTGTCTTTCAGAGCTGTGAGATGGCTCAGACATTTCCTTCTCACACCAGCCAATACACCCAGAAATGGAAATGTCTCAGGGCCACAGACACATGGTAGGAAAGAGGGTGTTTTATGGAAATTAAATGCTAAATCAATTATATAGGCTTAGCTGATTTCCTAGGGCTAAACATGGAAAGAGAAAAAACAAAGTGGTTTTAATGACTTAACTGAGCAAACATAACAAGAAAGTGACGAAATGTGAGAAAGATAAGACAGAATAAATAGAACTAAGAGGAGCTTGCTATGCAAGAGCAGCATTGCGCTAGGGAGTAACCTATTACTCATACTGTCAAAGGTACAGTATGTGATGTGGAGGCTGGTCATGTAACACCAAGGGGTTTGTTCTGCTACAGTTTTTCTTTTAGAGGAGCAAACCAAAAAATGCACAAACCTGAAAAAAAAAAGCCTAAAGGAAAGTGAACAGGATTCTTTTCTCTTTTCTGTAAAAAGAGTTTTGGGTTGGCATTTCAACATTAGTTTTTTAACTTCACCAAAAAAAAAGACAACTCTTCCAATAATGTTTTCTGAGGTTCGCTGAGAGCAGAGCACTCCATGGAAGCAGGGAAGGTCTTGAAAACCCATTGGGCAGTGGGCAGCAGCATATAGCACTGGGAATTGCTGATTCTATTTCTTTGTCACAGGAGTGTTCCTCCCTCAGCTGAGACAGAGAAATGCTCCATTTCTGCATGTGACTGCTGATGACATCTTCATTCTCCATTGGAGCGAGATTCAGAGCTAGGTCAGCACAAAGGGCTCTGCCTCAGGCTCTGCCCCAGAGCCTGGGGCATTATGAAACCCTTCAAGACCTTTGTTTTACAGGTGTGTAAGGAACTTCCTGTGATGCACAGGCATCCAACAGAAAATTACTTTCCACTTAGGTCTTGGCAATTCATGTAGGATTGAAAGTATCTAAGGTATAGGTACATGATAGCAGAAAGTAATTTAACTCTTTTAATAAAATATTCTCGCTTATATGGGTGAGGCAAACCAGCTAGGACTCTATACCTGACCAATAATCTATTTCTGGATCGCAATACCTTCTTAACTGTCTTTCGAGATACTGCTGTTTCATACTCAAGATAACTTATAAAGACAAAGGAAAGCACAGGGCCAAAAAAGGAGGTCCCTATTTGGCAACTTTATACATAGTAGAGGATGACACAGCTTCACCAGAGTTCCCCTTTCTATATGCCCCAGGGAAGAATTTCAACATGACAGGAGTTATGGAGGGGTCAGTGTGGAGACTTACACTCCCAGAAAGTTCAGAGTGCAGAAGGCAAACCAGGTGAAATTTGTGTCAATGCAAAACAGTTAATCTGTTCCTTGAAAAGGGGACAGTAGCCACAGGTGATGATTCCCCCCTGCTCCCACACCCCCCAACCCCTCCCCCCCCCNCCCCCCCAAAAAAAATATAATCAGAACTGAATTGTTCTGATTTCACCCTTTCAAATATTTAAATTATATAATGTCAGCTTGCCTCCTGGCAGTTTCATTGCTCACACTCTCTGTGTGTTGGCAGCAGTTACCCCCTGGCCTGCCATGGCATTTCCAGCTCTCATCCTAGGCTCTGCATGTCTCCAAAAGGACCTGTTGGTCATGTCTGCTCTGCTATCCTGGATAAAGACAG
>VWZL01000430.1:617207-737389 GCA_013396915.1 Stercorarius parasiticus | reverse complement strand
ACCCCATGAATAGCAGTGGTGGCAACATTGGGCATCTGGCAGTTTGACTGGCAGAAGAGGATGATTTTAGCCCTTTTGCCTACACACTGCATTTTAAATGTGCATGAATGGCCTTCTCCCGGTCTTCAGGGAGATCTGGAGACAGTCTGAAGATAAATGGCCTAGAAAGGAAGAAAGAGAGAAAGAGAGACAGGAAGGAAAGACAGAAGGAAGGAAAGACAGAAGGAAGGAAGGAAGAGGAAGGAAGGAAGGAAGGAAGGAAGGAAGGAAGGAAGGAAGGAAGGAAGGAAGGGTGATCCTTTATAAGAGGATCTCCCTGCAAAGGCAGAAAGGAAAACTCTAAAGCTAAAGAGAAAAGGCTGTGAGGATTGAGGTGAGAAATGGGCAGGGAGAAGGGGATGGGTAAGAAGACACTGACAAGTCATGGGAACTTTAGGAAGTTTAAAACCACTTCTTTAAAGTGGAGTGAGGTTAATCAACCCATGGGCTGTGGCTGATTGAAATAAACTGCTCAGTGGAGATGAGACATGTTGCTCCCAAGAGATCAAGACACAAGAGATCATCGGAGTGATCAGAAAAGTGCAGGTGGCATTTGCAATGCACAGTCAAGGGGACTGTAGATACCAAAGGGCCTGATATGACCTGAAAATCTTATTGAGACCATACTATAGGTAAAACGTTCTTTGTAACCTCAGTTCCTGCAGCCAGACAAGAGAGTCTGTTCTTAAAAAATGCATTTCGAAGATGCTAAACATTTTTGTATGTGTCTTTACCACAGACTGATAAAGAAATACTTCCCCTGAAGTGACTGCTCATTTCTAAAGCTTCTGTTGTATAGACAGTAGCATTGAAAATAACATCGTGTTACCCCCAGGGCCAAACCACAGTCAGTGATGAATAGCTCCTTTGAAAGGTGTTAAGAACAATCCCAGGAATTAGAGATGTGTTAAATTTAGTTTTGATCCCTAAAAACAACGCAGGCAATGACTGACCTAAAGTGAGCCTTATGACAGGGAAAAATGAACACATCTCTAGGCAGATGTTACTTATTTAACCTGTCTGAATTTTCAAGGCACTAGCACACTGCACCATGGCTTAGAGAGGTGGAGGGAGTGCAATGTATTTAGACTTCCTAAAGGTCTTCAATAGGTGCCTGGACAGGTGGTCAGAAGTGCTGGATAACCACAGGTTGAAGGAAGAAGCCGCACCATGGCTGTAAATTGTTATGAGGTAAAGGGGAGAAAAAAAAATCCTGACTCCTTTACCTGCCCCAAAAGTCCTGAGGGACCTCAGAGTTCGGTACTGGGCTCTGCTAGATGCTCAAACTGTCCTAGAAAAGAGTCATTGCTGTGTTGACTTCTGTTTCCATTTCGAGTTCTGGTAGTCTTGATTTTGCAAATATTTCTGTGTTTTACTTCAGTAGAATTATTTATATGCATGAAATCATAAGAAGATAAAAGTGGGTCAGACTGATGGTCCATCTCACCCGGGGCTCTGGTTCTGGCAGCAGCAATAGAGTTGCTATTTAAGGAGAGCACATGAGCACAGCTGCTTTCTGTTGTCTGTTCCCCTTGTATTCACCCAGCATCTATAACTGTTGGATGAGAAATACCTGACAGGACATCCCTGCCTTGTCCCTTTAAATATGTGTTTATGGATTTGCTGTCTGTGAATAAGCCTAATGCTTTCCTGAGCCTGCTGACGTCGTCAGCCTGCACAGCCTCAAGCGACAGCAGGTTCCAGCAGTTTGATCCCCACCTGGTCAAGAACTTCTTTCTGTTATGGTGTACACAACTCCTTTGCAGTTGCAGTGGTGCTCCCTTCTTGTCCTGTAGGATTTGGTTAACAACCCAAACCAAATATTATTGTTAATTTTCACAGACCTGAGCCCTGGACTGGAAAACTTTTGAAACAAAACGTCTCCTCTTCCCATGTGTCTATACAGTAACATGCAACTGGATGCTCTGGATTCTGTGGAAGATGGTAGTGACACCACGTATTTCTCTTGGGGATGTTTTTGGAGAACAGTTAGTATTTTTTTGTGCATTCATCTGAAATGGCAAAGCAGTCCATGAGCTTATATGCTGTCATAAGCCCTCAATCATGTCTGCAATGTCTGTTGTATGGCTAAAATTTAAAATCTGGCTTTCTTTACTTGTATTAATATTGCATAGTGTGCAGGTGCACTCTGGCTGGCTGTCAGAAATAGAGGAGAGGGATCTCTCATGAAATATAACTTGAGTAAGCACATAATTTGTTCTCAAAAAGTTTGTCATGAATCAGAGCTGAAGACTGTGGACATCAGGATACCTTACTTGAGTCTTCATGACTTACAGTACAGAAGCACCAAGGAGACAGCCAAGGACCAGGAACAAGTCAGGTCCATTTGGGACTGCCAAGACAGAGCAGATCCAGAGAGCAGACGGGTAGCTCGTTCCAAGAAGGTAGACCCGAAGGTAGACCACACTTTCCAGGCATGACATGATCCAGATCCAGCTGATGGCTCTGAATTTTCTTCCCCTGCTTATTGCAAAGTTGCTAGAAGTTCATGGTTTTCATGGACACCTCTACCCCAGAATTCCTTTGCTCCAGAATGCAGTCCCCTGAGGGAGAGAATAGCCACATTAGAAATAATTTTTCTGCTTGCAAATTTTCTTTACCATTTGCATGGTCTATCTGGTAGTAAATCCTCACAATTACTTGGACAATAACAGCTTTAGGAGGTCGGGTCCACTTCCCATAACCATGCCATAGTACCTTTTCTTTAAAAAAAAAAAATAAAAATCACCAAGAGAAAGCAAAAATAACCAAGGCAATCAAGCCCAGTAAGTCAACTTCACTCAGCTTGAGTGGAAATCACAGAGAAAAACTCTGGTGATGCTTTAATAGAGTACATGATGACAGATGGAAGTATTGGTGAAGGTAGGTAGACAGCTTAGCATGCAGCAGTGAGGAAAAGTCATCAAGGGTGACAGTCTATTAAAAACTGCTGGACCATGAGCCAGAAAATACTGTGCTGCTGTTATCTGGTGTGTCCTCATTCTTCCATTTAACATTAATCCTCTCAGCTCTAAACCAATGAAACAGATGTAGAAAATGTCCAATGAGGGGTGACATTTGCAGAGGCACCACAGCTGGAGGGAGAACAGCTGTCTGTGCAAGGAGAGCCTTCAAAGCCTGGGACTAGTGAATGGTGAGAACACAACCCTAGTATATTTGGAGTTATCCATGAAATAGCGAATGCTACAGAAATAAACAACTGGCTGCTCCCCACTTGCCGAGCAGCAGGACATCTGTTCTGTTAGAAAGCAGCTAGACAGTTCTGTTAGACAGCAGCTCTGTTAGAAAGCAACCTGTTCAATGGGTATAAAAGGATGACATCATTTGTGGAGAGTTAGTTGAACAGTACATCTGGAAGTTTGAAGTCCAGTGTGCAACAGGCAGCTAACTTTTTGCTAAAGATGTTCAGCTTCTGTCTGGTTGTGAACAGTCTCTGGAGCTATTTGAGGAGGTAGGATGTTTTAGCAGCCCTGAGGTGGAAGGACAGAAAATGAGTGCTGATCAGTCACATTTGTCCATGGTTTTGCCTTTTTCCCCAGAGCACCCAGCCCCGGCTGCTGCTCAGGGCAGGCTGTTGGATTACATGTCATCTGTTCAGACAGCATAAACACCACTGAAGCACTAGTCTGTCCTGACATGGCAGGATACAGGCTCCCACAGCTCAGGGGCATAGCAGGAAGATGTCTGCTGGATTTCAAGTTGGTCTCCTCAAGTGCAGCGTGATCCCACCTTCCTGCCTAATCAATGCCAAGGTGAATATCACCTGGACATCCCAGGTCATCACATCTCCAGCACCTTCAGGTGGGAAGAGACACCCAGCCTGGCTTGTGCTCTCCATGAATGCCACAAGCAGCCTGGAGCAGCACAGGAGAGACCCTTTGCTCCTGACACTCAGCCAACCTCGTCTGAGGTTGGTGATGTCGCTCTGGACCAAGCCAACCTCTCCCATCAGTTCAATGCATGTTGATGCTGTCATTAGGACGAGCTTAATATTTCCCTCTCTCCTGTCCAATAAAATGAAATCCCTCTTGTATTTGCACAAGGAGTGTTAAAAGTTATAGTTAAAGGGACTACCCAAGGGAGAGACCAGAAGGTGCAGATTATGAGATGCCTCCAACCACGTAATTAAGTAAGAAGAGTCAGAGCTAACGTATGTCTGTGATTAGCTATGATTCCTCTCAGGCTGTATGGGGGATGGAGCAGCCAAGGAGCAATGGTTGTTTCTAATCTAGCTTGAAAGTCCTAATGAATGTGTGACTCCAAGTAAATCAAAGCACTTTTTTATAAAGAAATAAAATTTACATCCCATATGGCTGGGATACAGCTAAATCCCACTCCCATTGAGACGTGGGGCTGACGGGAGGTTTGAAAAGAGTCAGAGGATTTCTTTAGCATAAGTGGAACCTTAGTAAGGTTCCCGCAGGCCATGAGTCATTGCTGCCACATTATTATTATTATTATTATTATTATTATTATTATTATTATTATTATTATTATTATTATTATTATTATCATCATCGTCATCGTCATCGTCATCATCATGACTGTTAGGAATCCACAACCAAGTCATGAGCTGGAAACTCTCGGTCAGGAGTTTGCCTCTTTTTCGTAGGGTAAGGATGAATTTGTCAGCTGTGTTTTCCTTTAGATGTGTGCGTTCACTCAGAGGTGCCTGGCTCCATCTGTGAGACACGAAGAGATTGTGTCTTCCACCCTGAGTGCTGGTCATGCTGTTTACAGGCAGCAAATTACATGGTAATTCGTCTTTGAATTACTCAGTAACTTGAAAGATAATTACCAGGTAACCTGCAACAACCTGCCCTATCTACTGCATGGACAGTATTTGTATGACATTTGCTATGTAATTAAAGAGCAGGTCGCTAGCTGAATGTGCTCCGGGAAATAAAAGGATACCTGAAGTGTGACTAAGAGGAATGCAGAGTTAATGCTTAGTGTATTTAAGAAAAATATTATATGTGTCATCTCTCTTGACTTCAGGCCAAATCCAAACCATTTCCAGTCTACCCTCTGAAGCTGCCTGGGTGAAAACCACATTTCTGTCAACTGTACCTTCAGGAACTGAAAATTTCTTTAAGAGGCCTGTTGAAGGGAGCCATTGAGGGAATCACCTCAACGTTACCTACCCCTCATTACTGGGAAGTTACCTGACTCCACCTCTACTCACACAAGCTGGGTTTATGGAAAATGTCACAGTTCCTGTAGAGTCATTTCTGACTGTCTGACTTACCCGCAATGCTGATAAATAGTCCAGCACACATTTGTTTTTTGTGTGCTAAGAAATCAAGGAACACAGGAATGAACTGAATTGTCTCCTGGCTTCCCTGTGGTCTTTGCCAGCCCAGATTCATCTGTTGTCTTTCTCTCATATGTCAGTTGTAAACAATTTGAGGCAAGGACCCGCCTGGTGGTCTGTATCTGTACAGCACCTAGCACTTGGTGGTCCTTGCTCACGCTAGAGCCCATCTGTGCTCTGACAGTACTAAATAAAATGTAATAGACAGAAACACATTATCTAAATTTAATATCCTGAACTAGGAAGACTTAAGGACTTTTTTTATGCAAGGGAAAGTATAAAAATTATTTACTACAAATAAATACCAGCAGCCCCTTATCTAGATGCTGATTCAGGAAAGCATATACGTGCATACTTTAGTCATGATGACTTCAACAAATGACTTGTATGGGAACATCTTCCTGAGTCAGACTGTGATCTGGAACCACACAGAGCAGCACACAACAGCCCATGTCATCTATTTTAGAGATGAACTTCTGAAGAAAGTCATGTTAGTTCAGCTCTCACCAAGCCAGCTGATAAGACACCACCTCTTCCATAGGAAAGGCCATGCGTCGTGACATCCTGTGATGGTTCTTTTAGTCATAAAGGAGGAGCTACAGCAGTCAGTGGGATGTTTCTCACAGGGCACAGAGATCCTTATTGAATGAATACGCCAGCAAGATTCTTCCCAGACTTTTTGTGAGCAGGCATGTGCTCCAAGGGGTTTACAACCCACTTAGCCCGTGGCAGGCAAGCAGGTGAGCATCAGTTAGGCACTTGGGAGACACAAGAACGGTCATGGACAGTTGGGCGGCATGAGGCAAGCCATCATCTACGATTAGCTTCTGTATCTCTGGGAGGGAGAAGGGAGGTGGTGCCTCCCACCAGGACTGAATGCAGTGTCTGGGACAAGGCTGTGGTTTGAGCGGGAACTCCAGACTTGGCCACAACAGAACTAATAGGGTGTAGGAGCTAGAAAGGGATTGATGAAGGTCATTGGTAGAAGCAAGGTCTCCAGGTTTACTCCTTGCTTTACTCCGTGCATTGTGTGCTTGTTCATGTCTCTTCCCCTTCCTTGGGGGTTTTCTGCTTTATTCAAAAAAATAATATAGAATGAAACCTTTTATATTCCTATACAAAATTCTCAAGATGTCTTGTTGTCATTAGTAGTCATGATGCATTGTTTCCAGTCTCCTAAGCTACCCAGGCTGCAAATGATGCAGTGCCAAACTTGTCTTCATGGCCACACGGCAGTCAACATTCAGTATCGTTAGAGCATGATCTTCTAATAACAAATGTGAAGATTTTTTTCAGTGATATTTGTGAAAGTTTATAAGCCAAGAATTTCTCTGAGGGTCATTGATCAGTTTTCTTCTTTTTTTTCATAACTTTTAGTGTTTTTTACATTTTCCTCATTCTCAATAGGAATTTTTCTCTCTTAGAATCCCACCACTTGGCTAACCAATGCTAATCAATCAACTTTTGCAACAGAAGATCAAGCTAAAAATAAGTAATAATAAAACCAGCAAATTACTGAGCAAAAGGTATGAATGGAAAAAGAAAAAAACCCAGCATTCTCATTGTTTGATTTACTCAGTTGTTCATTTAGTTGAAAGGGGGCAAAAATCAAGGCTACGATTTTTGGATGTGAAATATCTGATTTTGGGAAAAAAAAAGTGTCCAAGCTCTACATTTTAAGTCCTTCCTTCCAAAATGTGGCTGCAGATGTGACCAGAGACAATGTGGAACAATCTGTTACGATCTGATGTTTTCTTGTGTTCTTCAGTTCACTGACTAAAAACTCCCGAAGGAAATCAGGTGCCTTTGATAAAAATTTAGAATACTTCTTCAGAAGACAGGGCTGCAGTAAGGACATGCCCTGGAAATGTGCAGCTCCAGCACATTTTCCTCCCATTTTCTGTATCTGAGCTCCCTGCTGTCTCACCTGCCACCCACCAGAGACACATTTTCATGAAGGTAAAAGATGAGCTGAGCAAGTTCTGGGATTTCTCAGTTGCATGTTACCTCAGTGCAGGGGAGAAATGATTCCCAAAGCTGGCCAGAATGAGGAATTTTCCATCATTTATTTTGAATGGATGATTTTTTTTTGTTTTGTTGGAAATCTCTCATGGAATTTCTTCATTCAGTGCCCTGAACTGGATATTTTCCAGTTATTGTCTCTTATCTCAGTCCCAGAAGCAGGAAAAGAAATAAAAATATCTGAATCGGAGGGTTTTTTTGACTGGTCACCTTGAAAATGTTTCAGCTAGGCATTTCAGCTAGCTCTGTTCTGAGGCCATGAGGTTTTCCTGGCAATACTGCTTGCTCATTTGCCAAAGGCATCCTGTTAAGCTCCAAACTGGTAATCGTAGATTCACTGTATTTGGGTAAAGGCAAGGACACGTGGCATTCCCAACCCTTTCACTCTTCCCCTCTCTTTTGCCCTTCACCTTTTGTCTGTTTTCCCAGTGCACTGGAACACACATTTAGTAAATACTTGGGAGGGTTGTTCCGGAGAGTTTTTGCTTTTGATTTCTGAAAGTGTCAGCAAGCACCGTAGCAGCTTGATTTGAGACAGCAAAACGAGAGCAGCCTTCAGGGAGATAAGGACTTTTTTTCTCTGTAGACAGCCTTGGAAGGTGAGAGAGCTCTGCAGCCTCTCCTTGTTTATGTATATGCTTTGTCTGGGCCTTTCAGGCTGGGTCTAACTACCGCTATACTCATCCCACTAAGCAAAGTTTATCCTGGTATAAATGATCGTAACAGCCCTTGCCCTGCAGTGTGGCCAAGAGACTTGTGGTGCTAATTTATTGACATTTGGGAGCTGTGAATCCAAAAATATTTGGGAGTCCCTTCTGCTTAGAGGCAAGGGCTGATGGTGCTCCCAGATGTGGACCCCACTCTGGTTCGTTCAGATCCCTCTGGAAGAGACACAGAGAGCAAGTAAGAGGCACAGTGTTATTCTGAAATAAGGGTGCAAGTGGCCTGGGCATGGCATCATTCTGTTAACATAAAATAATATATTCTTTTAATAAAGGTGAGAGATTTAAGCTGACATTTCAAGACCTTTCTGACACATGCTTGCAGATATTCTGTACCATTGTCCAGATGACTTGCCCTTGTCCTGTATCCTTTGAGAGTCCCTCATGGCCGCTGCCAGCAAGCCTGGGTTGTCATGCAGCATCTCAGCCCAGCTCAGGACCATTTTTTCCTGACCTGGAACAAATTTCTGCACAGTGGGGGTTTGCTCGAGCCTTTCCTCTCACTTAGCAGCAATTTCCTTAGTTTGAATGAGTATATGTGGCACCTCCCTGAAATGCCATCACAGCTGCAATGCAGCACAGGGATGTTGAAGATGCTCAGCTGGTTCCCCACCCTGACCAGATTTGGACAGTGACGAGCAGAGGAGGAGTCTCC
Organism: Stercorarius parasiticus; assembly: GCA_013396915.1. NCBI lineage: Eukaryota > Metazoa > Chordata > Aves > Charadriiformes > Stercorariidae > Stercorarius > Stercorarius parasiticus. The sequence goes on along the minus strand of VWZL01000430.1, from coordinate 728,616 downwards.
AGAACATGCTCCAGAACATCAGGCACACAACTTCTACATAGCTCACAAGCTTTCTGCAGAGTGAGGTCTGTGGGGTGTTTTGTACTTGACCCTTTTGCTTTCCAAGAAATTTAGAGATGAAAAATGCTGCTTTGTTGCTGCACCTCCAGTCCACTCTGGAAGGACAGAGCAGAGGCAGCTTTGACAATGCAGGGCTATTTGGCCTCTGTTTTCCCTTCTAAGACTGAGGTCCAGAAGTGATGCTTGCAATGCCTTGACACACACACAGGAACACAGGCTGAAACCTGCCAAAATACCTGAAGAGAAGAAACCACACATCTGTGGTGTTTGCTTTGGAGTTTTCTTGGATTGCTCCAAGGGTCAGGGTCATCATCTGGAAATGAGATGTTCCATGAGACACTGCCCATCCTGACAGAAGAGTCTTGGGCTTCTTTGGGCCATAGATTTTGACTACTCTTGTGTTTGCTTTTTGCACAAGTTGGACTGCTGGTCCAGCCGGTCCAGACGGTCCAGCCACCTGCATCCTAAATACCTTTTTGTGTTTTTGTCCTCCTCTGGGAAGGTGTTACTTCTTCCCAGGGAGCCAGAACCTCCGCACGTATCCTCAGACTGGGGATGTTCATATTCACCGTGGTCTGAAGTGTTTTCTCAGCTCCGTTCAAAGCTGAAAAATGCCCAAGGCAGACATTTCTATCATCTATCTTGTCAGATACTGGGAGACATTTTCGGCATATGCACTGAGAGTTGGGGAGCCCTGGTTCCTTATCAGGCATGCCCAGGCACTGAAAAACAATCCCATCCCTGATGCAGATTTCCTTCCTTTAGGAAAAACACACCTTTGCAAGGTGCGTAGCATCTGGCAAAAAGCCCGTCATCCACCGCAGGGGCCTTTGCAGAGCTGTCCTTGTCACCAAGGAGTGTGAACAGCTAGGGGAGATGACTTTTAGAATATTTCCCAAAAAAGAAATATCATCCAAGGCATCCTGGCATGGTGCTTGCAGTAGTTTTTTCTTAATTGCTGGCCAAATCTTCCTTCAGCTCCTCTTCATTTATATGCAGTATTTGATCAAGTAGCTTCTACTAAAGTTAGTGGTACTTTTGCCTTAATTAAAACCTAAATGAGGACTCCAACTGGTCTTGTTTCAGCTAATCTGTACATAGCACCAAGACTCTGTATGATGCTTTACAGTGAAGCTGCAAAATCCCTGCTGGGAGCTAGTGAATCAGTCAAACACAGTGAGTGGAGAGTAGGAAGAGGGAACAGGAGGATGAAGGGCTGAAAAATATTCAAGTTGCTGGGAGTGTCTGCCTGTTGTCCACTATGGTCAAGGCAAGGTGAATACTAAATTGTTCCTGATGGATCCACTCATTCCTAACTTAGAGTGTTTTAGATAAATTTTGTCAGACTCCGTCCAGTTTTGACACATTTATGCCCCACCAGAAGCATACAGCTGAATGACTATATCTACCTGGGTTTCAGGCTTCCAGGTGATAAGTGTGACAGGTTCCTACAGACACAGACCTGCCTTGAGGAGTGTCCATTGTTTTTCCTCCTTCTCAGTGGATTTCCTCACCACCTGGCTGGGGTGGATGTGGGGCCTGGTCCTCAGGGCCCTGTGGTCCCTGTGGGATGAACCCATTGCCATGAGAACGAGGGCTGGAAAGCCAAGGGCAGAGGAAGCACCTGGCCATGGAACAAGGCTGCCCTTCAAGTCAGTGAGCAGAAATAGGCTTTGAAAGAGCACAATTCAGCTTATCCCGATGTCAGCAGGACCACAAAGATGCCCAATGTGCCCATGAGGCTCACGCAAGAGGAAATGCAAATGCTCCAAATAATCATTTCTGCTCCTTTTCACAAAGGAGCCCTTGAGGATTTCTGGGTGAAGTCATTTGCTTGGCCTTAGGCAGGAGGGAGCCCAGCCAGGAACAGAATGCTGTTTGCTTGGCCTCAAGCTCCCCCTCGCACCAGCCGGGGCTTTCACTGCAACAGGAAGAACCAGCAATAGCACATCTCAAGCTTAGCAACACACGGAGCCCAATAGCTCAAGTCTTTGATACGTTGTACGTGAAATCCAACATTTACAAGTGTCTCCATCCCAGGTGCAGCATCAGGTTACACAGACGATGCCAACAGCCCCAGGACACCCGACTTCCCCCTGCATGGACCTGGGCTTCCCACAGGGCCCCAGCCTGCTGGTTTGGGCTCTTTCAGGTGGCAAACCTGGATAATGAAAAAGAGCAGAAATAATTGAGATGCAGTTGCAATCTTGACACGCACTTACCGATTTTGGACAGCACAACAGCTCGTTGACCCACATTGAATGGCTCCCATGGCATATACTGGAAACCTCACGTTTCCACTGGCATCATTCAACACTTGCTGGTCTAATCCTGGGAAATGTCCCTGCTCCTGCTGGCTGGTGACTGCCCTCCAGGTGAGGAAGCCAGCTCAGCAGTCAGGCCTTTGACACTGAAGAGCATCAGTTCCCAGGCATGTCAGCGCCGGCAGGCGGCCATAAATGGAGGTGGCATTTGGAAAGGTCAGAAGCAGCTTAGCAAACAAAAGCCACCACTGGGAGAAATCAGGAAGAGAAAGCAAATATCTCTGTGATTGTCAGTCGTTGTGCATAATGGTGGCAATGACATCTGAAAGCTGAGACCAGGGAGGCAGCCAGGATGAAATTCAGTCATGCTGTGGCAAAATGCCTCATGCTTCACCTTGGGAGATGTTATTTGGGCCAAGAAGAGACATCCAAAAACCATTAGGTAAGGTTCCTGTTTGTTTCCCTGCACAACTCTGATGTGACACATTGGGTTGGGATTAATGCCTTGAGAAATGCCCTGTCAGTGCTACAAGGCATCCCCAAAACTGGCCACAATCCAGACACTGCAAGGACTCCACTTCACCAGAGAGTGCAACCAGTCTCACGTCCCTTCTGTCTACAGCAACTGACTCCCACCATGAGCCTCAACTTACTCAGCCTGTGGTGAGCTTCACTCAACAGAAGGATTTATGCTTTCTGCCTTCCCTGCTGGGCTTTGCCGGGGAGGTCGTTACCCTTTCCGTGCCTCAGTTTCTCCAGGTGGTGACAGGGATGAGCCCTGCAGCTGTGAATCACTTGTTTTGCAGAAATGATCTCTGAGTTCTCCTCTGAGGCTTTGATGTATTCTCCCCTCCCTACCAATGAAAACTGAAATCATTTGGGATGAATGCAAATAGTTGCTCCGTGTGTATGAACAATCCCCAATTCTTGCCGCAGTCTTGTAGGAACAGTCTGGATTCTTATTTTTATTTCCCCTTCTGGTGTCAAAGTAAGCAGGAAAGATATAAATACGTTGTGAAAATTAACCAAAAAAAAAAATAATATTGCCTGTTAAGCTTTTGATGGAAAAAAAACTTGACTACTTGTCCAAATACAGCAGAATCCTGAATCACCCTAATTTTTGGGAGATGGTGTCTGGGTAAAGACCAAGAGGTGTATACAAGGTATTTGTTCTTTGGACTGGCTGTCCAAGGACACAGAGGTCTGCTGCAGGGTGACATTGGCTCAGGACTTGGCACCTACAACACGCGAGATTGTTAGGAGCAGTTGCAGAGTGCCAAACAGCTGGGATCCATACCACTGTGCCCATTGACCAACAAGCTGGGCATGCGTAGGAAGGGAGGCATGGGCTCAGCTAGCAGAGATGCATGCTTAAATTTGAGAGCAAAAATGTCCTGCTCATGACCTTGCACAGCCTGGTACATGGCTCCCCAGGCAGAGGAATATGGTGTCTCTGGTTCCTGCTCCCTCCTTTTCTCTGGTTGCTCTGAGCACGACCCATCCACCCTCCATCTCTGCCTGCTTGCAAGTCATCCCCAGGCCTGGGCAAGCTCTGATGCAAGGACTGGTGCTACACTTGGCTGTGTTACTTATCCTTCTTAGCAGTCAAATGTAGTTGTCCTGGTGGCCTTTAATTCTGGCCTCAGAAAGCCAAAACCAGCTGCTCTGAGTGTCTTTTATTTGTCCTAAAAATGCCTGGGAAGAAACAATGCCTGAAAGAAGACTTAGCAGAGCTATCTGCAAAGAGCAGACACCATGAACAGGCCCTGACAGTGATGAGCCTTTTGCAAGGACAAATGACAGTTAAAATCTGACTGATGGTTTAGAGCACATTTGTGCTTGTGCGTGTGAGGGGTATGTGTATTTACATGTGTATGAACCAGGGGTTTTCTGTCATCTTTCTCCTCTGTCACAGTATGGTGTTTTAATCCATGTGGTTAAATGAGTTTCAAGATTGCCAAAGGCACGCTTCACCAGTCGAAAGGAAAGTAAGGAAATGGATATGAAATTCTGCCCTGGGGTGAGAATTACATCCCTGCTTTTGTACAATGTATAATTAACCAGTGGAACTCATATCTATGATATGCTATTGAGGCAGATCACTGTAGTAGGCTTCAAATAATGATTAGACAATAGTGAGGAAAAGAAAGTTCCATGGAGCAGTGATGTCTGCAGTCCCCACTGCTTGGAGTAAAACACAGCCCAGCTCCCTTGCATCAGGGCAGCCAGAAAAAAGAAATTGCAATGTGTCTTTGCCACCAGCAACCACAGCACAGGGGACCTGACAGCTGTACGGACCTGCATCTAAGACTCCTGCTTCTGTAGGTGTCAGGAACAGTGCAAGGAGAAGGAGAGGATGCTCTGGGCAAAGGACGTATGGTAACCTGGGAGCTAAATGAGCATGCAGGAGAGCTGGGTCCTCAGGTACTCTAGGGCACACGTCCATCCCATCTAATGCTAGGCATCACTGAGGCATGCCCCACAGTCAGCTTGGCAGGTGCTTAGGGCAAGCCTGAAAAAACAAAGCATGCAATGAGTGCTCCATCCCTGCATCACCCTCATGGAGATGTCTCAGCACCCCAGGGCTACTTCAGCTGAGGCAAATGAATTGACAATAATATGTCATGTGTAGAGAGAGATGCACGGATTGTCTTAACTAGGAGCCATCCTCAGTGGCAAAGATATTTAGGGAGTGGAAAAAACCCTCAATGACCATCCTCTTGTGCTATAAGAAATAGTTAAGTGCTGCTCTTATCTCACTTCTTCCACAAATGCGCATAGACCATCTCTTCTCCACGTCGAGGTATCCTGGCTGTTTGGGGTGTAGTTTACTGAACATTTCCAGTTTTCAGGAGCCAATACTGTGGCTGATAGAAGTAATCAGACCCTGTTCTACATTTCCACCTTCAGAGCGGTCCTCCCCTGTGCCAGCACACATATTTGTGTCATATTCTGAACTGGACTGGGATGGGGACCCAAACTTTTTTTTTGACCAAAGCTGAGTCGATTCTTTCAGTGAATGCCTGAAGAAACAATTTCCCAAAGAGACAATGACTCATTAAACCCTATTTTGGGGGTAACAGAGTTCCTCAGTTTGTACATATCACTAGGGCTCTTTTTTTCCTCCCATGGACGTTACTTTGCTGACATTGCATGTCACCAGTCAATCACAAAATTCCTTTGCACTTCTCAAACATCTGTTTTCATGTTACCTCAGTGCAGACTCTTGCAGGGTCCTACCAGTAATGTCCCACTGTGATTCTTGCTCTTTAACCCGTTATTAATCCTCGAGCAGACCCTGCTTCTCACCTCATGACAGGTTAATTTTTATAAGAGCCCTCCATAACATTGTTTTAGGAATCCAGATGTGTTATCTTGACTAGACCACCAGTGCAAAGACCCAGTGATTAATTCAGAGAGCTCTAGTGTATCTGGGAGGCACAACTTCCCATGGTGAAAGCTGTGTGGTTTCCTCCCCAGTGCATACCATTGATCTGAGTATGCCTGTATCTTTTCGGTTTCCATCGACTTCTTGATTAAAAAATCAGGCATAACGATCTGCAGTTTCCTAGATAAGTTTTGTAACCTTTTTAAAAGATGATGTTGCATCTTACCTTTCTTTTGCTAGTGAAGTTAATTTTAGCATTGGGTTGCACATTTGAGGAGTTGTTCAGTGATTTCATATTTAAGGTCCTTCAAAACTTTTAAGTTAGTATCATGTAATTCTGGTAAATTGTTTTTGATCATTTAATCCATTCCATTGACAAATTAGGTAAAAGAGTTCTTTACATTCGTCACTACTGAAGGAATGCCAGGTTGGAATCACATCCTTAAGCTTCAACAAAGTAAATAAACAACAATGCAAATAATTCACGTATTTTTTCTTATAGGAAAGTGTCTTCCCTGAGTGGCCCTTTTCTACTTCAATCACACTTACTCAAACCAACCCACTGGCAGACTCCCTGCTTCTGATGTGTTGGAAAATGTTTTTATTAGTGGTTTCTATGTCTTTAGCAAGTTGTTTTTCAAGATATCCTTTGCCTTCTCTTACTGGTTTTACATTTAACTTACAAAATTTGTGATCTTTCATCTTTTCCTCATAGAGGCATGAATCCCACTAATGAAGCACTATTTTTTTTTCTAACAGCCTTCTTTACTCTGTTCTTCAACTAAACAGGTTTTTTGGTTGTGTGTGGTCTTTCAGCATCCTTAAAAATAGTGATATTTATTTATTTTGCACAGATTTATGATGTCTTTAAGCAGTGTTTCTTGTCTGCAAATATTTTACTCTTTTAGCTGCACCTTTTGCTTCCCTCTGAACTGTCATCCTCATGTTTTTGTATAGCCGTTTTAAAAAGTTATATGATGCAGTATATCTCATCCCTACTCCTCTTGTAATAGTTTGAACAGAGCAGTTAAGATCAGATGGTGAAAACTCCTCTGTGACTCACATGTTAGTGTAAAACTGATCTGTACAGTTTACCCTTCTGCTTCAGACCTGCGGACTAAACTGGTGTGAATCAGATAAATGGATTTAAGGTGACCCCTGGGTCTTCTGCATCGGTGTAGCTAAATGTTTAGCATTGCATGCTTCTTTCAGATGATGTGAACCTGTACTTGGACCAGGACTTGATGTAAGAGTGATAACTGTTAGTGCTTTTTAAAAAGCCTGTTCAACGTCTACCATGATGAGACTGAAGTAGCAATGCAGATTTTTGCTCCATGGTGAAAAGGTAAGCTAAGCTCTGTGAATTTGTCTGCGTGCGAGCGTGTGTGTCTGCACACAATCACTGAAAGCTTATTTACACTCAGCAAACAGCTGGCTAATTGATGGTTAGGCGTATCTGCCTCTGCCCCAGTTGGCAGGCTTGTGGTGTGTTCCTTGCATTCCTTTTTAAAATCATAAATCACGTTTCCAAATTAAATCTCTCTTAAGGAAACAATTGAGAATCAAGGCTGTTGTGCCAGAAATCACACAGTCCTTGGAGCTGATGCACATGCACATGCAAGAAATACTGTCCGCAATTCAGCTATGTCTGTCCTTGTTCTTGAGCATCACCTTCTGGAGAGGATTCAAAGCCCTCGTCGCACAGAGGCCAAAGGACCCCGTGGCAGAGAGTGAAGCAAAGCATATTACAAACATTAGCAGGGCCAGAAGGAGGGTTGAGAGGAGTTGGCAGAGCAGCGATCCAGCACAGCAGCTACAGAAGCTCATGAGATTATGGTGCTGCTTCTAGAGAGAAGGAAGCCAAAAGGAAACAGAGGGGAAAGGCCAAAAAATACAACTGTGCTGACGGGGAGGAAACATTTTGAAAAGGAAAAATTCAGGTCTGCAAGGAACGTGCCCAGTGGCCTCCATGACTTCAGAACTGCAGTGCAGAAATCACTGACTTGGCTAAACACTTCATCCCTGGTGAGTTCAAACACACGTGGCTTCTTTGTAAGCAGAACAGATCTGAGCATTACAAAGAGCAGTTATGGTGCAATCATTTTTCAGAAAATAGAAAGATCGCTGGTGTGTACGCTTCTGTTGTTATTCAGCATTTTTGACCTGAGACATAGGAAGGCACAAAATGTGACAGAGAAAATGAAAGAATGGGTAAACCAGTGCTTCTTCTTTATTTACTACCACAGTCCTACATCAATTTATACCACCTACTGAGCTTTGCTTTGGGCTGGCTTTCTCCTGCTCTGGATCAACATCTATGCCAGCACAAAGTGAGGGAAGCTGGCTCTTCTAGCTGAAGGATTATACTTTATTCTTCAAATCCTATCTGGGATTTTCACTGCTGGGGGATGGGGACAGGCTTCCTTGAAACCTCTTTGCTTGCTCCACCAATAAAAACCCTGTGTTCTCAGGGCTGTGCTACTCTCAAGGCAGCATGTATCCTTGTCTGGGCTCCCTCCCTGGAGTGCGTTAGGGCAGCACAAGGGGGAATGGCAATGCCACGTGGTGCTGGTGCCCACCAGCATGAGATCCAACGATGCCCTTATGCACTGCCTGCTGGTATATCAACAAGTCCAAAATCACAACCATTGCATGATGAACAATTGCTGTTACAGAAAAGGGCCAAGTACCCAATGGTAACTAACCTCATCCTTGTCCAAAGTCACACCTGACAACCCCAGGTTGCTCTGGTCTTTGCAAAATGGGGCAGTGCTGATCTCTACCAGTGTTCTTGCTCTGCAAGGTGATGTTTTCACGCAGGTGCTGGACGGGAATGGGTGCACAACCTCTGGGTGCTGGTGGTGACACTTCACAGTGACCTATCTGCCAAACCCGACCTCTTGAACACAGGAATCAGCTCATGAGGTGTCTAAGACCCACAACAGAGGACCCCAAGGGAAGATAGTTGACTTACAGCTAGAGCAGAAATGCACATTTGCATTCCATCTGCTGTATTTGGTTGACATGTTCTTTGGAAAATGACATGTCTCAGTTTCCTTGTCTGTAGAGATGGCAGCATTCACCACCTGCTTCACATGACTCTTAGGCATTTGTTAAATATCTCATCACCGAGGTTTTTGTTTTCTATAAGATCTCTTTTTCTGGCCTGGTTGCATGATTGGAGGAAGTTAACTATGGGGTCGGATGGGGATTAACACTACAGTTATTAAGTGAGGGGTTAATAGGGCTAAGGCTGCCAGCTGCTCCACTCTCACATCTCCCAGCGATACAGAAGGATATCCTCGGAGAGCCTGCACACATGGTTTTGCTTGTGCTTGCATCTTTGCCTTGCTACCAAGTAAAGTAAAATACGAGCCAGCTCAACAACATCCTTAAAAAGTCCTGGTTGCTGAGTGTGTTTTACTGTCAGAGCATTAAACTTAATATCTTGTTTTTAGTTGGGAATGGAAACCCCCCACTGCCTTACGGGCAAAGCCCTGGCTGGTGAATCACTGCAATGAGAACTGCTGATGCCTCATCCCTGCTGCTTCCAGGCCCAGCACTTGTTGTCTCTGCATGCACCCACCTCCTCCATCCTGGGCTCCCCTCTGCTGTCTTTCTGTGCTGGAAGCTGGGTCAGGGTTGGCTGAGTGACATCTACCACTGGAGAGGAGAAAAGCCGAAGATAGGGTCCTACTCGACGTACTGTCCTACAGGAAGGGAACTCTGTCCTGGGGCAAAGACTGAGAAATCCTTGGGGTCTGAGCTCCTCATGCTGAACAAAGGTTGCTGGGGATGCACAAGCAGGGAATGGAGAGATTCGCATTCTCTCCTTGTGCTACAGCTACCACTGGAGTCTTGTGTTCAGTCCTCATTTTAGAGCAGAAATGGACCTTGAATGAGCCGGCTCAAGGAGATCCGTCTAGGCAGTTTACCAGAGAGGATGGTGTGACTTGTTCACTGTCTGTGGACTGACGCATTTGCTCATTAAATGCTCTGCAATAAGCAGGCATGAGAGAAACAAGACCCAGAGCTGATGGAGCTGGGAACAGGACCAAACAGGAGCAGGCACAAGGCACACCTTTTTATAGAGAGAGGAACTTCATGTCTTTAACTAACAATTTGGTTTTTGGACCTAGAATTTTAGAAAAACACTTTGATTTAAGCTCAGCCTTTGCCCAGGGAGCAGGAAGGACCTCGAGGCAGTTGGATTACCCAGGAGGTTGGAAATGATGCTCAAAATCTTCAGCCTGACCTCATCATGGAGGAGAAAGGCACACCCAGGGCAATATCTGCTGGTCCTGTGGCACTGGTGGTGTGCCACCACCCAGAACCATCATGTGAGGACACAAAGGTGCAGGTTTTTTTCTCCAGCTTAGATATAGTCATGCTATGGCTCTAGATCCTCAGGAAAGTTTCTGTCACTTATCCTGGGATTAACTGAGTTGCTAATGATTTGGGAACTGCTGGTTAATCTTTGACTGTGTGAGAGAGGGAGGCAGCAGACAGCACTGAAGCCAACATCAGCAGAGCCTGCTGAGACCGAGCTACCTGCCCAACCTACCCTCTCCCTCACCATTTCTGAGTTGGCAGCTCATGATGTTCAGGAGCATGTTCAGCACCCCTGGTGAAAGCATTTTCACATGTGTGAAGACGGCATAGTCCAATTTTCCAGCACCAGCAGCCAGATCCCTGTTTAATGACAGGCACGTGTCGGGGTGGTGGCTCCCAGCCCGCAGGCACTCTGGCTTATGAGGACTGCCCTGCTGCTGGACTCCTTGCACTAAGAGTTATGATTTGTCTATTCTAATGCCAAGATACTTCAGCCCACGGGTTGCTCTCAGCCATCTTGGTGTTAGTCCATCAATCAGAGAGCTTTAAGGTAGGAAGACATTAAAATCATGTTCTTTCCTGCAACTCAGCTGCTAACTGTAGGGCTGGGAGGCTGGGGAGTAGGTCCTAGGGGAGGGCCCCAGCTGGCCAGGGCTCAGGACCTTTCTCCACAAGGAGGGTGGGACCTTGGGCAAACCCTGTGCATGTCTTGCTTCTCCATCTGTGAAAGTCACAGCAATTTCCTGCCATTGGATTTCAGCAGTGGCTGGCTGGTAGGGGGAACAAAATCTGGTGGCTTTGGATCAAAACTTCTCCCACAAGGCACACTTTGGGGACAAAGCCTCCACAGTTCCCAAAGCACTGTCCATGAACAGGGGCTTCTACAGCCCCTCAAGTTCTTCCTCCTCCTCTGCAAGGCATGGAATAGAAATGACTTTGTTTACTTGCCACGTTTAAGTCTCGTTCCCCCCTTTAGCTTCCTGCTTGTTCAGACTGTTCCCTCTTTATCTTCCCAGACAATCTCCATTGCCTTTGTTTGGCTTCCAGAAAATCCCTGTTCTAACTGGGCAGGAGGAAAAGCGAATTCAATGGCTTCCTCTCACCAAGGAGGAGTTTTGAGAAGGCAAAGCCCAGAGCAATGCAGCATGTGTTGCTCATGCCACAAGCCACGCGAGTGGGTGGTGTTCAAACCTACCTGTGCTATTGTACAGACTACTCTCTTGGGCGGAAGGGGGAAGTGCAATCAGACCCATTAAAGACAGCCTTGACAGCATGTAAAAAAAAAATGCATGCATGTATTTTTTAGAAGAAAAATGATTTCTTTGTCAATTCTTCTGTGTGAGAAGCCCAGAAACAGATGCACAAGTCGCAGCAAAGGCTTCCCACCTGAAGATCCTCATCCACTATCCACCACACCAGCCGTTGCACTGAACACTGCACCAGGGACTCGTTACGTCCATAGTGGACATTCACGAGTGCCTGGGATCTCTCCTGAGTGGTGGCACACTATTAATTTATTGGAGCGATTAATTTATCAGAGTTATTAGGCCATTCTACCCCAGGGCAATGAGTCTCTCCCAGACAGTTCCTGGGCATGGTGGGGAGTTAGCCCAGACCAGGCACCTCTCCCAGGAGCAGCCTGGATGCTGCTACCCAGGATGGGGCTGGGAGAGGTACCTGTATGGCTTCGCTGCAAGGGGACGCTCCCAGGCACAAGTCCTTTTCTGATACTACATGGTCTCAGCGTCCATGTTTGTTCCTTGGCTGCATCTTATTTCTCCTTTAAACCATGGACTCTCCTTGTCTGTGACTCCTACAGCCAGTGCTCTTTGTGTAAACTGTCCTGAGAGAGACTATCCTTCTACTTCAGCCCTCCTTGTTGGACCATGTTGTCCCCCCTGTATACCCAATGCAACATCCCTTGATCCATGAAAAAAGCTGAGTCAATGGTGGGAGTAGATGCCAGGACTTCTCTGTGGGATGAGAATGGGGCAGGATCCATGAGGATTGCCTTGCTGGAGGATTGCTAGGTGGCTGTGGGGGCAGGAAGATATGCAGGGATGTGTTGACATTTTAATTATTTTTCTATTTTCCTCCTAATTACCGCCACGTGCCCAGTGCTTTTGTGAGGCATTCATTAACGCTGTGTTAGAATCCAAATAAACAATCATCTCCATTTGCCCCTCCCTGGACCCCTACATCTTTTTCTGCATGAAAATCTGACAGGCAAGAAGAACACAAGTCCTTTGCTCTGGGCGAGGCAGTGATGTCTGAAGGCACGGCTTTGGCTCGCCTGTTAGCCCAAAGGAAAGAAATAATGATAGAATTTAACAGAATAAAATGTGTTGAGGGATGTGAAGTGAGATACTTTGCAATACAGAAGCAAATCGGGGCAAAATTACCATCTTAATTGTATTAATGTTGCCAATTAGAGACAGAGCCCATGTTGCTCAGCAGGAGCGTTCTGGGATAGAAGGGAAGACAAATTATCTGCAAACTCCTTATTTTGTCTTTGTGAATTACCACCCCAAGGTACTTAATTGAATCTCTAGTCCTGATCAGTGAACATTGTTCAGGGAGTGAATTAAGGAAAGGCCCCACAGGCCTGCTCTATTTTGTCCCAATTAACAGAAACACTAGATTTTTTTTTTAAAAAAAAATTTTTTTAAATCGTTACATTGCTAAGAGTTAAATTGGAAAAGGGAAGCTAGGTCTAAATAATTTAATTTCTGCCCAGAGCAGAGCTGGACAAGTGTATTGAATGCATTCACAGCAGCCTGCAGGTTGTACCACCCCTCCGAGCACCACTAAAATGGGAAAAAGGAGCTGGGAGCCCCGTTCAGAGCAAGGATCCCCTTGATATCTCTCCTGGTCACCCTCCCATGGGTGGCACACTGCTGTCTCCCCATGTGGAATAGAAATTATAGGGAGAAAGTATTGTCACTTGTGTAGGACAGCATGGTGCGGGATGGGACACCCCAGAACAAGGGTCTTATGTTACTGCCACCAAAATTATAATGGGAGAATTATCATGGAAATGCTGCCCTTGGCCAAAATTATTGTGAGAGTGGAAATGCTGCCCTTGGCTGAGCTGTGGATTTTGTTGATGGTGGTGTATAAAGTATTTTATGCAGTAGAAGAAAAAAAGAGGGAATGCAACAGTCCATTGCTCCGAGCCAAAATCAGGGATAAACACCTGCCTGAGCCAGTCTGTGGATGTGCACCCAATGTCCTGTATTCTTCTGGGTCTCCTCACGTGTTAATTTTAGGCAGTGTTCAGTTTAGAGTGATATATTTAGAGAAAATTCCCAAAAGGGCAGTCTAAATTGATCAGTTCTTTTGATTTCATTGCATAGCTTATACTTTCTGTATTTCCAGGATTAATATATTTTAAGGTCTTTGAGACTGTTCTCTTATTTAGTAAAGAAAGGAACCAGCCACGGGGGAGTTTTCCTTCATGGTACTGGATTGGACCTTCAGTCACCGAAACACTTTTAGTTTATTGAGGTTTATTGAAGTTTCGACTATTCCAAGCCATACAACTTGGGGTTAGCCCATTCAAATATTACTTAAAAATTATAATACTTGGAGTGAAAAAAAAAAATCAAAAAATCCAGATGTAAAAGTTTTACAGAGCCTAATTCCCTGAATTTTCCTTTAAGAAGATGAGTTTGTTCTGATCCTGATTACACATCCTTGAAAAGTGAAGAGGGGGAATTTGGGATTATAAGGAACTAACAGTTCTGATGTGGGCTTGTTTTTATTATTGGGATTTCCTCCTTTCACCCACAGGGTTTCAAGTCAATCTAGGAAAGAGCTGCACATCTGCCAGAGCTGACAGGGTCAGAAGAAAGCCTGGCCCCTGCTTGGCTGGGAGAGGCCGTTCCTCGGGAGAGAGAAAAGTGCTTTACTCCTGTAAAAGGATCATTTCCACTCCTGCTCTTTGCGTTCCCTTCTGTGTCCTCGCGTGCTGTGTGCATTGAGAGTGTCGGTTTTAGGAGCAAGGATCATTTGTCCAAGTACAGTGTCCAACACGTCATGGTCTGAGCCAGATCCTGACAGTTCATTTATAGTAATAATAATGAAGTGTTCAACAGCTTCTTATTGAATGCCAAGGAATAAGTGACCTACGGGAGAACTCTGAAGGGGATTCCTAGAAAGGAAGGAGATGATCCGCTGGAGCTGAGCTCTTTCAGCCTAGCTGCAGGCACGTCTGTGAACTCTGCCGAGGGAAAGGAGGCTGTGTAAACAGGCAAGAGGGGGAGTCATTTAAGTCAAAACAAATGCCGTGAAATTCTTTCCATTGTATCTCATTGAATACAGAAGCTTGGATGATGAAGCCATGAATTCCAGAGCAGGGGCACCTGGAACAGGGCCTGTGAGGAAGGGGAAAAAATATTGTAAAACATTATGATCAAACAGTAGGGGAGAGCAAGGACCATGAAAACATCAAAAGTCATGGCAATTGTTTTGGATGAGAATGTTTTTAAGAGTCCCTGTTTATGTTGGACAGGAGAGTTTGCTTTGAACAATGGATGAACTTTTGCAAAGCAGGCAAAATCCACTCTACTCACTACTAGGAGTTTCTTTTTCCTTTCTTGAGAAAATCTATGCATATATTTATAAAAACGGTGAAAAATTAGAAGGTGCCTTATTGTTTTGCTGTCTGCTCCGTGTCTTCCTCTCACACTGTCCATTTTGGACTGTTAGGGATAGAAATGGACAAGATGCAGGGGTAATTTGCCCCGGAAATGCCTGTGCGTTTCATGTGTGATCAAATTAATTGGGTTCATGTATCTCCAGGTTCAGACACAGACACAAACAAATGTAACTGGGGTCCACACACAAGGGCTTTCTACCTGTGCCACCAAGTTTACCTAAGGCATGCTTTGGGTACCATATCCATCCATGGGTACCCAAACATCCATCCATCCATCCATCCATCCATCCATCCATCCATCCACCCACCCACCCCATCCAGGGGTACCCATCGGGGTACCCATGAACCATTGAACTTTATGGGAGTTTAAGCCCTGTTTTTACACTTACTTTTAATGTCATGAAGGTGTCCAGGATACTTCAGAGTTGTATTTGTGTATTACACTGTCATTACAAGATATTGGCACATAGAAATTCAGCCTTGTGGGTCAGAAATGGGGATATCGCAGGTTAAAACAAGCTAGAAGAGACAAGCATCATTACAGCCACATTCCTGCTCTTGCTCTGGACAGGCTGCTGGCCAGTTCTCCAGGGATCTGACAAAGGCATCTGCAGCTCCCATTCCATAAGGGGGGGCTTTCATGACATGGACTGGGGAATCCTCTCACTCCAAGCCTGCATTTAAATCTTTCTGTGTGCATTTGACTTTGCAAACAGGTCTCATTCATCCTGCTTCACAGATAATGTCCATTGCCACTGGGCTGTTGAAAGTCAGATGTCCAAGTCCTAGATAGAAGAGCATAGAGGGCCACTGACACAACAAGACAGGAGATATTGTTTCTCCCCCTTCCAGGTTAATTCATGCAGCACTGAGCAGCACAATTTACATCTGCCTGTAGCAGATCCATGGCTTGAATCTGGATGGTCAGGGTGGCATCTTTATCACAGTCCAACTTCTAGCAACAGCAGCTGCCAGGACAGGACAGGCTCTGAGGAGCCCCATGGGGCACAGGTGCAACACTGTCGCTAGTGTTGGTTTCAGCAGCTGGTTTGAGCAGGACAGCCAGGGAAGCTGGTTTCAGCAGGACAAACTTTGAGCTTCTGATTTTAGTTTTGCTGGTGGTATGACTCAGAGGTCAGGAGCCGGAGAGTGACCAGAGCTCTGAGAGCAAGTGAGACCAGTCTGGTGGTGTCACAAAAGTGTCATGACTGGCCCAGCAGCAGGATTCCTGCGGACAGGGAAGGCTGGGCAGGTTTCTGTGAACACAGAGCTTGGCTGACTTCCACAGGAGCTTCCCCCAAAGGCTCCCCTGCTTAGCAGGGCTCTCATGGTACACAGTCGAGCTGCTTTGGTCCTGAGCAGGACCACACATGGCATCTTTTGCTCTTCCTTATGAAAGAGAGAATCCATGAGAGGCTCCATCAGCTAAGAAGCATTCTCTAGGAGCCGATAAATGTGGAATGTTTGCAGTGGCATCCAGCAAAGGCAATCTTGCAATCGCCAGAACAGACAAACAGAAATTTGTGACACATCAAACAGAAACACAGCAACACCGTGCTGTGCTGCAGCATGTACAGCCCCTGAACTGTACCTGGCTGTGACTCCCTTCATGGAAAAACACCCTTCCCTCCACCTCTGTGAGGACCTCGTCACCTCCCTGCCCCAGCACAAACGCTGTGGGTGACTGTGGCAGCTTGGTGGCCCTGCAGGACATGGCCTGTTTAAGACGGCATTCCCCTATGGCCCCCGGACAATGGCTAGCTGTTGCTGGAGTGCCCCATACATTCCAGGATGCATTGGGCCTCACAAGTTAAATATTTAGTCTTTCCTGTATCCAAATACCTCCCGAGCTCCTGGTTTTGTTGTTTTCATGTGTTCAGCTTTGTTTCGCTTGATTAGAGCGGTGGGGCTTGTAGATAGGGACTCTATTCTTGGCAGAAAGTGGAGTATTATTAACATTCCTTATCGCGGGAGTGTATATTATTGTGTGACATTGCACAGAGTAACCTTAAAATAAAAGCCCTCTCCTGCCATTCTGGGCATTGTTTTGACTGCCAGCCACCTCCACAGCGCTTTGAGCACAGACACCGCTCCCTGGGTTATCGCCTGTGATTTCCACTCCTTTCCTAAATCTGTGCCATTCACTCACAAAAGGAGGCATCGTTCAGCAGAAGTCTGGTGGCAAAGCACCAGGGTGTGATTCGGGGCCTGGGTTCCAGTGAACCAGGGGTTAAAGGCAGTTTGGCTGCCTCCCCCAGCTGCAGGCTTGTTCAGGGGAAGGGGTATAAATGAAGAGCTTTGGAGAGAGATAAGCAGTTTGCATATCACTTCAGACAGTGCATCATCCAGAGTGTCTCCTAATCCCTGTGTCACCTTTCTGACACTCGTTAACATTTTCTCTGACCAGGAGCTTTGGCAAGGAGAGGGCATGATGCTTCCAGGCTTCTCTGGAAAATCTGCAGTTGTCTGTGCAGAGTCCTCCGTCCAGCTTAGCAAAAATATGCACGCAGGAAGGACGGAGCAGGACATACAGTTTCCAGGTTTCCCTTAAGTATTGGTACAATCCATAAATTATAAGCTTCACATTAAAAAAAAGAAAATTCTATCTTTTCCTATCACAAAGTAACTGTGATTCAGTCCTCTCATCTACCCTGTCAGAAAATTTTCTCCAAGTAAAAAAAACAGCAGCACAGGCAACAAACAGCTCATACAGCTATCCCATGCCTAATTAAGACTATTTAAATGCTAACATTATTAAACAAAAGTGATTTGTCTTTCTGTCTCCTTTTTGTAAAAAACACGAGAAAATTAAATGTCTTAATAGAGGAACTGTGAGTATGAATGTGCCAGCAGCAGCATTTGCTCAGCCATGTTAGAAGCATGCAGGAGTTTCTCTTACTGTTTTTCTGAGTCAGTATGCAGTTTGATAGATTGCTATTAATATTATAAACTGAGTGTCCCAATTTTTGCAGAAAGTGCAACCCATTTGAGTCAATGCTGTTGGAGGTGTCTTGCTGTTTGCCCAACCTTAATGCTGCCCTGTAACAGGCTTTGCATTCAATAAATGTGCTACTTAGCTGGGAACGTTTCTACTCCTATCCTGTCTTACCTCATACTGACAAGCTAATTACAATACATGGTAGTAAAATATCTCAATCGCACTGTCACCCGTCTCATCAGCCTCACTTTTGCCTGGAGTTGAGAATCTGGAGAGTTGCCTCTTTCGGATGGTGAAGGAACGGAACCAAGAGCAGTCTGCAGCAGAAGACACTGAAGGAAGTTAATCTCCATCCTCAGATCCATCCTTTTTCATTGTGCTGCTGTCTCTTAGTAAGGAGTAAGATGCCCTGTATTGCGGGTGGATTTGATAGGAGAAAAAGCCTCAAATCCAGACCAAGGGAAGGTTTTTCTTTGGTTATTTTCGGAGATGCTGTTCAAAAATGGATGAATGTTGAACCTGTTCAATGTCTCATTGGAGAATTTACAACCTAATAGTTGAAGTGTTTCAGATTTTCACAGACTTTTAGCTGATTGATCAATATATACAGTCTGTTTTTCTTTTTTTCTCTGAATAGGGCTACAAGAGTTTCCAATAGCTGCAGCCATCCTATCCTAGATGATCATGAATTTAGGTGCTGTACAGCAACCAAAGAGCAGAGAAATTGCACTGTCATGTGCAGATCACTGCCACAAAGTATGGTAGGTAGGTAAAGGAGCAAGTTGCAGCCTGTGAGCTGGGAGTGTGGTTGAAATGGCCTTGAAAGAGTGTGAAGATTGTTGTATAAAAGCCTAAAAACCTAAAAAACAATTCCTTGGTGTAGCAGTTGGTGCAACTTGCTGCCAGATCTACGGAAGGAGAAGGCAGGCTCTGGGGAAGCAGCTAGAGGCTTCAAGACAGCACTAGAGAGAGCTCTCAAGAGCCTCTGTGGTGGGTAGGTTGCTCCCCAAGAGCCATTGCATGCCCCAGAACAGCAAAGGTCCTGGTGAACCATCTCAGTGTGACCTACAACAGATATTAGGAGCAATGGCGTTGAAACACACACTTTTGTCAGCAGTGTCCCTGCAAGGCTGCTGAACCCTATCTCAAAACAGAGGAGTCCATGCTGGCCAACCTGACTACCAGGCTGAAACACAAGGCAGACAACGACACCTGAAGGCAGCAGGCTCCAGTGCCTTGCAATCTTGGCAATGTTTTCACTTAGTCATCAGAGTGTGTTTACGAGTCTCTCCCACTATTCTCTTCCTGCCAGCAGCTGACAAGCACGTCTAGTTAAGCTTAACAGAAGTACGTTTAATAATTAGCAGAGCTCAGGAAGACCTTGCTCGCAGCTCTGTTGCGTGTGGAGGTGTTAATAAGAGCACACGAGGAATGAGAAATGTTTGGCACTTGCAGCAGCTGGAGGATGCTTCCACCCTCATTCCATGAGCAGCATCTCTCAGTGGCTCTGGGCTGATGTCATCAGTGCCTGGAGGCTCCTCTTGGTCTCCGCTTCACCATCTGCCTTTCCACTCCCGGGAGCAAGGGACACCGCGTACGGCAAAACAGGCTCCATCGTGTGGAGGGGACAGCCCACCTCAGCCAGGAAGCCTCCTGCCCTTGCTCGTGCTGGCTCAGCCTTACCTGCTCTCTGCAGGCAGGAACAGGCAGCCTCCAACCATGTCCTAACATGGGTTGCCCACTGCCCTGCTCTTGTTGAAGCTTTCCCAGCAGGCACCATCTCCTTGTTTGCACAGGCGTGTATGACAATTTGAGCAGGGTTGCCCTCAGCCTTTCCTCCCCACCTCTGCCTTTGCTCCCCACCTCATGGTTGCCAGTGGCCATCCTCTCTCCCCCTGCTCTCCCCCTCCTCAATCCCACTCACTCAGCCTCCTGGAAATCTCCCTCACCAGGGTGTTTTCATGAGCTCCATAGCTCTGGGTTGCAGCTCTCAGTGCTGTTATCTACTGTCAATCTATCTCCTTCCTCATTTTCATCTCAGCTTCATCTATTCTCCATTTCAGTCCATCCATAACCTTCCTTATTTCTAGACCATTCCAGACTGACTCCTTTTGTTTATGTACATTGGCTGCCAACCTTCAGTCTCCTTCACACTTCCCTTTGCTTTGCTTTTATGGCCTTTTATGATGTTTATGTTACATCAAGGCCCTTTCCCTTTTTATTCCCTTCCTGCCCCTGGATAATTATTCTTCCATCCATGGCTTTTACTGCCTGCCTTTATCATGAATGTTTCTGTGGGTGACAGGAGTGTCTGGAGCACATATAGCCTCTGTCTGCAAGCTGATAGGCAGCTCAGTGTGGCTCAGGACTAAATATGCTTTGGTGATAGACTCTGCCCATTACCTGCTGGACCTTCCCTGTGCAGACCCTGAAACCTCTTACTTGCTATATACTTCCTGACTTGGCCTCCTCTGAAAGCCAACGGCTACCACCTTCAGGTGCCTTCTTGTCTGTCGGTCATGGTCTGGAGAGGTGACAACATCCCCTGCCATTCCTGCAGTCTCACGTTCAGGGGGAAGGGAGAGTGCCAGTCCTTCACATCCAGCAGAGGCACGAGGTTCATCTCTGCTGTATGTGCATGGCGAATGGCAACCTGTATGGGAATATGCTGATCTCTCATGGCCCGTATGAGACAGCCTGTCTGTAAAGCTCAGACAGCATTGACCCACATCTGGAAGTCTCTGATTCAGTCCATGGGTGATTTAAATGTCTGCTTCTGTCCACCCACCCTGGAAATGGGGTAGTGGCTGATCCATGGGCCCCACAGAGATGGTTAGCAGAGGGTAGGGCTGCTCTCTTTAACATCTTGTGTCCCAACCACCCCCATAGCTCCCTCACACAAATCAGGAATGAGGAGATACCATCACCACCACCAATTGTACTTCTAACCTCAAAGTCTTGTTGATTTCCAGAAGAATTTAGCCTGAGGAAACAGTGTGTCTAGCTAATACAGGAACTCTGGGTTTGTCCCTCCAGGAAGGGTAGGCAAGTAATGGACTTGTCAAAGTGAAGATGAGTTGGAGAAGGTACAGGACAGGGTACTGTGCTCAGAGGGAGCATGTCTATGTGGTCAGATCAGAGCAGCTCCACTCCCCAACCACAGCAGCTCTGGAGGTGAAAGAGGGAAATGATCTTGGCAGGACAAGAAGCACTGATAACCTGGGAAGAGAAGTCCAGGCATGCCACCATGAAAAGCTCTCAGCACAAAGATTAAGTAGCCCCTGAGGCAGGACGTGTTGAGAAATCATCCTTGTGCAGATACCATGACAGGGAAGAGAATCTGCCAGGGCAAAAGAGAAGAATTTCTCAGGTTAGAGCACGTAAGTGGTCGCAGAAGTCCTGGGGAAGTCAGACCATATTGCATCCTGCCAGGATGCCACCACACAGAAAGCAACCAACCACCTTCTCACAAGAAATGGATCTGTCTGCTTCCCTGCTTCCAGGCCTTACCACAAAAGCATGAACACCACACTCCAACTTCCAGGCTATTTCATTCAGTCTTGCACCAGCACTCCTTCCCATTTCAGTCTCTCCAGTTTCTTTTCCCTTTCCTTGTTGGAGTGATGAAATTTCATCTCGATGCATCTAAAGCACCTTCATTCCCACACCATTCGTGTTGTTCTTGTTTATTTTTCCTTCTTACCAAGAAAATCACATTTTTCCTAATGATGCTAAAACCTGTATGATGATTTTAGCTTAGTACACAGCTCCAGTGTCGCGGGGAGCTGTGCCAGGCTGGTTTGGAGGACTCTGTGCTCCAGCTGACCTGGGGGTAAAGGACCATACAGGGATCTTCTTATGACATTTGCGCTGTAAAGTGCCCTTTCTCCCTGGATATTTTGGTCAGCACATGCAGACAGAGCTCCTTTGGGAAGGACAGCAAAAGCAAAAACCTCCAAGCAGGTGACAGCACTGACACATAAACCTTCAACAATTTAGGAGACTCAGGGATAACACAGAGGGATTTAGAGAAGGAAGGGAAATGAGCAGTGAGGCATGGGGCACAAGGTCTGGTTTTATTGCTAGATCAGCTGAGGAGCATGGGGATGGATGTACTGAAGAAAGGGAGGACAAGTCCTCAGAGGTTGCCCCTGGGGCAAACACCAAGGGGGTGGGTGTGTAGCTTTTATTTTATTTTTTTTTTCTCTATTCCTTGGTTGTATCTGACTACAGGGCACCTGGACTTTACCCCCTTAGCACAGCCAGTGGTGTCTGTTGGCAGGGTGGTGCCTGCTGTCCCGTGTCCAGGGAGAGGTGGGCTGTACCGCTGGACCTGGATAAGGGGTCAGCCTGAGACACAGGTCTTCTGTATGGGCAGAGGGAAAAATCTGACAGCCTTGCCCTGGGCCTATGTAGGACTGTGAGGGCCCCATAATGGTGCCCCCAGCCCCAGGGGGAGCTTAAGGGGGCCTATAAGGTGTTAACCCCTAATTCTGCTCCAATGGCATGATACGGGGTGCAGTCAGGAGAACCTCTGAGCTCCTCCCTACATGCTTCCCCCATCCAGAGGGTAACAGCCAAACCCTTGTTTTTCTTTCTCTTTCATGTTAAAGCTCTTTCCCTTGCAGCCGCTGGAGTAATTTAATTAAATTGTAATGCTGCAGAGCTGGCTCCTCTCCAAGGGCAGGAGCAACAGCTTGCCACCTCGAGGGCAGGCAGGCTCCTGGGGAGCCAGTCTCACAGCACCAATAACACACTGCACTTGACTCATAAGTCTCCTGATGACAGGTTAGAAGAAACCCCACCCTGCATGAGCACCCTGCTGCAGAGCAGCCCCAGAGGCAGCCCTCTGCACGGGGCCCTGGCACCCTGGCATCCTCAGGCACCACGGGGCCAAGGCAGTCCTCCCTGAGATGATGCTGAGCTCTCCGGAGATGTGCTGAGCTCCCTCCTGTGTCTGGCTCCAGCCAGTAACCATGTCAGCTGCAGGGTGGCTTCTTCTACAGGAGTAGAGCCAGTGCCCAGGGCTGCACTTGGGCAGCCTGAGGGACCCCAGCAGCATCTGCTCCTGTAAGAGGGATGGGGGAAATGGGGGTGGTTTTCTGGCCTCAGCAGGCTGGGACAGAGCCAGAAAAACTGAGCAACAAATCCTGGAGCAGAAAAGAGTCCCTCTGCCCTGCCAGTGGAGTGCTCTCTTGCCTTTGCATCCTTTCTTCCCTCTCCTCCCCTCTCAGCGTCTCCAGCCAGCAGACCCATTTCTCTAGAGACAGGGAGAAATCACTGTCCTTGCCCTATCTCCAGGCTGCGACATTCCCCATGCCCCTTCCAGAGCACGCACCCCTCTGCTGGCCAAGATATCGCCCAATACAATTTCCTCTCAATTGCCCAGAGCTCATGTCCTTTCTCCCAGCCTCTTGCAAGGGACCTCTGTGTGCCAGGGTACACGCTGCCCTGCACCCCAGAGCCATTCATCGCCACCGCCTGCACCCTGCAGTGCAGCAGTCCCTCCTCTGCCAGCCAGCGGGTAGCCGGTGCCCTGTCCTGCCAGCTGCAGCCAAGCCCTAGCCCAAATGCCGTGTACTCAGTCTCGCCAGCATCCCCCGCAGAGAGCCCTGGAGCGAGTAGAGGACACAGAGCATTTCTATTCCCTCCTCTCTGCTCTTCCCTCCTTATTTCTGCCTCTCCCAGAGGCAACCCGTGAACAAATGTAAACCCCAAGGAAAGTCTCAGATCTTTTAAAATGAAAGAAATCCCCTCTGGAAGAGAAAGATACGGAGAGGCACAGCTGCTGCCAGCAGGGAGCTGCTCCTCGCAAGCATCCCTGTCTGAAGGCAGATTGCAGCAAGAACAAATTCTGGTCTTGCGAGCAGTGGGCTGCTGTTGGCACTGGGCACATCAGCAGCATCATGGGTCAAGTAGGAGAGGGATGGCGGATGAGTGAAACCTTCCTCTGCTATTCCTCTGTAAAAGCCAAACTCCCTGCTGTTTTCCACACTTTCCTTGGAAAGCATATACTTAGCAAAGCCCATGTCACCTCCCAGCAATAATCAGACAGAGACAAAGCCCATGAGTGGCAAACTTACTTCCATTAAAACGTAAAATGTGAGTGTATACTGGTGGCAAACATATTGCCATGGCCACATCGGGAATGCTGGGGCCAGGGAGAAATGAACTTGCTGAGACACTCTGGGCACAGCTGCTTGCCCCAGGCAGCTGAGTCCTGTGACTCCCGAGAGTACCTGTGCTTGAGGCAGAATACAGAAATCATGAAAAGTCTGTCTGCAACACCAGGAACAGAGATACAGAGAAATGTCAGGATATTTCCATGGCTCTGGGAAAAGTCGACCTCATAAATCATGACAGTCCCTGCCAAAAGGATAGTGCAGTCCCATGGCAACACAGCCCAGGAGCTCTTGCTACCAACCCCTTGTAAAGAAGATTGCCCAAAAGAAAAGCAGAGCTCCCAAGTCAGATTGGATAAAATCCTGATTTCAGCAAGACAACAGAAGAAGGAGTAGGTCAGGATGGATGAAAAAGTGATGCCTCTAATGTTAACTGAATGTCCACATGCTCATAGATAAGTGTGTTGCATCTCTGTGCATGGATCATTGTGCGTGAATGGGTGAAGGAAGGTGTCTGTGGTGGGGAGGGCAGTTTGGGAAGGCTGGTTCTTCCCCCAGCTGCACAAACATCCTTCCCACAAAGTACCTCACTCCCCAAAGACATCATGCCCAGGCCATCAGGTACTGCAGGGGACGATAACAGCAGGCTCTTTTGAAATACTCCAGGGGAATGGTGGGGAAAATCCCTTCAGCACTTTGCTCCTGGGCGCTATCGCTGCTTTTAATCACGGCCCTTTTAATCTGCTGGGGAGGAGGAAGGGCAGGAGGTTGCCGTGTGCTGGAGCACAGGGACCCAAGGAGAGGTCCCTCCCATACCTGTCCTCCCTGCCTTCCAGCACCTAGCCCGTGGCCTCAGCCCTCTTGAGGACAGCCAGGACAGGGGCACCCGAGAGAGAGAAGAGCAGAGGATACTCCACTGGGGAGCCACTGGAGACCTACTGGTCTGGGATCAATGCCAGCCAGCAGCTCCTCTGCAAATCTGATGTTAAGTGACACTGGTTTTACTGCAGTTTGCTGAGCATGGGAAAATCATGGGCAGGTTCAAGGGACTCATCAGAGCCTATGTCCCATTCCAAGGAACAGAGGTACCTTATTTTGTCAGAAGTCTCACGGTTTTTTATGGCATCACAAAATTTATGCAAGTTTCTGGATAGCTTTTCTGCATACCTGCTGGTGGAGAATGACTAGGGCCTGGGTGAAGCCAGTTAACAGGCCCTTATGCAATCTTTTAAGAAGCATATGTAAATAACTCAATAAGAATTTCTCTCTTCTTCAAAATTCAGTGACACAACGCAGAACACCAGATAATGTGGCCTACAGTAGATATTAGTGTCTGAATGGATTTCCTTGCATTGGATTGTGTTGATTGTACTATAGAAGAGTTATTCTTAGTTTTTCACTTATTAAAATAGTAACTATTTGAACAAATACACCCTAGAAATAGGGTCATACTGAAAATTTGGAGTTAAAAATCAGTGTCACCAAGGTAGCACCCTCTTCCTACCTCCAAGTGGTCTGATGGTGAAGGCAAGGAATTAAATAGGGCAAAAGGGGACTAGAGCATATTGAAAATGTCCCAAAAAGATTTGAGATTTTATACAAATCAGTGTTACTCTGTCATGGCAGAAGCCTGGGAAACAAAACTGGAGTTTGACTTAACATAACCAGTCCTAGGTACACAGAAGTTGCGACTTGATAAAGAAATAGCAATAGTTCGATGAATGGTTCCTAGCCATCTTCTTACAAGCCCAGGATTTGATGGTTTTCCCTGAGAGAAAGCTGCCCATGGACCTGATCCAAAAGCATTTCAAACCCTTTGTAAGTATATGGCCAACTCTGCTGCGCTGGGGATCAGTGGGGCTCTGGCTGTTTGATGAGGCTCCCATAGTGTGGTCTATTCAGAGCAGAAGGTATCTCAGTCTTTCTTTATGTGCTTGCTGAAACACATGGTTGGCCAGTGCTCTTCTAGATACTATGATGAAATTTGAGATACATGGTTCACTTCAACTCTGGCTCCAATTTGCCTAAACGTGAAAAAACAACTGGAGAATCCCAGGATCCTTCAGGTAATCCATGTCTAATTCATTGTCTGGGAAGTTATTTCAGTAGTTAATTACTCTTGAGATGATAGTATTTGTATCTTATTTTAGCTAGGATTTGTCTAGCTTCATGACAGCCAGGGTAGCTTGAGTTACGTGGACTGGAGGTATTGCAGAGTGCTCTGCTCTGAAATACTTACTCTGACCTTAACATCAAATATATATTCAGCAACGCTAAGGTCAAGATTGTCACCTCTTGATCTGTTCTTTGACATACAGGTAGTGTACTCTCTAGGCAGTGAAAGAGAGCCTCAGAAGGAAGCAGAGCGCATATGTGGAGGGGAAAGGGAAACCTTATTGAATGAACATCATTAATATTGCAAATTCAAGTACTGAGATGTTGGAAGCTTTAGGTTGCCTTTCTCATGGAGTTGGCCACCAAAGATACATCAGCATAGTTTAGAGAACTGGGTTGTTCCCAGGATTGTGAGAGCTCTCTGAAAAGAATGATTCTTTCCTGTAAAAAAGTTTTGGAGGTATCTTCTTTTTCAGATCTAGAACAAATCAGACAAAATGGGCCAAGTGACCTGCCTCAGGAGGGCTTGGGTATAAATGGCTGTATGACCTTCCTCCTTATTCCCACGGGTGTCACTGAAACCAATGTATTTTCCCAAAGAAAGATTCATTTTCAAAAAACTGTCTTTTCTGGGGTGAGAAGGAGAGCAAGCCTTTAAGTGAAAATCTCCCATTGGCTCAAGTATACACCCTGGATAATTTTTTTTTTTTTTCCTGCAATATATTTCACCAAATTTGTCTGTTAGGCCACAAATCTGGAGTAACTAGCCTGAAATTGAGATAGGCATGTGCCTTGGCACCATGGTGATAGTTGCCTTAGAAATAAATAAACACCTGAGGTGGATGGAGAGATTTCTGCCTACCTAGCAGGGAGCTGACTCGGACCCAGTGCTCGCTGCATGGCACATTGATTTCCAGTCCCATCCATGGGCTTCTCCCATCTCTAAGGCAACTGTTTCATCTTATTTATATTCCTGTCAAGATGTAAAAACAACAGCCTGCAAAGTTATCTTTCCTGGTTATCTTTATTGTTTGAATAGCACAGATTTCCCTTGATGCAAAGAGTTGGGGGGGGTATTCTCCCTTGAAAACAGCCTGGACTTCATTTAGAGGAACACACCAAGCACTGTAATACATTTGTGAAGCTTGCTAGCCTCCACTTCCACTGCTCTGTCCTGGTGACCTCTCTGTCATCACTCCATGCCCCTGTTAACAGTGACTGTAAACCTGGGGCATTTCTTCAGTGATCTGACCAGGATTTGCTTTGAAGTCCGGTTTCCTGTTCCACTGGCATGGATTTCTTTTGGTCTGAACTGAAAAAAAAACCAAAACACAGGAAAAGGTCCCACATTAGGATAAACGAAATGCTCCATTTTGATTTAATCTAGATGTTTGGGCCCTACTGCAATTCTGTGCTTCATCATAAAAGGAAATTCCAGCAATTCTGAAGTGGAGTCCTCTGAACTCACTGAAATACTCTGGTTCAATCCAACGCTGAAGTTTGTCAAAAGCAGCACTTCCCTGGAGGGAAAATTCTGCTTTGATGAAAAGGCATTTTCCAAGAGAGGTACACTCCATCCGCAAACATTCCCTAACTCTAATAATGGTGCTTCAGAGGAAGTTATTATTCAAGCCAAACTTTCCAGGCAGCAGATGTCTGTCACTAGCCTCTAGATAATTTGGATGGATGATCACAGAAAGGCAGGAATGACTCGTGCACAACATGTTTTGAGAAGATCAGATGCTTACTGAATGCCTGCAGCACCAGGGCAAGGTCCAAGAGGGCCAGGCTTCCTACCAGGCTCCAACATGGGGAAAAAATTGCCTGACAAAATGTGGGGGGAATGTCAACCATTCAGCAGGTACATTGCTTCATCTTGTAATCCATAGTTCAACAGTGAATAATCTCATGGTGAATCTAATCTCAGGTGCTGATTTAGGGGCTCTCCCAGTGCAACCTCAATGAAGCCTTCTCCTCTTACCGACAAAACCATCATGCCTGATTTTGGCAAAGAATGGCTCCAGCATTTGTTCGCTGACGTCCAGTGCTGTTCTCTGTTTCTCCTGATGCCTCATGTTTCCTGTTTCACAGGCTAAGCTCTGATGTGTGGCTCTCTTTTTGTATGCAATTAAAATCTGGAGCCAAACAGCCAATTTCCATTGGCATCATCATATTTTGCTCGTCCAGAGATGCTTCATCAGAGGATCTCGGAACATTTTGCAACCATTCATTAATAAACCAGCCACCTGTCTTGGAAGACAGGCAGAATTATCCCTTAACTGCATGTAAGTAAAATCAAGGACACAGATATTATCTGGTTTGCCAGAGGTCATAAAAAGTCTTTGTCCTTGCATGACCCTGTGCTTTGCAACTGATATCTTGACAGAGGTTTTCGGAACATTATGCAGGTGTGTCAGCTGACAGTCAAATGAAAAACAACGCTATGATGTCTAGTATGTCTTCTGATATTTCTTACTACTCTTTTGCCATCCATACCTCAGGGAGAGAATTAGGTCTTTGATGAGATGATGGTTTCTGCATCCATCAGACCTGCTATAACCACCTGCAAACTTTTCTTCAGCCTCAGCAGCAAGAAGGGTGAGTGTCCCCAGCAGATGCTTTTGATGGGGAGGGAGAGAACCAGGTACCAAGCCCTGTGGTGCATCCACGGGCTGTGGGATGGTTTTGATCTCCAAGGGCTTGGCAGTGGCTTGAAGAAGCGCATATTTAGCTGTGCTAAGAGTCTGCCTCTTCTGTCCTCCACTCAAATGTGTGTTTTGAACAGAATACCAGATGATAGTCATAAATATCAGGGGATAATTAGAGTTTCCTTTCTCTTCCAAGTCTGAGAGCTGTAGAGATCCTTTCAAGCTGCTCGGTCTCTACCTTTCCCCTGAGAGAGCTCCTGCACTGGTCATTGGTGCATCTTACTGAGGCACCACTCAGCTTGGCAGCCAGTTCCCTTCAGTAATTCATCTCAAATATTCCTAGTGCTGCTTTAGATTGATGATGTTTTCCCCTTTCCTTTCTCTTTATATTGTCACTTAACTGCTCTGACTTATAAAGCTGTTAATCTTTCACACACATGCTTACGTTAAGCAGCTTAAGAGCACTGCAAACACTTTATCCTCATAAAGATTGAACTGCCCTGATATGAAACTTGTAGCTCTAGAATAGAACAAAATTTACGTACGCAAATAAAAGCTGAAGGTCAGGGACAGACAGAGAGACTGTAAATATTTCTGGGCCCATATTTCAGGGGATTTGAAAGGAGGAGACAGGGGTTGATTGGCTCCAAGATGCTTCTGTGCCAGCAGGAGCTGAGAGGAGAGAAAAGAAGGTGCAAGGAGGACGGGCCATGCCACAAGGCTGCATGGCCCAGATGGGTGACCTCTACACTCTTGCTGACTCATCCCATCGCATCCTGGCAGGGCCATTCTCTGGGGGAGACAGTGTTAGAGAGGCTCAGGAAAATTCCTGAAGATTTTTGTCCCTGGGATGAAAACTAAATGAAACCTTTCCCGATGAAAGCTCCAAGGCGAAAACCCTGGAGTGAGCAAGACACTTGACTGAGCAATTGGCTATCCCTGTGCAAACACCTTGGTGGGCAACAGGCAGAGTAAGACACTGCACCGTATGTCCTCTGCCTGGGGTGCAGATCCTTGTTGCAGGTTAGAAGAGAAGAGGGAGCTGTGGCTATGGCTGGAGGAGGCTGTGTTGGAGGTGGACAGTGCTGGGAAGTGATGTTTAGGGTATGGCCATACTTGGCCTTACCTTCTCCTGAGGACATCCTCAGGAACACCAATCCAGTTGCTTTGGCCAGTGACCCAGCACCCCTACAGAAACCCTACATGCACAGCCACTCCTGCACCAGGTGAGTCTCCGTGTCCTCTGGTCTGTCAGTGCCATCAAGCTGGTCCTCCCTGTGTGCTGGGAGCCCAGGCTGCTCTACATATGCTGGACTCTGGGTCATCACCTCATACCTTTGGAAGTTTTATCTGACATGCTGCCAAGGAAGCCGAGACCATCAGAGACAGGACTAGCAGAAGGCTTTCCAGAGCTTTGCTCTCAAGCTTTTTGGATTCATCAAGGTTTTGCAAGTGCAAAAGGAATCTCAGTGATACCAATTTGGGGATTACTGGGACAAGGGGAGAAGCATGTAGTATTTCCCAGGATACAAGGGCAGCTCCATCCTGGGCTTAAATATGGGCCATTTGCAGAGCAAACTCTAAACAGTGTCATAGGAAAGATTTATGGCTGAGGTGGGCCCATACACCCCAGAAATCAGATTTATTTCTGAAGTGCTTTATTAAAGATCCCACTTATCTACTGGGAGACGCGGTATATTTGTTGGGATTTTCTAGTGGTCTTCTGGAGGAGGTGACCAGGAGAGGCAGCTGCTTCTAATCCCATTTCAAATGACTGAAGTGAAGTCAAGAGAGATTTCTTTCTTCTCTATTTTTGAAATGAAGTAGTCCCATCTTTGAAGACAGTTTTGAAATGCCCCTGGTTGAATGCCTGGCAGCGTCCAGCTGTAGCTGCCTGGTGTTTGCACCCTCTGTTCCCTGTTACATTGCTCAAGAGAAGCAGCACAAAATCCAGGCAACCCTTGGAGATGCAAAGATTAGTGATAGGCTTGGCCTGACCTTGGTGCAGGTCTTAACCCTTTACAGTAGCTGGGCACAGTTGAAGTGCAGATCAGGATGCCTTTGTGTTAAGCACCGCAGAAGCAGGTCTGCTGTTAGCTGGTCCTGCTGCACCTCAAAGACAAGCCCTGTCAGCAGAGTGAAAGACTCTGAGACACCTCTTATAGTTGTGAAGAAGTGTCTGTAAGCACTGTGACCCAGGTGCTCTGAGAAGTGATTTATCTGTGCTGGGCTGGTATACTGTGGTTAATTCAACACATCTGATCCTCACCGTGTTGCCCCAAGGCCCACGGTCTTTTTGGCCATGGGAGTCGTTGTGGTTGTGGGCTCTGTCTGCAGTAGGAATTCAGTCCTGGTGATATTTGCTTCTGGATTCCAGCTTTCTAGATTTGAAAGGGAATAATATAAAGACCATCTCTGAGGAGGCCACCCATCCCACTGTAGGATTTGGGACCAGGGTGGCTTCGGCAGGGCTGGGATTGTGACATAACCTGGCCCATGCAAGTCTGTAAGAGCATTAGATAGACAAACATAGTGGTCTTCCTGATACTTTTCTTTGACGTGCAGCATTGGACTTGATGATTTTAAAGGTCTCTTCCAACCATGACAATTCTATGATTCCTGCCTACAGACACTTGCGTCCTTTCCTGGGTGTTGGACATACACAGGGAGCCCTGGTGTAAATAGAACCATAGAATGAGAATTGCCCAGGTTGGAAGGGATCTTTCAGATCATCTAGTCCAACCATCAACCCAACACTGACAAAAATCACCACTAAACTATATCTCTAAGTACTATGTCTGCTCACCTTTTAAATACCTCCAGGAATGGTGCCTCAACCACTTCCCTGGACAGCCTCTTCCAATGCTCAATAACACTTTCAGTGTAAAAATTTTTCCTAATAGCCAGTCTAAACCTCCCTTGACACAACTTGAGGCTGTTTCCTCTTGTTCTATCGCCTGTTCCTTGCGAGAAGAGACCAACCTCCCCTGGCTACACCCTCCTTTCAGAGAGTTGTAGAGAGCGAGAAGGTCTCCCCTCAGCCTCTTTTTCTCCAGGCTGAACACCCCCAGCTCCCTCAGCTGCTCCTCACAAGACTTGTGCTCCAGACCCCTCACCAGCTCTGTTGCCCTTCTCTGGACACACTCCAGCACCTCAATGTCTTTTCTGTGGTGAGGGGCCCAAAACTGGACACAGCACTCAAGGTGGGGCCTCACCAGTGCTGAGTACAGGGGGATGGTCACTGCCCCAGTCCTGCTGGTCACACTGTTCCTGATACAGGCCAGGATGCTGTTGGCCTTCTTGGCCACCTGGGCACACTGCTGGCTCATATTCAGCTGTCAGTTGACCAACACCCCCAGGTCCTTTTCTGCCAGGCAGCTCTCCAGACACTCTGCCCCCAGCCTGTAGCATCCATGGGGTTGTTGTGACCCAAGTGCAGGACCCGGCCCTTGGCCTTGTTGAACCTCACACCATTGGCCTTGGCCCATCAATCCAGATTGTCCAGATCCCTCTGCAAAGGCTTTCTACCCTCAAGCAGGTCGACGCTCCCACCCAACTTGGAGTCATCTGCAAACTTACTGAGGGTCCACTCGATCCCCTCATCCAGATCACTGATGAAGATACTAAAGACAACTGGCCCCAATACCAAGCCCTGGGGAACACCACTCGTGATCAGCCGCCAACTGGGTTTAACTCTATTCCCCACCACCCTCTGGGCCCGGTCCTCCAGGGACCAGCGAAGAGGAACCCAGTGAAGAGGAACCAGAAATAGGAATCAGGCCTTCTTTTCCTCTCCACTGTTCTTACTGGATCTCTCTGAACTTCTCTGGCAGGGATTTCTCTCTCCTCTTTTCCCTTTCTACTTGGGGAAAGAAATGGCTGTGAAGCCCACTTCCCTTGAGAGCTGCAGTGAAACAGTTAACCTTTTCCAGGGCCTGTGGTGGGGATGCAATTTATAATTGTGTTTTCCAAGAGAGCTATAAACTTGTCTGCTATCAGTTTTCTGGCTGAGGCGGAGAGTCATCAAGAGTTGCATCAGGGATGAGGTATAATTCAACCAATTATAACTGGCAGGTTATGCTGCACTTGTAAAGTACAGATTTTAAAGCCTGCAATTGCTGATAAACAGTATTGCAGGCAGAGCAGAGCAAAATCTATTCGCAGTGAAAAGGCGAATTGTATCGTTTAACCCTTTCCTCCCAGGGGACCGTTGTATCATTGCCAGTGATGCTCATCCACTCCTCAGCGGCTGGTGTGATGGGGACAGGGGGTACATTTGGCTGTGCAGGGGTTATGGCTATGTGGCCACTGGTGCTGGGAAGGCAGAGGTGTTTGTCTGGGGCTGGAGTGTGTGGACCACAGCAGGCTGTGAGTCAATGGGCTGGGAAAGCCCATCTGCAAAGGAGGTGATTTCCTGCCCCACCTGTCTGCAGCGCAGGGGTGTCCAGCCCAACGCATTCAGCCCACGGATGCTGCCAGGTCATGCAGCACAGAGTGGCCCTCTGGAAGTGTGTGCCCTCTCCCTCCATTTAGAAACGCTTTGCCTTTTTTTACTCCATTTAGATCCAAAAGGGTAATTGTTTCCCTTTAGTAGAATTAATTGTAATCTTGCTATTAGATAATTGCCCTTTAGTCTGAGTGCAGCTGCTTTCGAATTACACGGTTACATCACCAGTGAGTGCGGGGGGGTGGCTGTGAGACGGCAGCAGTCTCCTGCAGTGGAAAGATGTCTAACTTGAGTCAAACTTCAATAAATGCCGGGAGGGAGATGAAAGGTTGCCTGGGCTGCAAAATAATTCCTTTTTCCTGCTGCTGTAGGAATTCCCTCACTGCCCCCAGCTGTCCAAGACCCCTGTTTGGACACAGCTAATTGATCTCCTCAGAGCCACCACAGCCAAACCACCCCAGGAGACGGGAGGAGGAAGAGGAAGAAGCAGCTCAGCTGGGTACTGAACATAGTGAACTGTGCAAACACGAGTGGTATTAAGTCCCCTTGGGAAGGAAGGGGATTTTAAGCACAGCCAAGCAGATGCATCTCCCCTTAACTTCAGCCCCAGCTGTGTGTCCTCAACAGCTCTAGAAAATCATCCCGATCTGCGGCTTCATAGCTGGAGCTGGAGGGACATTTTGGGAGCAAGGCCACTAGAGGGCATTCTGGGATTCCCACAAACCCAGGCTGGCAAAGGCAATGCCTCACTTTCTTCAAGGGTTTCTGAGGCTCCCTCCAGACCTGCCATTGCAATCAACCTACAAGCACCTGCTTGGGGAAGAGGGAGGAATCTGACCTTTTTGTCATCTCCAGGCTGCAGTGAGTTAGAACCATGTCACTGCGTGTTCTTGCAAATAGTCAAACATTTTGGGCACTTTTGTGACTGGCATAGGTAGTAGGCAGTTCACTTCCATCTTTCGTTACATGAAAAAAACTACACACCATGGAGACTTTGTCATTTTTGTCCTGATGGTCTTGGAACAGATATCTGGGACAGCAAGGGGTGGACTTTTGTTTACTGCCTGTGAGGGAAGGAGGACAGCAAGGACGGCTCTGCCCATGCTCTGCCTGCCCATTTGGAGGAGGTGCAAACATCATGAAACCAAGCTTCGATGATGATTCTTTGCATTCTCATTTTCCCCAGGCTGGAGGTGAGGATTCTTTTTGCCATCTTTTATTCTGTGGATTTTCTTCTCAGTGTTTCTGCTCACAAACTATCTCTTTTTTGTGCTTATTCCATTTTATTTCTCTTGGCTTGCTGGCCAGTGAGCAAAGGAGGGATGCTGTGCTCTTCCCTTCCAGCAGCAGTCCTTGTTCTGGCTGGTGGATGGTACCTCAGCCAGGTCCTGCTTCTGGGGCACCTCCGTGGGAAGGCAGGGGGTTCATTCTGTGCCAGACAGCTGTGACAAATGTAGTTACCTGTGCAGTAGGCATGATATTGACATCCCTGAGAGATGTTTCCTTAACTTCTAAGACTCCCAATGATGGAAACTCCACGTCTTTCCCAGGCAATCTATACCAGTGCTTGATTATCCATTCTGCTAGATGGGCTTTCCGGGTGCTACCGTGAGTCTTTCTCGTGCAGCTTAAGTTCATTTCTTCCTGCCTTATCCACCCTAGACATGGAGAATAGATTATTCTTTTTTCTGTGGCAATCCTTTACATCCTTGCAGACGGTTACTGTGCTTTCCTTTCTCTAAGCTAAACTTGCCACCTCTTCCCATCTTTCTTTGGAGGATGTGTTTCGAGTCCTCTGAGATTTCTTCTGGGTGCTCTCCAATTGCTTCACATCTTTCTTGAAGCAGAGGTCCTAAGCCTCATCAGCGGTGCCTGAAGGCAATGATTCACACCTCATTATATTTGTTGCCTTCTTGCCAGTGAGCTGGTCACCCCAGTTGAGCCAGGTCTTCTGCTGCAGAACTGCTACCAGACCGTTGTTCTTCACCCCAGACCTTTCTTGTCAGTTCCTGCCTCATTTCGTATTTGTCCTTCTTCAACACGGAGAAACTGGCTTTGTATCTGCATCCCTCCAGGTTTCTCATTGGTGAGGACTCTGGTGAGGGGGGGGGCAGTGGACCCATAGTGTGAACCTCTGCTCCACCAGGAAGGTTCAGGAAGGCAGAATTTTTTGTCTTGGCCCAATTAAATGTGAAACAAACAGGCACAAATGGTACAAAAGCAGAGGCTGTGTAACTGCTGCTGTTCTCAGCTGTGATAATACTGTGAAATGATATCTGTTATTGTGAGCTTAGAGAAGAAAGGTCTGGGTGGTTGAATAAATAAAAATAACATAAAATGGTGCTGCAAGTCCTTTTCAGTTAATAATCCCAAGTATCCAAGATTAGGCATTTCCCATAAAACCTTCATGTTTTCAGTCATTTTATGAAATGACAATATAACAATAACAACATGACAATGGCTTCATAATAGGACAATAGCATACACATCTTACACATGAGCAAGAGCTATTTTTTGCCAGTAAAGTTGCAGTGAATTGATCCATAAAAAAAAAAAAAAAAAAAAGATAAAAGCAGGGTTGTTTCCCTGAAGACTTTCTTAAGTCAAAAGCAAATGACTGGGTTCAGCAAGAGAGTCTCTGGAGGATATTCTGAGTGTGGGTTACCCAAAAACCTTCATTGCTGCCTCCTGGTCTCAAAATCTTTGAAACAATGTGGTACTTAGATGATTTGATAGTTTCTGTCCATGTTTTCAGTGAGGTTAAGGAATCCCAGCTAATTCCACCATCTTGGGAATGAACCCAGCACGTGGGTGATGTGCTACAGACTGGAAAGGTATGAGGAGGCTCATGGGTCCTTCATCCCACCCAAGCCTGGGTGCAAACTTACGCCACATGGGTGTGATGCAAGAACCAGTCTCGCAGTCCCACAGGCTGGTTTTTGGCACAGTGGCTGGTAGAGGACAGAATTTCATGTGGAGTGAGGCAGCTGCCTATCTGCTCTTGCTCACACAGCCTGAGTTTGGTTTTGTATTTATAACTGGCAATAACATCTTGGATCTTTCCTTTTTCAGATACAAAAGCTATACTGAAGTTCCCAAAATATCTTTATATTGGCCAATGACACTAATTTGTGGAGCACTGACTTGTTTCTAAAGGATCAAAATATGTAAGGAAGGAGCCAGGTCATTTTACAACTGAATTACTTGAGCCTGATGTGGCTAGAGGTAGAAATCCCACCTCACAGAAGAACTCAGTCTTGGGTAGAGGATATATTAGTCTTTGTCTGAGGTGAAAAATAAAACTTCTGGTGCTTTTTGTGAATTTGGGAAAACAGGAAAGACAGGAAACCCAAGAAGAGGTCTTCAGGGAGAGGGTATACCTTCTGGCTGGCATGGTTCTTTTCCAATTTCCTGGCCAAAAACGACACTGCCAGGAGCCCTCCCAGAGCAAGGAGAGGCTGAGAGCACCAGTCTTTGCCCACGTCCTCTTCTCTCTCCAAGGTATGATGGAGGAGGCACACTAGCAGGAGATAGAGCTCTGGGGTTCTTCACGCCATGGATCGCTCCCCAGAAATTATGTCAGGAACAATAAGTGTCCTTGTAAATCATAAGCATCACCTATGTTTCTGTAGTGAGATGGCCAGTCAGTACCTGGTTTCCTCATTGCATGGATATTATCTTCACAACCTGGGGGGTGACCTACCTCTGTGAGCTTGTCCCATGGCGTGTTTTCAGGGGACTAAACTGGAGGCCCAAGCTGCTACTGGGGCCACCAGGTAGTTACACCGGCCATAATTCTACAGCTGATGTCCCTGACACAAGGTAGAGGAGCAAATGGACTCCCTGAAGGACCTGGCCATACCGAGCTCTGTTAGGGGGAAGTGCTTCTCTGGTCCAGGAGCTAAAGGCTGCTCCAGGCTAAAAAGGGAATAATACATGGTTGAGGGTTAGCCCTGGAGACGTGTCCTGTCCACAGGCAGGAATTTGACTGCTCCCATGTTCCCAAATGCTTGCAGTTATTTACAGCGTAACCTGCAGGGCACAAGCCCAGCAGATGTAAATTTACTTGGCCCCTGTCAAATGATGGCATTAAGTGCTGCTCACACAAGCGGCTCCAGTAGGGTTCTGACCCAGCTCTGACCTCTACCATCTGGACCAGTAATCACCAGCTCATTAGACACACAGATCAGATGCTTCCAGATTTGACACCAGATGAACCGCATGTTGAGCCAGACACTTTGAAAAGCTTTGTTGGTGCCACAGGAATGTTCAGGCCCTATGAGCGTCGAGTAACACTGATCCCTCTTTAACACTGACACCAGGATGTCAGAGCACTCTCTCTGGCATCTCAGGAGCTGCACTCATGCAGGGAATATGTGGGAAAAGACATCCTGGGCAGGTCTGTCACCTCCTGGCTGTTGATTTTGGGCAACATGCTGCAATCATGTGGTGGGGTTTGAAAACCCAACTTTTCAGCTTTTCTGTGTTTTCCATGTGCTGGCAGGGACTCCTGACTGTCACCAGCATCAGTGAAGAGTCAGTGGCCCATAAGTCACATGGGAGGTCAGAGTCGCCATACCAGTTTGGACTGAAGAAATGGGCAACAAGCTGCCAGTTTTGCATTCCTGCAAAGCCTTCACGTGCCAGGTCCACCTCTGCCCTCTTCCAGGCTGACCTGGAATCATTTGTCTCAATGAGCTATGGCTGAGCTGTCCCCAGACATAGCTTGGGCTCTCGTTTCTCCTCTTTGAAACAGTCTTTAGGCAGCACACTTGCTGCCAAAGTAATTCTGTTTCCTCCTCTTTGCATGACACGAAGTGGGCTACCTGAGTGAAACCCATTTTGACTCTCAACCTCAGCTTGTGTTGGCCTCACTCTGCGACCACAGTCTACATCATGTTGTGGTGGTCCATGAAAGGAAAGGATGCATTTGTATCCTTTCAAAGTAAATTAGCAGCTGACCTTACATGACCTTAAAGCTGGGTATCACTTAGCGAAGGACCATGCCTACTTGACTGACTGAAGTCTTGACTGCCAGGTAAAATGAAAACCACCTATCAAGGCTGAAAGAAAGAGCTTTTCCACTTGCCAGATGGGCCAATCTCAACATGTAGGATGGGGTTCTGTGCTGGGATCATACAGGAAAACAAATTAAAACTCAGGTCTTCTGGTTCCTCATTCTTTGAGCACCTGTGAGCCAGCAGCAGGCTAAGTTTGGTTCCTCCATGGTGAAGTAAAAGTGAGGTCAAACAAAGTGCTGAAGTGAGATGACATATACAAGAATGAAAGGACATATCTAAGTCAGAAAAGCAATTTGAAGACCAAGAGGTTGCAAATTTGAAGGCAGGGGAGAGAAGATCAGTGTAAGTGTATGGTGGGGCATGAATGAAAGAAGTCTGGCAAAGAGCGAGCCAAGCAGAGAAGCATCAGGTCCAGTGGGTCAGACACAATCATGTACTCTGAGGAGCAGATTGCATGGCAACAGCTATTGATATGACAGGCATCAGAGGAGACTATCCACTGCGAAAGAGCTTGGCTGAGGCACGCCATCCCATTAACATCTGCTCAACTGGAACAAGATCAAAGGGGATACTCCTGCTGCAGGTGTCCAGCATTGGAGGTGAGAGTAAGCACTTGGTAATGGTCTGGCCAGCAATGCTAGCCAACATACAGCCACACGGAGTGTGACAGGGCTGACTCTGTAGGGTTTGTACAGGGTCAGACCATCCCTCTGTAAGTCCTGCTTCCTTTTACCGTGTGGCACAGGAGCGTTATTGTGGCTATGCCTCCTGTCCTGGCCATCCCAGAGTCTATTTTGGCAGCTGCTACAGGTACAGCTGAGCCATGCACATGCAATACTGTTCTGTGCAAACATTACTGTTGTTTTCTTTAGGGCTTAGGTTGTTATTTCTTCTTACTTCGTTCATTTCTTTTAAAATAAAAACTCATCAGACTTTTGAACAGAGTTGCCTCTCATGCTGAGGAAATTAATGGTACCCAAAGCACATAACTTAACTGTGTTGATTTGAATAGAGGATTTAAATATAGGGGCACAACTACAATGGGGAGGTTTCTTCCTACAGAGACAGAAGGCCAAGCCTGCGGATAGTGCAATGTACTTTGTCATCTTGCAGGTCCATAAGCAGAGACCAGACATCAAATACTTCCATAAGCACCCAAGCATTTTTGTTCCATCCAAAGAGCCAACACCAAACGGTGGCTGCAGTCCTGTCCAGGGGTCTGCCCTGCTCCTCCTTGGCAAGCTTTCTCATTCAGGGCTCTGGATAGATATGGAGATCAACAAAGTTGACAGGAGTCTTTTGGCTGACTTCTGTGGGTCTGTTGGTTTGAGATGGCTGTTGGTGCTCTGCATGTGCTTTATTGCCTTGCTGTAAGGTCAGTTCAATATCTTTCATGTGCTGGCTGGGCCACTGCCAAAAAGTAATGTAGCAAGACAAGGACAATGCTGAGATGAAGAGAAGTGGATGAGCTCAGTGCTCTCAATGTTAATTATCAGGCGTGATTGGCCTTGCTAAAAACTTCCCAGGCCTAGAGCCACATTTTCTCACTTGCTTTTTATCATGATGGTGATGGAGAAATGAATGGTATCTACCAGAGTCCAACTCCTCAGAGGAATATAAGTGCACAAGACAACTTCTGTACTAAAATTTTCTTCTGACGTGCACAGGAGTTTGGGATGTGTGGCCAATTTTATTTGACCTTATCTCTGCTCCCGTGCAACGTGAGCCCTGCAAGAGCCAAGGGGCACAGGAGTAGCCAGCCTTAACCTGTCTGTGTAGCTGGGCTGGACTGGACAGCATCTGTGGGGATAAAGAAGAACAAACTCTGTGTGCCAGAAACTGGAACTTTTCCCATTTTGCTTGGATTGCTTCGTTTTACTGAGACAACTCAGTAAGAGGTCCACCAGCCTATTGGAAGGGGAGGTCAGAACTTTGCTGACACCTGCCCCGTGCGCTTGTATGTGCACATGGTGACACTAAACCCGATCTGGTCCTCCCTGAATGTGCACTCAGGAGCTGCAAGGCTGTTTTACTTGCACTGCACCTGCAGGAATGGGATTACATTCCTCCGTGGAGGCGTCCGGTGAGATCATACCATTGGTGTGGGACAACAAAGTCATCAGTCTGACAGACATGATTTTCTTTCTCTTTGTAATTCCAGTGATTTCTAAGCCCAGTGATGTGATTTTTTTGAGCAGCAGTCTGTCCTGTTCTCATTTTATTACTTTTTACCACTGAAGCTGGATACACCCGTCTGCAGGTGTACCACCTGTTCCACATATCTTCATTGCATCCTGGCAATGAAGCTGACAGCCCAAACAGCTCTCTATATGATAGGGAGGTTTCTTTAAGTCAGTACCTGCTGTGCCAGCAAAGCCCTGAACTTACCATCCCAGACAGTATATAACAGTAACACTCTTTTAACTTAATAAAGCTGGACTTGCTCAGTCAAGGCTTTGGCTTGAGAGAATTGGCTCAACTGGGCAATCCTTAAACAGGAAAACAGGGACCTTCCTGGGTCAATCCCCACACAGAAGACAGCATCCGCGAACCCAGTACAGAAATTAAGATCAGTCAGCATTTCGGAAAAGACTGCAAAATCTTTCAGGGGAACAAGGAGGAAAAAAATTCCCCTGAGAGATGAAAAATTTTAAACACCAAACCTCAGGATTTTCTTCTAAAGCAAAGTCTGTGGCACCCCACTAATGGCCAAGGATCTTCAAGTACCCCAGAGGCATGAAACCCCTGCAAGATGATGGAAGACCCACTCACAAATCACTGTTTCACAGTTCCTGTGTTCATAGCTGAGGACTGGCATCAAGCCAGGCTACTCCTTCCCAAGCAGCTATGCTATGACCTATCGTCATAGGTGTCTCTGCTCACATGACTGATCTGACCAGAGCACTGCAGACATGGTGGGACAGGGAGGCCATCACGGTGCATGGTGGGATTGAGAGGTGTCAGAGACAACAGTGATTCTGGAGGGGGAGCTGGGACCACTAGAGGGAAGCATGAAGCCGCTCATGCTAATGGCTTCAGAGAATGGAGATGGAGAGCCTGGCAACAAAAGAAATGGAGCTGCAGCTGTGGGGATGGACAGAGTCAGCTCCCAGGGTGCTTCTGCTTTGTGAGCTACCTCCCCTATGTCCTGGGCAAATCCAGCTGAGCTGTCAGGACTGCAAATGCAAATGCCGAATGGTCCAAGTCCTTCTTGGTTCCCCAGAAGGAGACAGTGGGATCTCACCATCCCCAGTAGGATTTGAAGGCTCTCTGGGAGCAGCAATGTGTCTCTCTGCTTACCATGTAATTAAACACTTGGTGAAAGGGGGAAACCTCACGGGGGCATTGCCAGCTGAGGCCTGCTTCTGTGCATTAAAAAGAGGGTGAACTGAGAGGCTTAGCTGAGCCTGAATTGGTCAGCTTGGTGTCGAAGGATAGAGAGCAGCAAAGAACCAATTCTTCCTGGTCCATTCCAGAGCATTGCCCAAGCTGGAGCCAAGGGTTCTGGCAAGAAAGGTCAGATCCTTGGGGGTGGGGGAAAGGGAAGGAGAGACAGACATCTTGAGAGATGACCGCTCTCATACACTGAGCCCCCAGACAGTTTTTGGTGCGTATTTGAGTGCACCACACAACAGCCAGACAAGCCCTCCACTCCCTACCCCCAGGGATATGACTGTCCTCCAGGATGAAGGTACTAAAACAAGAAGGTTACAGCCCTCCTTTCACTTCTGGTCCAGTGTAGTTCACACTGACCACTCAGACCTTCATCTCAGCTATGCTAGATACCTGTTGGGGTGGAGGCTTCCCCCCAGCATCTCTAGCTGTGCACCTAGTCTGGTTTGGCATTTTCAGGATGAAAGATCCCCTTCCCAAACCCCTGAAGGTTCTGTGCGGTTAAACTTTAGCAACTCATTTACCTCTGAATATGTTTCTTCCTAAACTGCTCAGAGTCCACACAACCTCCGTCTCCCCATCCCTCAGATTCAGCTTATAACAAGAGGAAAGGACACTTGAATGGAGAACTGAGGCACACTGGACAGCCCTGAGATACACAGGCCCCAAGTATCTCCCTCATCTGCCCCCTTATTCTAGGTGATTTCTAAAAGGGGGTCATCTCACCCAGCCATACCTGGTTTAGGGGGGATGAATGACTGTCCCCCTGCTCGTAACCTGCTGTGAGAGCCTCCAGTCACCTAGATGATGGGAGCAAGGCTCTCCCAGCCCCCCAAAAGGCCATTTTGGCATTCAAGGGGCAGGTCAGTGGAAAAAATGAAAGAGTCTGTAGGGCAACACATGCAAGTTCTGGTGAAGTCCTCCTACCTTGAGCAGAGATGATGGGAATGGGGCTCATGGCATGAGCCCATTTTGGTCAGATCTCACTGGATGTTTGTGTGACCAGTAGTTCGAAGGCATTTAGTACCTCTTCTACAAAACAGCTGAAATCGGAAGTTTTGATATCTGCGTTTGCTCTTTTCTCACTGGTTTGTTCTTCATGGGGAAGGCACTTTCACCATCTTCTCCACAACAGGAGAGACCCAGGTCTCTTTCTGATCTGGGAGCTTTCTGGTCTGGGAGGGCTGTCTGGGGCAGTTTTTCCCATGTGAGGTAGAGGTAGATGTGGGGGAGGGTGAAAGCCTTACGTTAGCTGAGATACTAGATGCCCAGTGGCTGGGCTCTAGGACTAAGACTCCACACCTGTGAGCTGCTACAAAACCTACACAGACACTGAGGACAGGAAAAGCCATCTGTCTTGGCTGAAGGGGACAGGACGCTGGAGCTAGTAGTGGATGCTCAACTCCACTGGGCTGTGTCCAGGGACTCCATCTTGTGGGCAGTAGCTTATCATGGGGATGCATTTAGCTCCAGGAGGGCTGCTCTCCATTTGGATTCCACCATACAGCTTGGGAACAAGACAACTTTGATGAGGGTCTGGAGCTGACAAAACCTTGGTATCAAACATCCAGAAATCAGCCCTTCACAGCCGGATGTCTGAAAAGGTTTGAATCTCCACAGCCTCAACATGACCCAGCCCCAAACCTTCTATATAAATGCAAGAACACATGCTTTTGACTAGTCCTGCTTCTGTTTCTGCTCCCAGCTATCCCATGAGCCAGATTATGGGATATTATCGCATCCAGCTCTGGAGTTCTCAACACAAGAAGGACATGGACCTGTTGGAACGGGTCCAGCGGAGGGCCACGAAGATGATCAGAGGGCTGGAGCCCCTCTGCTATGACGACAGGCTGAGAGAGTTGGGGGGGTTCAGTGTGGAGAAGAGAAGGCTCCAAGGAGACCTTCTCCATATAGCCCCTGCCGGTACCTAAAGGGGGCCTACAGGAAGGATGGGGAGGGATTCTTTATTAGGGAGTGTTATGATAGGACACAGGGTAACGGCCTCAATCTGAAAGAGGGTAGATTTAGATTGGTTATCAGGAAGAAATTCATTACTGTGAGGGTGGTGAGGCACTGGAACAGGTTGCCCAGGGAAGCTGTCAATGCCCCATCCCTGGAGGTGTTCAAGGCCAGGCTGGATGAGGCTTTGAGTAACCTGGTTTAGTGGGAGGTGTCCCTGCCCATGGCAGAGGTGTTGGAACTAGATGATCTTTAAGGTCCCTTCCAACCCAAACCATTCTATGATTCTGTGATTCTGTGATTATCCTCTGAAGGGTCTCAAGTCTCCCTGGGAGTCCAGAATAACATCCCAACAATGGCATAGACAGGAAACAGAGCCAGGAATTGAAGACACAGAACACCTGCCTGGAGATGCCTGTGGAGCAGTCATCTATCTTATGAACAACTGAACTGGGCTAGACTGGAGTAGAAAGAGACAGCAACATGGGTCTGGTCAGGAATAAAATCATTACGTTATGGTAAACCCTTCTGGGAGCTGTGAGTAGCCCGTAAGTGATGCTTTTGCATGGAATACCTTTACCAAGCTGCCTGGAGAAAGCAATTCTCCTCCCCTCACTGCAAAAGCCTGTGGCAAAGGGTGTGAGACTCTGCTTCCCTACTCAGAAAGAGCTCAAAGAAGAGGAGGCGACGGCTGATATAGGGGAAAGTCACAGCAGTGCTTCTTTCTTTGGGTGCAGGGATCACAGTATGTCTGGCTCCAGCTCTTCCATGTGTTAATTCTTTCCCCATTTCCAGTCTTTAGGAGTCTCATTTTTCTAGAAAACTTCTT
Organism: Stercorarius parasiticus; assembly: GCA_013396915.1. Classification (NCBI taxonomy): domain Eukaryota; kingdom Metazoa; phylum Chordata; class Aves; order Charadriiformes; family Stercorariidae; genus Stercorarius; species Stercorarius parasiticus. Next base: position 684,440 of record VWZL01000430.1, on the reverse strand, counting down.
GCTGGGAGAATATTTCAGATCCTGTTTGAACCATAGCCTGTGAACCGTTATTCTCTCTCCATTTGCTGGCTGAAAAAATGGGGGTCTGAGCCCATGTGTCTGCATCTGTTCATGGGAATGCCTTGAGGCATTGCATGTTAATACACTCACTGTAGACCACAGTCCAGTGTTTCTTAATCATACTAAATCACAGAAGATGACAACATGCTCCAGCTGCAAATGAACAGAGACACCTTTATGCACTGACTGAGCCAGAGCAGAGGAACATCTCACACTGCCTAAGACGAAGGAGCCTGCAGCAAGTGTCCGGGGATGACCCCTCTGACTTCTTCCCAGCTATAATAAGAGACAGAGGATCTGGGGTTGCTCCTCCCAGATACCCTTGCTGGCTGTTATCTGGGTTATGCTTGTGCTACCTGGCTCTGCTGGGATCTGGTACCTGTGCAGGGCATCACGGCACGGCGGAAGCAGGGGTTGCCTGCCTTTGGGTGAGGCTGTGTGCTCTGGGGGCTGTCACAGAGGCTGGGTGGTGATGGAGGGAACACATCTTACCTCTGCCCACGGCTCCTCTGTGTCTGCAAACCCAGAGCCAGCTCTGCTTTAGAGATTTTTTTACTACCCTTTGTCCAAGAATACGCTGTTCTCATGGACTCACAAGTGGAGGCCACACCAGCATCGATCAAGACTGCTCATCCAAGTAACCACAACAGGATTCTGGACTAAACTACAGATAAACACTGCTACTCAGCTTCCTGCCTTTAGTTGAGTTTTTTCACTAAGCAATAGCCACTGTGTTCATCACTCAGCAGAACTGCTTCACTGGCTGTGATGCTGCTCAGAGGGTCTCTTTATATGGGGGAGACAAGATGGACAGCAGTGTGCTGCCTTACACGCAGCTTGTTGCAGAAGCACCTCTCATGTAGGATACTTGCAATAAGCCGGAATGCTTTGGTGCGCAATTTACTTACCCTCCTTGTAGCAAAGCGGTTAGTCTCACGCAGTGCAGTAAGTCTCCTCCATGCTCACTGAGCACCACTGCACATCATATGGTGACCCTTTCAGCCTCCACAGTATGGACATGCTAAACCCAGGATGTGGAGAGAATCTAAACCAGCAAAAATCCAACATAATGAGGCTTTTCAAACCAAAAAAGGCAAAGGTGATTGTTGCTTCTAATTGGACATGCCCTGATATCAGGGTGGCAGAGGTGAGACAATGGCTTTGGGTCAGGAACAGCAGGTTGAGTGTGTGCCCTGCGTCCCCTCCTGGGCTCTGTAGGGTAGCAGGGCCAGGCAAGTGCATCATCCAGGCTGCACTGCAGGGGAAGAAGTCTCCCAGAGCCCTAAACCCTTTCCCAAGGAAAGCGAGATTGGTAGGAAAATCCCAGCTAATACACCACCGGTTGGCTTTTTTCCCCACCTTAGCCTGACCCATTGCTCTTGAGGAAACTGGTGCTTTTGAGGTGGGAGGAAGAATAACAGAGGGTTACTCAGTTGTTGGCTCTGCCTCTGGCTCTTGATACCTCTCTGGGCATGTGTTCTGCCAGATCTGTGCCACAGTAGAGTGGAGATGAGCCTGGAAACCATCCCTGCCTCCCAGCAATAAAGGATCAACTCATGGGCATCAGGAGAGCTTTGAAACTGCAGGTAGGAGGCTGTGAGAGAGGAAGATTCTGCAACTTTTGGGCTCTGAAATTCAGCTTCCTGCAGAATAACCATTGTGCTCCAGCCTTCCCTCCTGCGTTCCCTAGGTGTTCTGGGAACCGCTTAGGAATCGTAGCCAGTTTTCAGCATTCCCATATGTTCCCTGTGCTGCAGTCTGGGTCAGGTATCTGTCAACCTCAATCAGGAATGTATGGCTCTGTACAAATTACGTTCTTAATGAAATTGGCCACAACACTGGATGGGTTTGCCTTACACTCTCAGTATCAGGTCTGTACCTCCCCTTCCAAGTCCCTGCAAAGTGCAGGAAGGAGTCGGACTCAGCCAGATAGACCAGGGTTACTCTGCCTGTGACGGGAGGGCTGCTGCTGGTGATGCACCCCCAGCAGGTCTTTGCCTCGGTATCCAGGCTGGTCCTGCTCAGGCCAGCACAGGCAGGCTCTGATGGATGCTCTGCTGGTCTCTGAGCATGGTAAAGCACAAGAAGTAGGGAATGAGGCCGGGCTGGCTGATGCCTGGGCACTGCAGCATGAGTCCTTTTGAATGGCCTTATCAATTATTCACACAGCTCAAAGGCTCAGCGGGTCTGCCTACAGCTCTCCCTCTCTCACCTCTCCTCACTCTCCAAGCTCTCTGACATAATACAATTAGCTGGCTTTTTCACACCAGAGCTGATTTTGGAAGGTGTCTCAGGAAGACACCTGAGGCGCACACAGCATGCCCACGGGCTGGGAAAGAGCTGGCGTAAGCTGTGCTGTAAGCCACAGCTCAGCTTCTTGGCCAATCCACTGTGCAGGGTTATGGGACCCTTTGCTAGCAAAGGCTCTACTCCTTGCTCAGAGGCAGAAGGGTTGGGCAAAGACCACGATCATTCCTGGAGACATCTGTCCTGCTTTGAGGTTGTGAGCAATTGCAGGCTGAGGCCAGGGATGGATCTGACCCCCAGCCTCGCAGGGTGACCTCTCTGGAGCAGAGTAGCTCTCACAAACCCTTGGTTGGAGTGAGGAACCGGTGGAGGAACTGTGCCACAAACGCTCCTGCAAACCGTTGTGCTCGCAGAAGAGCAGGATCAGAGCGTGGGGCCGTGCGGGGCAGTGGCTCCAGGTGCACTTGACTCCTTCTGCCCCCTGATATTTGCTCGACCTAGATGAGGCCTGTCTCCTGTCTGGGATGCGGGGACAGGGAGTTTCAATTTCTCCTGTTCTGAAGAAGTGTTATATAAAGGCTGTGGAGCCAAGGCATTGAGGGTGGTGTGCGTTATTCATTTCCCTCTTTGCATGTATCCTACACAGACCTCTGCACTGCATGTGTGTATGCATTGTTCCCCCATTGAGGGTGGCACCAGCCCTGCATGGGTGTGTTTTGTGTCCCTGCACCAGCATCAGCCAGGAAGGATTGCCCTTTGCTCAGACGTGGGGGTCTGCATTACTGATGGAGGACCCCAAAAAGTCTGTATCTGTTGGTGCCACAGCCGCAGTTCGGCACGGCTGAGGAGCTGTGGTTCTCCAGCAGATGGGCTGGGGGGATTGGAAGGTGTTGGGGGCAAGGAACTGGGGTGCCAGGGTGATCAGGGCCCTTTTTGAGTCTGCACTAGACATTTGCCTTCTAGCTCCCTGGAAATCGGGTTTCCATGTGTGAAAGGGGGTGACGAGGAGCCAGCAGACACAATGAGGCTGTGAGTTTAACTGATGTGTGGCAAATCCTTCCACCAAGAGCCAGCCATGTGCAAGCTGGGATGCTCCCAGCCACACCAGCCTTGCTCTGGGGGACAGGTGATGCTTGCCAGTCTCAGGCCACACATCTCAAGACTCCATCCCTTGCTCTGCCAGCCTCCTTGACACAGCAGAAGGTCTCTGGTTGCAATGTTCATAGCAGCCTTGCAAAGAGAGGAAAAGGTTTTATTTTTGGCTGGGGTGAGAAGGGAGGAAAATTGTGATGCGAGGAAAGCCATGTCAAAGGGAGATGTGTCTGGGCATCACCACAGTTGGCTAGTGCTCTGACCCTGCTGCAAGAAGCCGGTGGCTTCTCAGGATGGAAGTCCTGCCAGCAGGCTCTCCCCTTCCACTCTCCCATGTCTATCTGATCTTGGCCACGTGCACATGGGCCAGAAAGCCTTTGGAGGGGGAGGACGTTTATCCCCTGTGCAGGATTTAACCTCTGAGATGAGGTGCCACAGAGGCCTTTGAGGGACGTGAGCAAGGCAGGGGGATGGCAGAGGAACCAGCTTGTGCCACCCCTGTCACACTCGCCCTCCTGGCAAAGGGGTGGGGTGTGCAGGAAGGGAAGAGGCATTTCGACTAGACGGGGATAGAGAGAGGGGCAGGTGATGTTGCTCCCTGGAGTTGGGACAGAGAAGAGGGGTACTCACTGCTGGGAGCTGGGGGAGGGCTGCCTGCTCCCTGCCCATGGCCCACCCGGCCATCACTGCCCCGGGTTGCCCTGGGGGAGCAGGACCCCGCTGTGGGGGTGGTGGCGCTTTGGTGAGAGCTCCAACCTGAACTGGCTGCTCATTTGTAACAGGCTCCGCGTTCACGCTGTGGTCTCCGTCTACGAGCACTCAGCTGCCTTGTCATCAGCCAATTCGATCCATCAGCTTCTTGACAGGCTCGGAGAATAAAAATAACCACCCATTTCTAAGTGCCTATTATGGCACTTTGAAAAATGCCTCCGCAGGCGAGCCTGAATTATTCCCAAAGTACTCATTTTTTAAAAACGTTATTTTAATGTAATAAATTATTTGTACTGAAGAGTAAAAGATTATCCATGTACCCTGATAGCTCTCTGCACAGCGAGGGGCGCAGGCTTGTGCCTGCCATGGGGAGGGCAGTGCAACGAGCTCTGGGGCTGTGGGGAGTGGAGGAGCCGCCTCAGATGCCCAGGAGCTATCGCTGATGGTCTCTGTGCTATGGGGAAACACCAGCGGAGCTACCATTGCTGCTTAAAAAAGCGTACGTAACCCAGGGGACCCGACACTGCCTGGCACAACGCAGCATCCTCTGGGTGAGGAAAGACAGCCCTGGCTGTCCCGTGCAGCCTGGCTCCATGGGATGGCAACCACCTATGGGCCAGCCAGCTCATCTCTCCCAGCAGGAGCAAGGTTTTGCTGCTGCAGTGGCTGGTCTGAGGCGGGCAGCTTCCAAACACCACTGCAGCATCCACCCTGGAGCTGGAGAGGTGCTCAGGAGTCTTCTCAGCAACTCTTCCCATGGGAGCATCATGGCATGGGGATGCTCAAATGCCCACACACTCCTCCACGCCTCCATGCGTCGGGCTGGGCCTGCTCAAGTGAGCCAGGTGGCTGGTATGCACATGGAAAACAAAGAAACACCTTGTCTGGGCTTGCTCTGCGTGCAGGCGCTTGCTCAGCCAGGCAGGGGTGGGATGGGATTGCTGCACAGCCCAGCTGGGGCGACACGGCATTCTGCAGCCCCAGCCAAACTGCACGGAGCAGCAGGTCAGGCTTAGCAGAGGGAAGCAGCTCTCCTTGCAGAGAGTCTGCTTGATGGCAGGCTGGGGGAACCGGGAATCCCTCATCTCCCAGCAACCAGCCACCTGGGAGCACCATGCCTTCTCCTCCCGCAGGTATCCTCATCTACACGCAGCCGGCAGTGGCCTCACCCACCCTGTCTCGCAGCTATGAACAGCACCTGCAAAAGTGCTCCAAAAAAACGTATGTTGGTTTTTTTTTTTATCAGGATATTTTCAACATCTTCAGGACTTTTTTTTGCTTGTAGTATTCCATGATATTTTTAATACCTTTTTCTTTTTTTTCCTTAAAATTGCTTCGGTTTAAGCTAAACCCCAAAATACTCGTTCTTCACAGCCTTTTCTTGCTAAAAAAAAAGAAAGGATGAAACCTTATTTTGGATTAATGTTTTGGGTGAATCAAAAAAATGATGCTTTTTTTTTTGTTAAACAGTAATCTGTAAAATATTGTAAGAGGAGAAAGGCTCTGGCTCATGTTTCAAACAACTCTTCTCTGGGAAGCCAGACCCCCAGCAGCAGCTATGGGGCTGATCAAGAGTGTGGGAAACCGTCGTCGCTGAAGATGTGGGGACATGGTGTAGGGGGGACGCTGTGATTACAGCCTCAGCTATGCCGTGGGGGAAAATGCTGCCGTTCACTGCAGGGAAGAAGACCCTGGCAGAGGAGCCTGATGCCAAACTCTGCTTCCAAGACGGACAAGAGCAGCATGGGGACCATGCGCTGCCACCTCTCCGGGTTGCCCCAGCTCTGCACTATTCCCACAGCTCTCTCATGAGCTTGTGCACAGAGCTGTGTGGGGTCTGGAGCTGCTCTCTGACAGTCCTTCCACCACAGGGGCTGGAGCCCATCACATCCCGGGGCTCTCCTCCCCAACAGACCTCCCCTCCCGAGTAGCTTGATTATAGGGTAACCATTCAAATCATTTTAATGAGCTCAGCCTGCTGCTGTGAGGCACCAGTAACTATGGCAACTTCATTCAAAGGTGGCGTGCGTGGTGGCTGTGTCAGGATTTGCGTTTCGGGGAGCTGATTGGAGGAGACGGGTGAAGGTGGGAGTCCTTTGGGAATTTGGGCTTGTTTGCATGAGGGGTTTTATTTAAAGTGGTGACAGGTGGCACTCTTGGGGGGCAGAGGTCCAAGACAGACAAATCCCCTTTGGTCCAGGGGTCCACTGCCCATGGTTCCAGGAGATCAGGGTCCCTAAGCCGTGGCAGAACACGCTGCAGTGATGGGGATCTTTCCTCTCTAGCACTGTCCCAGCCATCACCTTGCGGGCATTAGCAAATTGGTCTTGAATCCTAGCAAAGAGCTGGGCCCTTGCTTTCTTCTGACACCCAGGGAAAACAAGTTGTTGCTCCAGGCTGGTGGTGGAGCATTGCTGGTCTGAGAATAGGATCGGGCCCATGGTCCCAGCTGAGGCAACAAAGCCAAACCCTGAACTGTGCTGCTCACTCTTTGCCACCCCAGCCATGCTGCTCATCTCATTTACACCTAGGGCAGTCCTAAGGCATTCACAGAAATTACAGGGTTTGTGTCTGCTCTATATGAGCATCATGGACAGTTGGAGCAGGTATATTTTCCTAGTAAATCACTGCCATCCCACTCTGCGTTGGCTTACACAGGGCATTGGATTCACAGAGGAAATAATTCTTATGTTTCAGTGCCACTGGCAACCCTAAAAACTTCTGTCCAGCTGCCACAAACCTCTGCAGTCACATAGTTTATGCAGGTAAAGTAAAGAGGGCATGGGCATGGGCTGCAGCACTGCCCAGCAGGTTAAATTGTGGGTGCAGTCCCTGCATGGTTTTGCCTGGATCCAGCTGGTACCCTCCCACAGCACAGCTTGGGGGAGGTTCTTTCCTCACAGGAAGCATGAGGGAGGCCACCTTGTTTTGGAGGAAGGAGCTGCTGGGATGCAGGGTGTGCCTGGGGAAGGGCACCTTGTCCCTCGATGCCTGGTTTGCTGAGCACTCATCCAACTTCTGCGGCACTGGCCTGGGTAGTAACGCTTCCCAGGCAAACCCCTGGCACTAGCACAGGGTGATTTAAACTCCTCCCTTTGGGTACCGTGCGTCTGCACTGTGCCACTCTCCAGTGCGAGAAGATGCCACGAAAGATAGATCCTCCCAGACCAAAGTTCTCCAGCAAGTCCTGTCAATGGCACTGCATGGAGCTTGACATGGAGTTTTGCTTGCTTGTATCAGTGGCTTAATTTCCCTCGCAGTCTCTTTGATGCAAACAAATCCTGCAGAAACCGTAGCTTTTCTATAGACTCCACTTTTAATACACCATTACATGCCCACTGAGAATCGGGTCCAGACTCACATGTGTGTATCTTGGATCAGCATCTGGTCCCAGCTGAAGTCTCAGTGAGGTGTCAGGATTTTTTTAAGCACCTCCTGGACTGCATCAGCAATAAATTCGTGTTTATAGGCTCAGTAGCTGTAGGCTGTTTTTAGGAGAAAAGTGAATGAATAGAGAGCACACGCTGGGTGGAAAGTTGGGGGTTTCAAGGCTCACAGGTTGCAGCAAAGAAAATTCTCCCTATGGACACCGCACCTTGAAGGCTGCTCAACCCCAGACTTGTAGAAATAAGGAAAAAGAGAAAAGTTCTCAACATATCTCTGAATCTGAAAAAAAAAGTTTCCTGCTTAGGCTGGAGCTGTTCCTCACTTTGTCTCCTTGCCCATTTTAATTAATCCAGCTAGGATCATAGTTACTGGGAACACAGCACAGGAGAGGCACACAGACAAGAAGTCAGGATGGAAGCACGGTAGGAATTTTTGGATGAATTGTGGTTTTTTCCACTGGAAAATGCTGATTTTTTCAAAACTGACACTTATTTTAAGAGAAGGTCGGGCTTGATTAATTTATTGAGTCAGAAAAAAATTGGAAAGAGTTCTGAATTTGTCAAAATGAAGTGTTTTGACATTCTCAAGGGATAAAAAAATAATCTATTTTCCAGTTCAGATGACCTCTTGTTTTGAAATTTAAGCTAATTATAATTAAACATTTCAAAAAGATGAATACTTTGAAATCTGATTTAGAAAGGAGATTCAGCTCATGAATGTCTTTAAGGTTTTGACTTTTTAGGACAAGCTGTGGTGGAATCATTTGTGCAATCTGACACATCGGCACTTTTCCTCACCTCAGCTCAGGATGACACACAAGAAAACTCAGCCTCATCCTGCGAGCTAACATCATCTCTCGGCCAATGGTGCAAAAGCTTTTCCTCTTTCCAGGTTCACAGCAGATGGACTGGAGCAGTTGAATTGGGATGACTGCAGCTGACATTGATGGGCAAACAGCTCTGATGGCACATGTGGGGCAAACAGATCCCCCAAAAATATGACTTTTCAGATGATCCTGTTGGCTGCTGACCCTGTCCCGAGCAGACCCGGCTTTGCAGAAGTGAAGGAGACCACCTTCCTCCACCACACACAAGGTGCAACTGCACCCAAAGAGGGGCCAACTGCAGTTGGTGGTCCAGGGTTTTGGACAGCTGAAGTTAGTTCCTGGCTTCAACACTTAAGAGCATAATAAAAGTTGTTTGAAGTCCAAAATCCCAAAATATCAGGTACCGAGGTCCCACTGGCACCTGTCAGATGTGAGATGCTCCTCTGGCCCTTTGGTTTCTGCCTGAGTGGCTGGAGCACAGTGGGACAAGCAGGCCCCTCATCACATCTTGTCTCTCGGGCAATGTGCAGACTGTGAACCCAAAGTGCAAAGGTGGTGGGAAGGTATCTCTAGTTGAATATCTGAAAACTGTAGCTACTCTTTTTGGGGCTGCACAGATACAGTCTTCTCCCCTCAGTCCCCAGCCCCATCTGACGACCGGGACCCAGGCAGCCCTCACAGGCTGAGAATCAAGAGAGTCGATGGGCAGCTGATTTGTGCGCAGCCTGGCTTGGCTGTGTTGGCAGAAGATGGTCCATGCTCTTCTCCTGGCATGGAGCAGCTCCAGACGAGCAGCAGGACCGATGAGAGCTGCCAGCTTCCCTGCTCCTTTCCAGAGCGGGAAGAGCACACATGGCCTCTGGGCTCTACAATCTCTAGCCACAAAGCTCTCCTCTAAACTGCATTTGTGCTCATTGGAAGTGATTACATTTTCCTGGAAGGATTTGACCCTCTGGCTGCTGACTGTGATGGCAGCGCTCCTTCTCCCAACGGCTGCTGGCTGGAGGCTTGGTGGAGCAACAGCCAGCAGGAGCTGGGAGCTGTCTGCCTTCCCGTCCTTGGAAGCAGCTGCAGAGGCTCCTGGCTTGCCAGAGGGTCAGATGGGCAGAGCGGTACCCCAGTTCAGAGAGGAGGTGTCTCACCTCCAAGAGAAAGCACACAGGGGAGGAGGGCAGAGGGCCAGGAAGAAAGGACGGGTGCAGATAGTCTGCGTTGGCTGCCTCGCCAGCCTGAGAGAAAAAACAGATAGGACAGAGAATGCGACACCATATCGCATTAGGCATTTATGCAACATCAGTGCTGCGGGACCAGCCAAGGTTCAGGGGGTTGCAGGCTTGCACAGAGCCAGGAAGGTTTCTCTGGACTTGCCTGGGAAGTGGGTGGGTGCTGAGCTATGGAAGAGATCGCGCCAAGCAGACTCACTGCTTGTCTTGATGGCCTGGCAAAAGAGCTGTAACCAGCAGCTTCTCGGGGAGTGAGTCTTGTCCCTCTCCAGCCCCACACAGATCCCGGGAATGTCTCAGCGATTCAGACGAGTCCAGCTTTCTGGCTAAAACATCCTGTTAACTTTACAGAACCCAGGAGAAGGAGAGAAACTCACCTCTTCTCTTGGTTTCATGGGCCCAGGTCCCTGGGAAGCTCTGAAGGAGGAATTACTCAGGGTGTCAGTGGCAGTGATGTACACATCTGTAATGTGCACAGCTGGAGACCAGACAGTTGTTATTATTGTCTGCCTTCTTCCTGACCACACTGCTCTGTCCCATGGAGGGAGACAGAGGACAGCCCAGGGTCTGCATCCGTCCAAGTGCTCTTCCCTTTAGAACTCTCTGTGATAAACATGACCACATCACAGTGCGAAGAATGAAGAGAAGAGGAAAGGAAAATGTCTTTTCTTGTCTCCCAGATAGGCCAAATTAAAGCTGGGGCATGGAAAGGACGGTCACACTTCTATGAAAGACACAGTTTGTGGCCAAGCACTCTGCCCATGTTTCCTGGACAGAGGAAACATGATAAACCATAAAGTTAAAAACCATACGAAGTGCACAAAGTTCATAGTTGTCTCTTTCCCGTGTGGGTGAGACAGTCAGCCAGATTCAGTAAACCTTATCTGTCAGAACATCCCCAGAGTCCAAGTGATGATGCCCCCATAAGCAATAATATGTGGCCTAGTACCAAAAACAATCAGAAATTATCGGGTATCCTTGGTACATCTCATCCACCAAAACATTGAAACAGACCAGTTTAACACCAGCAGCACCACCTTGTACAGATGTATGAGGTACCCTAGAGCAAAGTGACGCTTTCAACAACAGCCTAGCTCTGGTGCTGTTTTAAAGGAGGGTAGAAACTAAGTTTTGAATGCCCTGGCAGAAATCAATGTATAGGTTTTAAAGAGAAAGAAACAGTCTTCAGATGAAGTTATGGCCTCAGACCTCTCCAAATAGCAGAGGGACAGAAGTCTTAATGTTTGCAGCAGTCCCCAAGATTTTCAAAGCTATGATTTCCCTCTCACTTAGACAAAGCAGGGGCAAGATGCAGTTGTTTCCCTGCAAACTGTCCATTTTGCTTGGCCACCCAGTCTGCCCTTGGCCATGGGAGAAGTCATCTTCACAGCATATGCTGGATGCATCAATATGTACTAATAAAGCAAGATATTCAGTCCTAAAACCCACATCTCTGAGTAGTTCCTGCCATAAATTCACAGGTATTTCTGAATAACTGTTTAAGAGATTTAATTCTTTCTGTTCTGATCCCATCTTAGGGTTTGTACCAGACTGGGAGGAGTCTCTACCAACCTGCAGCTCCTGTAACAACATGGGGAAAAACCTGCTTCAAGGAAGACCACATCCAAAAACCTTCTCCCCGTGCTTCACTCCATGCATAGCTGGACACACACAGAATCACAGTCACAGACTGGCAGAGGTTGGAAGGGACCTTTGGAGATCGTCTTGTCCAATCCCCTGCCAGAGCAGGGTCACCCAGAGCAGGTGGCACAGGAACGCGTCCAGGCGGGTTTGGAATGTCTCCAGAGACGGAGACTCCACCACCTCTCTGGGCAGCCTGTGCCAGGGCTCTGCCACCCTCACAGGAAAGAAGTTCCTCCTCATGTTTAGGTGGAACTTTCTGTGCTCAAGTTTGTGCCTGTTACCCCTTGTCCTGTTGCCGTGACACACCTGGACATGCACACTAATCCCCTGCCAGAGAGTCCCATGTACCAAGACAGGACAAATCTGATTATTCCTGATGTGCTTCCATTGGGAGGCAAGAGTAGAATAAGATGTGATGGCTGGATGCTGCTGTGATCCTCTTCTGTTACTGAATCACAAAATCACAGAATGGTCTGGGTTGGAAGGGACATTAAAGACCATTCAGTCTCACCCCCCTGCCCTGGGCAGGGACACCTCCCACTGGATCAGGTTGCTCAAAGCCCCGTCCAACCTGGCCTTGAAGTCCTGAGGACAGAGGCAACCCCAACCAGCCATCCTCATGACGGGGAGCCTCCAGCGTGACGTGAGCCTGCTGCCCTCTGCCTTCCTCTCCAGCAGGGACAGGCAGCTCCTGGCAGGTGCTCTCTGCGGGTCCTGGGAGCAAGCTGCTGGGGAGCGGGAGGGCTGTAATTACAGAGATAACTCACACCATGTCACCCAACAATGATACATGAAAATGCTACATAAACCCGTCTATCTGGTGCTCTCGATTTATCTTTCTGCCTCTCTATTTATTTCTTCCCCCAGCCTATCGCTCAGTACCGTGCAGGAGCTGGAAATGCCAGCTGCTGAAAACGTAATTTGTTTTGATTCACCAACATCTCCCAAAATATCTCCATGACCTCTTGATTTTTTTTGTAATGAATTATGATAATGATGATTTTTATTTATATTAACAAACTGCAGTAGCTCAGCATGGCCAGCAAATATACAAAAAAAACCCAAACCAAATATACATACATTACTTTTTTTTTTAAATAATGAGGCCTTAAAACAGTATCAAACAGTATCAAACTGATGCCTTTTCTAAAACGCATCAGTACCAAATTTCTACCCTAATTATAACAATGCTTCTCCTAATGAAAGAATTCATTTGCCTTCTCTAATCAGCTGGCTGGCTTCAGAAATTGCAGCTGATCAGTGTGGAGGAGGGGCTGCAATAAAGGTTTGGAGGAGGCAATTCACAGTTTCCAAGGTACCTCAGAAATTAGGAAGCCACATCCACAGGAGGTGTAAATTGGTGATGCTGCTGAGAACCACATGGCAATGCTGGTCTGTGCTTCTCTGGGGAATCCGGCTCCTAAGTCCTGGAGACCTTCCTGCCCCTCTGCAGCCCCACGCTGCTTCCAGGAGGGGGAATCGTGAGCCACATCCATGGGTGGAAAGGAAAAAAGGCTGCTAAAGGAAAGTGGTTTCAAGGCATGTTAGTCTGTTCTTGTTTCTTTTTTTGATGGGGGAAACAGAGATGCTGAGCCAAAAAGGTGGCTACTTCACAGTCTCTGGAAGGCCACAGGCAGCAGAAGAGCAGGCTCTGTGAATCCCAGGGGTTTTGGGGTGTTCCTGCATGAGCCCCATGCTGGCTCCTTGATGGACTTTGGGGTATTTCTGCTCAGCACACAGGGCTGGACAAGCCATGGGCTGGCTCCTTGTAGCGTGGTGGGACTACAGGCTGTCTGCTGGTACATCTGCAAGTTAGGGACCGAGTTCCTTGCTCTCACACTGCTTTTGGACAAGGAGCAATGGGGCTTTGTGGGGTATGTGTGAGATAGCAGTGTCTCCCCTTCACTTTAACCTTTCTCCATCAGTCCTGTTGCAGCGGCGCTCTGGGGCTTGTGCTTCGCAGCCTGCACCCTGGAGCAGAGGTCTCAGCACAAGCTGGGACAGCCCCCAGCTCTCCTCCTGCTATAGGAGCCCCCACACCCCAGCACTGTCCCCACATGCCCAAGTCCCCTCATGCCAAGCTCTATCCAGGTGATTTGTGAGAGCATGGGAGCTACAAACCACCAGAAGAAGAGGTATAATGAGGATCATACAAGTCCTTTAAGACTTTTCAGGACACCTAGGTGCTAATGTGCCTGAACAGAAGCTGAGCATGTATCACCATGCCTGAAGGCTTAAAATGGTCAGTGGGCGTTAGCAGCATCTCATGATTAACTCATTCCATCAGTGACTAGTGACAAAAGCCCTCACAACACGATGAAGGCTGGCTCAGGTCTAAATGATGCAGGTCTTTGCACTGCCCTGGCTGGGGCCCAATTTCTGCTGCCAAGAAAGTTACTCATGCTCTATGTGCTTCTGCTGCCCTGTAACAATGATGCTCAGAGCGGTACGAGGCATTAGGATATCTGATACAGACCACCACACCTCAGGTTTCTGGTCTTGTAGGTTCAGTCACAGCAAAGCAGCGTGGAGCCATCTCCTCCACTGTAGGAGACTCAGAATTACCACAACCAAACAAGCTGTGGTTGGAGCCTTATACCCATGTACAAAGACTTACTGAACAGGAAAAAGCATCAGGCAATGTAGGACCAATTCCAGGGTATGGAGAACTGGGTAGTCATAGGAGCCCAGCTCTGATGAAGCCTTGAGAGAGCAGAGAATTTGCTGAGTAGTGGTCCAAATGCTCCTGACTGTGAGGCTGGCTTCGGCTTTGTGTTGGGAGGGATGAGGACTTAGCTGCATACTCCAACGTCATGCTACTGAGCAGCATTACAGAAGGTGCCAGGCTTGTGTAACTTTGTATGGAGAACCTGCCCAGCAGGGTGTTGATTTCAGCAAATGTGAGCCGCCTTGAGCCTTGGGACATGAGGAGATGGGGATTTTTAATGTCCCAGTCACTGCTAATTTTTCCTTTCCAATCTGCAGCCTGCACTACTCTAGGATGGAGTCAGTGCACAGAGATCTGCTCCTACTTGTGAAGCTGAATGTCTCTAACAGGGCCACGCAGGCACCAGCGGGGTCTGAGGGTACCAAGTGAGCTCAAAGATGCAGAGTGCTGCTATCACTGCAGTGAGGTCACTACATCTATGAAGACAGATCCTACCCTTGCAGGGTAGTATGCACAGTCCATGATTTATAAATCAAAAAGCAGCTTAGGTTTGTCCATGGCTGGGCAGGGTAGGTTGTTGTATCCCAACCTCCCATGCGACTCCTCAGCATGAATTCTTCATCCTGCTTCATCCTCTCAGGCAATTGCAGTGCTGAGATTTGCACACTCATTGACAGAAGCCCTTGCCTTATGCTTTCACAGGTTTTTGGGAAGTGCAACAGGATCGGCTGGAGCAGGAGCCCTTAGAACGAATGGGTAAGACCCAGCAGCTCTGGATCAACTCTGGACAGGGGCTGAATCGGAGATGATCAGGTGTTGAATGTGATCACCAGATGCTTCTAGCAAGGATAATGCAACTCTTTTGCTGTGTGGTGAAATCAGAAAAAGGGTTTAAATCCAAAATAAACCCAATATGACTGACTAGCAGCACTGCCTCAAAATGCGTGTCTACTCCTGGGTCACTAGCACAGAAATAGCATGGACACGTGTAGAGTAGAAGCAAAGTTCGTTTGAGACAAAAGCAAAGGGGTACAGTGTGCACTGAGGAAAGATGGAGATCAGCCAATAACCCAAGAGTGTGTATGAACATTGCAAGCATACATGGGTACACTGAGGTTATCGGCTCCTCATACCTAGCCACAAGTATCTCTTCCCAGGTAACCCTCCAAGAATATCTCCTGAATAGACGGATCTCCTCATGCATCTGCTTATGCCTGGGTGTTGCTTGTCATGCCCTAGGCTATATCAAATTTTCCTTCAGGTTATGTGGTTGGTGAGTAGCAGACCTTGCTATGACTCGGGAAGGCCCCAGACTTTCACACCATCTCCCATCATTGAGCAGAAAGGGCTTAGTGGCTTGTACTGCACTTTTTACCCAGGAGGAACCTCTTCTCCCCACCTTATCAGGACCCAGCCATGCCAGAGAGTGGCTGGCTGGGATAACTGAGCCTCACCAGAGCATATTGACTTTTTTTTAACCATCAGGTACAATAATGTTTTAATGTTTGGATAAGATTTTATTATCACCGTAGTAATGGCTACCCAAAGCAGCTGGAAATTGGCCTGTGAGAAGAGATGTCCCAGCGAAGGGTTAGGAAACGGCACCTGTGCGGGTGGCACCACACAGAAACACTGTCACTTGGCTGTCCCCTCACACCTGGAGAAACACCCAGAAGGCCCATGTAGAGTGGTCCTCACAACACACACCCATAGCTGCTGCATCCGCATGCACACCAGCACTCTCACATACGCGTGCGCTTACAAGGACCGGTCCCCGGCTGGGCAGACACGCTTGCTCCAGAGGCACAAGCGGCCGCTCTGCCATCCTTCCAGAGCACACAGGGGTGCAGGGCTCGCTGCTCGCAGTAGTACTGTGCTGGCAGCCGGCGAAAGCAGGGGATGAAGGATGCTCACATGCTGAAGCCGTCAGCGCCATGGGTGCTCATGTGACAGTCGCAGGGTATCTGTTTTCCCTTCAATGGTATAAATGCTCTCTTCAGAACAGCACATTCCCCGCCACCGCTAATGAAAACACATGGTGCATTTATGCAAAAGCTCCTTCTCATTCTTGGTAATGACATTGGTGGTGGCAGCTCCTGTCTCCTCCTGCTGCCTCGCTCCCTCCCAAGCACCCTTGTCATTTCCCTTCCCTTTATCGACAGCCTTTAATGGGATGAGTCTTTTGCCAGCAGAAAGGAGCCAATGTGTTCTCAGCGGCTGTCAAAGGCACTTCGACTGCATAAAGAGCCTCCCATGTGGTCTCACAGTTAAAATATATATACATACAACAGACAAAACTGTCACCAACGTGCCAGAACCATCATTAGCACTTGATCTTCCTAGCACAGAGGACATGCCTCAGCTAGTTATTTTCATCCGAAATACTTTTTTTCTGTCTTTGTTTTATTTTGGGAACTGGGTTGGGGAAGGGTACTTTATTTCCCCAACACCACATGGAAGAAACAACGTAGACCTGGTGGGCACATTATGTTCCTAGTAAAGAGCTGTGGCATCTCTATGAGATGCTTTTAGAAAGCGCCAGACAACCTCCTAACTTGCGTACCCTCCTGCCATGCTTTGATAAGCTTTAGATGAGACTAAGGTAGCCAGGAAGTGCAGGAAAGGGAAAAACTACACAGCATCAAGAGGGAGCAGTAACATGAGGATGCGCTGAGCAAGGGAAGGAGCTGATCTCTCTGCTAATTTAGTGCACGAGGGCCCTGCAGCACCTGCTGCTGTGGACGAGGAGCTTAGCAGGCATACCTGGATCTCTCTAGGGTTGAGGCAGTGCAATGGATTGATCCTGTCTAGTGTGTTGGGGACACCCTGCAAAATGAGCAAGACGTGTGAGCTAGTCACAGCAGTGGCACGTTCCTTGTCTGCCCATGGCCTGTCTGCATCCCAGCTGTGCTTATGGTCTCACCCACACGGACGATGTGGCCTCATGGTATAGCATGCTGGAGAAAGGAGCAGGCTCACTTGGATGCGCTGAGAGGTCTTGGGGCAGGTTCTGCTCCCTTGTCTGAAGGACAGGAGCTCTGCTGGCATCAGCAGCAAGACAGGCAGGATGCGTGTCAACATAGCGATCCACTTACAGGTACCTCTGCACCTTCTGCTGTCCAGACCTCAGCTCGAGAGCACCCACCCAGAGATATGTTCCAGTAAATCTTCAAGGAAGGTTATATCCATCATCTTCTCCACGTAGACATTCCTTGGGAGGGCAATTCCCTGTGCAAGCCCTGTGCTTGCCAGCATGGACTTATCTTCCACCACCAATGTTCATCTTTGCCCAAGCAAATGTCCCACCAACCAGCTTGTCTAGACAAAGAAATAGAAAAAGGGACCCAGGTACTAAGAGGAAATTTCCTTTAAGAACCAGAAAAGACCCTGATAGGGCGAGTTCTCCCAGCTCTGGGACTATGATCAGATAAGAAAGCAACTGGCTGCAGCCTGCAGCAGTGACTTGCTGCTGCCCATGAGCTGGCACAGTGGCAAGTTGAGGGCTGCAGAGTTCAGAGCGGGGCTTCTGCTGCCCAGCCAGCCTCGGTCTCATAAAGCAGCACCAGCCTCAGCATCCCCAGGGCTGGGATGCAGGGAGTGCACGCAGGCAGCTGCAGTTCTCAGCCGCCCCCCCAGGGAATAGCCACACCAGCCACCTGCGTCCCAGCCAGCTCAGCTGAGCCCATGCGGGAGAAACAGGCAGAATCAGACCGGAGTGATGAATATGCTGGAAGATGCCACGCGGTTTCACAGACAGAAAGAGAGGCTAAATTCATCTACTAAATTATTCACTGTGAATTTTTGCTCTGTTCTAGCAGACACACATCCAGCAGCTATATAATAGGGAAATTCAGTATATATCATAGTAGTTAGACACGTATCCATTACGCACAGCAGTTGTTAATCTTCAGTGAACGTATTTAATAATAGCTATTTATGTAACATACATTAACTACCCCTTTTAAACTGAAATTGAATGCATATTTGAGAACCTTAATTCAAAGCACTACTTAAAGCTGAGTCTCTGAGGCAGGGTAATAAGGATTTCGAAAGAGGGGTGTTTAAGTACTGTGGAATAAAAAAGGTGAGTGGAAAGAAAACCTTTAAAAAAAAAACAAAAACCCCAAAGAGGTTTTTTTGCACTTGAAATCCCTCCTGGGTACAGACTGGAGCCATGTAGCTGGAAGGGGAGCCACAGGCAAAGAGAAAGCGTGGAGTTGACACATGGCTGGTTATTGCAAGCAGGAGAGATTGCTGAGCGCCCCAGAGGCACCGGTGCCCCAAGGACCGCAGCCTTTCGTGAGGGATGAGCTGGGCTCTGCAGCTGCCCTTGGGTAGCAAAGGCAGCCCCAGGCTGCAGGAATCTCCAGTTGGCAGTGCTGAGGCTGCAGAGAGCCTGGCCGCAACCCACCGTGAGCGGGAGGCTGGGGAAGCACCATGGTACCTCCAGCCTTGCAGCTGAACCCACCACAAATCTTCCTGGAAAGGGAAGGAAGAGAAAAGCACAGACTGGCAAAGCACTGCCAGAGTCTACCCATCCCCACAGGAGTCCCCACGGCACTGGAGGTTTGGGCATCCGGAGCTCAGCAGCCTGAAGCCAGGGATACTACCGGGCTAGTACCTCCTAAAACATCTCAGAACCCATCCCCCTATTTTTTTGTTTTAATCAACCCCTCCATCTCTATGCAATACACAACCATTAGACTAGACAGAGATGGGGAAGAGAGGAGTTATCAATAAAGGGTCAAAGTGGGACTTAATTGTGAGTCAGGGGCACTGGAGCTCTTCCCTAGAGAGCATCCATGGCCCGCTGGCTACTTGGACACCCAGAGACCCAGGACCAGGGCGTCCTCCTCCTGCCCTGACCTGAACAGCTGCTTGCTGCATCCTTTCTGCTCCTTAAGAGCCTCCAGCTCCTCCTGCTGCCCTTTCCAGCTATTCCCTGTGTCCCTGGCCTCACCAGTTTTTCCCCATTTTGCTGATTACTTCCTAAGTTAACCAAGCTAAAATGAATTTTTCTGTGAGTGGTGGAGCCATGGCTTTTCTGCTTTTCTCTAGCTTCATGTTTTGGAGAGTGAGATATCATTGAAGACCCCAGAAGGCTGGATAGTCTTAATTGGACTTCTGCATGGGGATTCTCTGTGGTCTAATACTCTGCTTAAGATCCCATTGCTATTTTTCACTTTGTGAGGGCACTGACTTGCATTTCCCTTCCTGTTTTATTAAACCTTGTAGTTTTCCCAGCATCTGTCCTGTTGGTTCAGACCATCAACTCCCTGAGGTCAGGACCACCAGTTTCTTTACTCCTAGGGTAACAGCAGATGCTTAGAGTAGCATTTAAGAACAGGGCAAGCACATAGCGATGATCTCCTGATGTTCAGCCAAAAGGCTCCTAACCCAAATTTGCCTTTGAATCTAACACCCCTTGATGAATTTTCCTCTTGTGAACGTGTCCGTGGCGTTGCACATTTTCACTACCTAGTATGTGAAGCGCCACCTCCTTCTGTTTAACATGAACGTGGTATCCATCCGCTCTGTGGGAAATTCCCTGGCCCTTGTGATGGAAAGAGAGAAGAGCCAACAGCAGCCCACCCTCTTAGGGCCACACAGGATTTTACCAACTCCTGTCACACTTCCCTTCATGTCCCTCCGGAGATGTGGCCAGAACTGCCCACGCTTGAAGGCAGAGCCCACCCGGGATTTACACGGGGACAGACTGACAGCTTCTGGTCTTTATACTTCTGGTCTTTATTCCTTTCCTAATAATTCCTAACATTTGATTTGCTTTTTCTAACCGCTGCCAAGCACAGAGATGACATTTTCAAAGATGCATGTATTATAACACCAAGATCTTGTTCTTTAGCAATGACAGGCAGCTCACGGTGCTTTATTTAATTCATAAACTTAGGACTCTATTTTCCCACGTATGTTAGTTTCCATTATCTACATTGAATTTTATCTGCCATTTTGTCACCAATCACTTGATATCATGAAGTCTTTCTGCAGCCCTTCACAATTGGCCCTTGTCTTTACTACCGTAATAATTCAATATCTCCAGTTCTTGGCTGTAGGTATTATTGTAAGAAAGAAAATTCATGCTAATAAGCCATCTGTGATGGCATTCGGCACAGCTAAACCAGGTCAGCTTCAGAAGGGAGGTTGGAACAAGCTTCCACGTTATCCTTGATGGGACACAGAGGTCTCAGCATCCAGGTCCAACCACCTCTCTCCACCTTAGACCCATCCGGGCAGGGATCAGGGCTCTGGCAGTGTCAGAGGGGCACTGTCTGGCTCTATGCAGAGCCCTCGAGGCTCCAACTAGCCTGGCTAGCCATAGACCTCCCCCTCACCCCCAGCCCTCTTCCTGAGTTTGGGCCCCTGAGATTTCCCAAGATGCTGCCGCAAGGAAAAGCCTCCTAAGGAAACCTGGAGGGCTGTAGCTGAGCAGAGGGAAGTGCACGGAGCTGGAGGTTAAGGGAGGGGGCAAAGGAAATAGTGACTACTACTCTTCTGTACATTCAGCATGAGGGGTTGAAGTGACTTGCGGGGTCATCATCCGCAATTCGTGCCTGCAGGGTGAAAAACCCTGACTCACTGTGCAGCATGTGAGAAGATGATTGTCTGCAGAGGTTATCCAATGCCACGGGCAGCGCAGTAAAGAACAGACATTTGTGCCATGTGTTTGACCCTAAGCACCTCGGGGCAGGGCTAGATTTTGATCTTATGCAGGTGTCATGGCCAGCATATGGACTCCTGATGGTGTCAGTCTCTGATACCAGCAGAACACCTATATGGCCCATAGTCTGGGGTCATAGGAGAAAGTGCTTTCCCCAGAAAGATCACAGCCCAAAAGAAAAAAAGCAGCGCAAGAAGATCAAAGAAGGAATATTTTCACCAGAAGGATGCGAAACTGATCCAAACTGCCCTGTCCACCACCGCAGACCAAGTCAAACACAGCTAGGAGCAGACTCCAGAACCCAGTGCTTTATGTGAACTAACCTGTCACCTACCACAAAGATGCTGTCTCGTGCCCTCCTAGATTTCCCTTGGTGCTTTCCTTGGTACCACAACCCATGGTACCACCAGAGGGCATCACTCACGTGTGGGTGATGAGAAGACACCTGGACAGAGAGAAAGCAGGGCTCAATCAGACCAGCAAGGCGGTCATGCAGTACAGCTCTGCAGATGGGATAAAACCATTTACATCATGGCTGTCCAGAAAGCTTCACTCTCTCCAGGTTATTCAATTCCAATCACGTATGAGAGAAATCACTTGGCTCCCACAAATGCAAGGAAGTGAGCAGGAAAACCCTGCTGGAGCCAAAGCACTCGCAGGATGGATGAAGCAGGAGGAAGAGGATGCATCTCCAGAAACTCTTCTTTGCCATGCTGGGTCAACAGCAGATTTTATTCCACATCTTGAGGCTCTGAGGACAGGGCAGGCAGTGAAGCACCCAGCAGCAACCTGCCTGCTGGCTGTTATGCTGTGAATGGGAAGGGACTACCATACTCTTTCCTCTGGTTTGGCCCAGGGCTTCTTTGGACAAGGAGGAAGCTACAGGGCTGGAGGTTTGGCCTTCACTTTGCTCCACAGCCACCAATGTTGGCTCTGGGAATGATTTGGAGACACAGAGCACAAACAGCAATACTCAGTTTCTGCACCATCAGTGTCAAGACTGCAGTCTCAGAAAGGAGGTTTGCCCTGGGGCTTGTCTCTGCAGACATCATCTCCAAGAGCAGCAGAGCATGGCAGCAACGGGAGATGCCGTGGCACTGCCTCAGCTTGGTGCCACAATGCCCAGCACAAGCCTGAGGGATGCTCCGCACTCTTACCACTGCAGCAGCAATGGTGGGTCTCCCTGGTACCCCCAGGCAGGGTTTGTGGGTGGAGAAAAGCAGGTTTGCTCCCAGCTGGGTTAAACCAGCCAAGTCCCATACACCTGCCTGCAGTGAACGAGTTGGCTCGTGAGTGGGCATGCAAAGGGCATGGGGCAAGACACCAGGCAGCAGATTGATGTATTCACTGCTCAAAGGAATAGATGCTTTTGGGGGTACCAATGGTGGCATTGCCATGAGAGGAGTGAGCAGGGCCAGGCATGGGGCCAGACGGAGCTTCCTGGTGAGAATGTGGAAGGAACACCAGCCTGGGCCTCCCCATCCCTCTTCCCAGTCACCTGCCTTATCTCCCCAGAACAATCCCCCTTCTCTCTTGTTCTCTTCCACTTTTTCTTCTTCTTTCATTGCCCTAACTGTGCACTCAGACAGCCTGACTGGAGTACCTGTAGTGACTTGACTGATGGGAGTCTGTGAACCAGGCAGGGCTGGTGCACAGAGGAGGATGCCTGGTGCAGCCTTCAACTCATCTTCATAATCTGTGCATGGGGCTGTGCTGGAGACAGGCTTTTCCAAGCTGTGGGTCACACCTGCATGATGGATGGTGTCATGCCAGGGGCACTGACCCCCCTGGGAAGAAGGGTTTGGCTGCCATGGTAGCATGGGGACTGGGAATGAACCAGAGATGGCATGTGTGCTTACTTTTCTTTGCAGATCCCATTTGAGGCTGCTGGGAAGCTGGACAGGGAAGAGACCTTCCCTGCCACAGGTTACATGATGTGCCTGTGCTCTGGGAAAACAGCCTTCCTGGCCTCCTTTCCAAAGATTAGGCCAAGAAAGGCTGCAGAGACAATGTGGTTTGATTTTCTGGCCAGGAGGGAGAACTTTACCACTCTCGAGGCCAGGGCTTCTGCTTGCTCCCAGCAGATCCTGCAGTAAGACATCCAAGTGAATGAACAGCTTTGAGTGATGGAGGTTCCACCACGTGCCAGAGCAAGCGGTTGGAGGGGTTTATCTCTCTGACTGTTAACACTGGCACTCAGCTCCCACTCCCAGTTTGCCTGGCTGTACCCTCCAGCTGCTAGCTGATATTCTGCCTTTGTCTACTAGCCAGCTGGCTTTTCTGGTATCTCGTCCTCTCAAAGGCACTTCTAAACTCAGACGAGTCAGATATTAATGTTGTCTTGGATTTAGCGGTGATGTTAATACCTTGCTCTTCTTTCCTCTCTCATTGCACAACAGGTTTCCACCACCTCAGACCATCCCTTGAGTTATTTTCTGCTGATTTCCAAATTTGCCACCAGTCCTAAAAACGGGCACCTCTGGCACAGACAGGGAGTTGAGTGGTTGCCTTGGTAAGCCATGTCCAAAGGTAATGCCATGTCCCTGCTGCAAACTGGTATTTCCCTGCTTATGGAGCCAAGAGCTGTTTCAGGTCTGGCAGCCGCGTCATGGTGGCTTCTGGTTTGCTCATTATCCACAACATCCGTTTTAAGGCTTTTTACTTTGCAGCATGCAGTCACCTCTCTTTGTAAAGGCCAGATTGTTCCTCGGATTTGGACGGGGTTATTGGCCTTTTTTTGTAAACCTAGAAAATGAAATGGGTTTTTTTTGCAAGAAGAGCTGCATGGAAAAGAGATTCCCCTCAGTTCATTTGCAAACTGTGCATTTGTTTGTTTGTTTTTAATGTTATTCAAGCTTGGAACAAAGATAAAGGTTTTCCAAATTATTGTCAAATTGATTTTTAAAGGGTTTGGAGTCAACATTTCATTTGACAGTATCGGAATACTTTGCTTCAATCAAGTTTTTGGATTTTTCAAAATTAAATGAAAGGGAGTTTTTAAACTGAAGAATGTTTCAGACCCAAAAAATCAAAACATTTCATTCTGAACATGTCAAAACTGGCCATTTTAAATGTTTTCACATGTTTTTTCTCCAATAAACAAAATTGGGCAAAATCACCATAATTTTGCAAAATACTTCAGAGCTGACAAACTTGCGTTTCCACCATAGAAAAGTCTCACGAAACAAAATTCATTAATCTGCACTCCCAGTGTGGCATCCAGGGGAAAAAGACCTCCAAAAATGCAAATGCTGGAATTCCCAGGCAAAAAAAAATAATAAATAATTAAATCATTCACTCTCCAGATAAACAGCATTTCCCACTCCTAATTTTTGTTGATAAATTGCAGCTCTCCCCATCAGCATGCACGGCACACAGGACGCCGAGCCAGCAGGCAGCGTGTGTTTTCTGCCCTGCTCACCTGCCTGCTGGAAGGAGACTGTTTAAAACCGTTCGCTGGTCTGCAGTGGTTCAAACCAGGCAGCATCCCCTCGGTGGCAGCCCCCGGTTTATCACCACGGATAATCGCCCTTCCCTTCCCATCTGGGAACCACGTGGAGTCCACCGGCCTCGTTTCACTGAAAGCCTCAGACGAGATGTAAAAACACCTCGGCACAAATCTAAACAATGTGTCTGCTTAATGGTCACTGAAGGGGCATTTTCCTCTGGAGCAGATCCATCACAGCGGCGAGTGTTAGACTCCAAGGGTTGGCTCCTTAGGCGGAAAAGGCTCTGGCATGCTCCACTCCGCTTGCCAGCAGCAGCAACACCCACTGGGTGAGACAGGGTTTCTACGAGATGTGTGTGACTAAGCACCCTCCAAATATTAATGCTGCAAGTCTGAGGTTAATTAGCCTCCACAAATCAACGCAAGGCTAGCTCTGGGCACGGGAGCGACCCACGCCTGCTCTCCAGTAATGTGTTCCTGCTTTCTCCCCCTGGGCTCCTGCCAGACTTCTTGGCTCGCACGGGGGGCACGTTGTGGCAAGGGACAGGGATCCCCCACCAGCCCCATGTCCCTTGGCACAAGCTGCCCGGCTCTGCCCAGCCAGGGCCAAAGGAGCTGATTTCCTCTGCTCCCCAGCTCCCTTGCTGATTGATTTATGGAGTGTGAGATTACAGGCTGGAGCTGGTAACAGGGAGCTTTGAAATGAATGAAATTGCAAAGAGGATTTATAAGTGTAGCCGAGCTGCTCTGGCAGTGACACGGAGCAGGCGCTTTGTGCCAGGTGGGGAGGACAGAGGAGCAGCGGGACTTTCGAGAGCCTGGGACCCAGCAAACGGGGGCGAGCAGAGAAAGTTGGGCCAAGCAGCTGGACAGGCAGCGTTCCATGCCTCCGTTCCTGCTGCGCAGTAAATGACCAATGCAGATAAGAGGGCGTCTCGGGAGCATTGTGGTTTTGCCTTGATTAAGGCAAGATGTCTCAGCGGGTGCAAGAACCTCTCTTCTCGAGGTTTTCTTGCCTCAGTTCCCTGCCCTGCTGTGAACATGCCACCCACTGGCACTGAACGCTGTCTGCAGGTTTGGTATCATCTGCACATTGTGTCGCTTGGGTGGACGGGCACTGCATCACTGCAGGTCGATTAAAACATCGTAGAACAATTGCAAAACACCTTCAGCCACTTGCTTTCTTGCATGTGCTTCTGATGCCTGAACTGTGGGTTTTCCATTGGCCTTGAAGCTTCCCGATGGCTTCCTCAGAGCAGCGGGACACCCCACATTTCTTTACCACTGATGACACTTTGCAGCCCAACTGGGAGGTGCCGGTGCTATGAGCATCTTGGGTCAGGAAGCTTAGATAATGGCAGGTCTGGCTCTCTCCCTTACATGTTAGTGATTAAATTCTTCCCTGAGCTCATCACAAGCTGCCAAAGTAGGAATGCGAGCCTGAGGTGGGTTTGTGTTACGCTGGGCATCTGAATATGGGCGTGAAGTTTTCTGTATTGCGTGAACAATGCCCAAACCCACCATTTCATCACTTCTTGTGTGCTCTGCTGTATTTCCTAAAACTGTATCAGCAGAAGCCCTGGTGTTCAGGGTAAATTTTGCCTCTCCTGTGGCCTTGAACTCCTGTGGATCCTGCAGCAGCACATAGATGGAAAAGTGAGTGCATTTAAATACTTGCAAAGCAGCAACGAGGAAACCCAGCTAGCCTTGTCTGAGCTTCTGGCATGGGAAAACTGTTGCTTTTCCCCTTCTGCAGCAAAGCCAGCAGGAATGGCTGGTGAGTGGCGGCAGGACCCCGCGGGGGTCTCAGGCCAGAGCAGCACCCGGCTGAGCAGAGGGACTCCAGCCTGGGGACAGGCCAGGGGAGCAGTGAACGTGCCTTTCATGACAGCCATCTCAGTGGCGAGGCAGTCACACACCAGCCCTCTGCCAGCCCCAGCACAGCAGGACACCACTGATCGAAGCCCGATGGATCGAGGAAGATCAAAGCTCCCCTTTTATCTCAGTCTCCCTTCTGCCTTCTTCCACAGCTGGAGGGCGTGTGTTCCCCTTCTTTGTAGATGCTCCATCCCCTTCTTTAAATCTTCACTTAAAGCCTTCCTTTCTTCTCCAGCATGCAGCTGAGTCCTTTCCGAGTGTGCTGCTGTAATGCCCATGGAGGATCCTATTCTAAAGGCATAAATTACACTGCACTGTGTCGGCTCCCTCTCGCTGAGCATCTTTTTCAGGTAACACTTTGTGTTAAGTGCACATTAACTAGTCCTGAACTGCTCCAGCATCACAAAGAGCGGCTCAGGGGGACACCCCTCTGCCTGCCGTTCATTAGGATCAATGTCGACAGCACAGCCCAACCCAGGATGAAGTCTGACCCCCCCCACCGCTTCTGCTGCTGGGGCTGCCATTACTTAATTGGATCCAATGTAACGTATTAGAGCGCACATTATGAGATGACACAAATTGGGTTTGGCTCTTTCTCAGCAAATGAAGGGGCCTCAGTTATTGTAATGAGCACAGCAAGAAGGAAATACATGGGCGTCCATGTCATCTCCTGTCTAAGGGAGCCCTCTGGGTGGAGGCACCTGGCCCAGAACAAGTCACATGCTGCTGCTGACCCCTTTAATCTGCAAAATGGGATGGAATTACTGCTTGGGCAACCCCTCACAGCTGGCTACAGCAGAAGGGCTCATAGTTCACCCAGGTCTTGAGGGCCATCCCAAATGCCTTGACCTAACTCTGTTGATGAAGCATGCATTGAGTCATTTACAGGGGCCTGGCTGTCTGAGGAAAACAAGGCATCCCAGAATATAACCTGTTTTGGCGCTGTGGGATTACGCGTGAGGTCAGTTCTTCATGGAGTGGGAGACCTTGCAGAGGATTTTTGTTGTAGATCAAAGAAAAGCCTCAGCAGTGTCTGAACCAGATGAGCTCCAGAGGACTCTGTTTTCAGATTCTTTAACCCAAGGGCTGCTCCTCACCACCCCGTCCTACTGCTGCCGTGGTCCTTTGCCCAGAGTCCTGCAGAGCCACTGAGCTCCTCCAGGCAAATGGGCAGAGGACATGCACGGAGCATCTCTCCTCCAGCACTCCCGCCTGGATTCCCAGCAGGGACATGGAGGTGCAGATATTGGACAGAAGGTTTCATTAATTCTTAACACGGTTAGTCAGCATTGCCCTCTAATTTCTCCTGAAGAAGCTCTTTGCTAACCACAAGCGCAAGAGTGGTCAGTCTATGCTATGTAGAAAGAGGGTTAAAGTGCTTAATGTTTACTGTGTTTATAGTAACTGCAGACGATGGTGTTCATATGCACATCCAACCTCTTTTAATATCTTGTGGCAATAAGCTCCACAGATTAACCACACGCTGTATAAAATCTTGTACCAGTTTTGAATTTACTGCCTTTTAATTTCCTGCATTATGATTTTCTGCATTTCCTGAGTTTAATTTCTTGCCATCCTTATCTTTTCATCACGTTCTAAGATCAAATCTGGGGTATTTTCTTCTTACCACTGAGACTAAAAATACCACATAACCAGAAATTCTTGCAATGTTTTGCCATTTGCACCTTCAGCGATGTTTTGCCCCAACAAAAAGAAAAAAAAAACAGGAGCTCCTTAGCAAAGCACATCAGATTAGCTTCTGAAGGTGGGTGCAAAACTGGAGTTTCTGTTTAAGATGTTGCTGTTTGAGCAACAAAATAAATAAATTGGGATCAGGGGAGTGTTTTGAGCAGATACACACTGAGGACCAGTGGTTCTTGAGCTGCTTGAGTTTAAGAGGTCTCCTCAATCTACAACTCTTTCCACACTCAGTTTCTGGCTGTTATCCTCGCAGCCCTCCTGTGACATGAAGTCTTGATCCACGGTATGGATGGAAGATGGGGTCTGTGACTGTGAGCTCTGCTTGGCCCATGTCCCAGCAAGGTGAGCACCAGCCAGCACCACCCTGGAAGGTTTGTAGCTGTCTCAGTGCAGCCCAGAGCCTGGCTGCTTGCAGCAGCTCAGAGCACAAGCATCAGCTGCAGGCAGGTGCCTGCAAAGGCCCATGCAACACGTTGCGGGAGTCATCCATGGCTGGGCAACAAGCTCTGCTCTGGAGACAGCTCATCACCCTCACCTCTCCTGCCCTCAGCATCACATACCACCACCCAGGTTCCCTCTTTTCTTCTGAATCAACATTAATAGAGAAGCACGAGGTGGGAAAAACAGTGTCATCTCTCTTCTTTGTTCCACATTGGTCCCTCTGCCCTGGCTGCAGTGGTTTTGGAGCAAAGCAGGGGCTGGATTCTCTCCAAGATGGGTCCAGGACGCAAGCAAGACATCAGTGAGTGGTGGCACAAGGTTGGCACAGGGCTAGCACAGGCAGGGTAGACAGAAAATATAACACTGGACCAAGATTAGAAGTTGTAAACTGCCAGATAGACACAGGCTTGGTCTCATCTCTGCAAGACTGGGCTGAGGAGCTGGTCCTGGATGCTCGCAAGGAAGATGAGGGTCTCCCGCTGAGCACCGTGACACTATGCTAAAGTGTTCAGAGAGATCTTCCTTCCCAACCCAGGCAGCTAATGGCTGGTTTATGTCCTGAAGCGTGAGGGTTTAGGTCCCCTGCAGATTTTTATCCCATTTAATGTAACTGTAGATATCCTCTGTATTCATATAAATGAATAATCCTTTCTGAATCCTTCTAAGCACTTTGCTTTAGCAGGCTGGATATTATTAATCATAATGCTCTGCACTTAGACAGCATTTTACCTATTCACAGCACTGAACAAACACTGGCTAATTAACCCTCCTCATGCCGTGGGAGGCAATTATTGCCCTTGCTGCCCAGAGGGGGAAGGTGGCACCAAAGGCGGCAGTGAGTGGGGATTTTGGGCCAACGTTGCCTCTTCTCCCACAGCGTGGCAGTGGGTGCAGTGGAAACAGGTCATTATCTCTATGGCTATAGACCTACTTAAAACTTAGCAGAGTTCTTCCCTGAGAAATGTGGAAGAATATAATTTTATCCCCCCCTACAACCGACTGGCTTTCTTCACTGAAAGTGCAGAAAACTGAAAACTAGAACTAAAAATATTTAATTAACTAAACAGAAATCAACATTCAGAAAAGAGAGAAGTTCTTGGGGGCAATTTCTGTCTAGTCAAAGCAATGGGGAGTTGGGGTGGGTGGAGGGAAATGCCACCAGAGCAGCTCTGGTTGGTTTTGCTGTGCAGCCACCACCAGCTGCAGGGGAATACGGATAATAATAACAATAATAATGATGCTAACGATAATATTTCTGTGCCTGGTTTCCCTGCAGCATCCTGCACAGACGGATCCCAAAGCACGTTATAAATGGAGTTGCTGTTGTCACTCCTCTTTCGCAGGCTGGGCTATCACAAATGCCATGCAGCTGAGAGCCAGACTTTAGCTGTCTTCACACTAGGCAGCTGCCAAAAGCCTCCGTTGTCCCCTGGGGGGACGAAGCCTCCAAGACACTTGCTAGCAGGGCTTGCAATGTCCGTCTTCTTTCCCTGATGATGAGGGACTTCGCACCCCTTCCTTGCATGTGTTGCTCCACTTTCAGATGGATCACGTTGGTGGAGATGAGTCTCACTCTCTCTCTTTGCCCCATCACCCATGATTTATTAATGCTTCCTTCCGTGGCCGGAACACTGGCAGCTCATCCGTGGGGCCATCTCTCCAGCCTTAGTGCCAAGTTCTCACTATGGGATGAAACAAGATGAAACAAGGATTTGTCCCTCTAGGGCAAGAGAGCAGCTGACAGGGAAGGCATATCAGGAAGCACAACCTGGGACAGGAGGGTGGGCATCGGGAGCAGCAATGTGCAGAGGGACTCAGTCCTTTTAGCCCTCGGCACGGATATGCTCTTCTTCCCTGCTAATCAGCCATGGGGAGAAGCATCCTTCTGAGGGACAGTTGCTGGGGGAGAGGCATCACGCTCTCTCCTTGTGATCCTCCCCACTGCAGTGGCCTCAGGGCTTGCTGGCTGGCCACAGCAGCTCCCCTTCCTCGGGCTGCCCTTGTCTGGCCACCTTGGAAAGCAGGTCACGGGGATATCTCGTTCAGTCGGGAGGATAACGCTCCTTCCCAATCAGATTTCACCTCCGGGCACATCTCCAGCTGAGCTGAAACTGCCCATTACTTTCCCAGCTGAAGCCCTCATTTTACAGACAGAAGGCCGTTTATTGCCAGATAAATAACGCCGCAGCTTGCAGAGCCGGCTCAGGGCAGCACAGGGACATGGAATTGCGAGTCAGGATAATCACAGGTGTATATCATATCTCAGGGGGATATTATATCAAAGGCTTGCTCCCCTGTATGAAGACAGCAGCCAGGATTTGACTCAGATATCAAGTGCTCAGTGAGCATGGCATGTCTACGCCTCTTCCCTTCTATCTGGTGCACTTAGCTGCCCTCTTGGTGGATTGCTACTGCCCTTATCTATCCCGAATGCTAATGCACCAGAATATATTCGGATAGCCCCGATGTCATTTCTGTGGCTGGTAAATGTGATAGATGAACTACCCGGCTCGTGCTGCTAATGGAAACCCAGCACAAGCAAGAGCCAACAGAAATGCTCGTAAGTCAAACGAGATGCTGTGATTTTCACTTTGGTACCTGAAATCCCTGCCTCTCTCTCTCTGGATGAGAAGGAGAGGGGCTGTGTCTGCAGCCGCTGGAGCTCAGTGCCTGCGTGTGAGCATGGTGGGGAGCGGGCTCCGCTGGGACCCAGGTTGGAGCCAAGAAGCAGCCCCTTTCCCTGAGCCCCAGGCTGGCAGAGAAAGGAAAAGGTGCTTGTAGTGCTTTGTCTCCTGAGGTAAGGGGAAGGGAGGAGCATTTGTGCATGTGGTGTTACCAGGATGAGTTCTTGCTCTGCGAGGTGGACTGAGGAAGTTCCCTCTGCCTCTGGTACTCGAGGAGCTCTGGGGCACTGCTTGCTTTAATCCTCTGCCGTCCCTGGGAGATCAAGAATCACCTTCTAGCAGGGCACCTGTCCCTCCCAGCGTGGCTGGCAATGCTTTTTCTTTCCTTTCTCTTCACAGACACCAGAATGCCAAGGCACAAGGAAGCTTTGCAAAGCCCCCAACAGCCCAGGACCAGAGGGCTAATGTGACCCTTTGGGCAGACATTTACTGTCCCGTCCCTGACAGCACCCTGAGCCAAGTGCCCAAGGTGCTGTGTATGCTCCAAATCAGCACCTCAGCCCTGGCTGCAGGTCTGTGCTGTTTGTAACCAAATCTGCCCACTGGCTGAGGGCTGGTCTAGCCCAGTGCCCATTTCTGCTGTGCTGGATGATTTGCAGCAATAGCTTGAATCCCACCTAAGGACCCCTTGGAGGGAAGTTGTTTGTCAGCCAGACTACTGCTTTAATGCTTAAGACACCTGAGTTCAAATCTTTGTTTCTTTTCAGGCTTGTAATGTGTAACTTACAAAAGCAAGTTGCTTTTGTGTGCCTCAGTTTACCCAGGTGGTGACATGGATGGAAGCTCCACACTACGTTCCAGAGGCCAGCAGGGAAAGCCATTTGCAGAGGGTAACAATAGAGATGTGCATGAATTTTGGAGATGGGGCTTCCACAACAGTTCTCTTCCATGCTGGGGAATTCGTTCAGGAAGCCTGCACAAGGGAGAAATCCCCTCTTTTCCTCAGTCTGCTCGGTTCTTACACTGGGAGAGCTCTGCTGGTGATGAATTGCTCCAGTGGGAAGGCAGTGGTGCCCTTTCTGTTTGTGTGGAGTGTGTCTAATACACTGATATATGCTGCATTCATCCCTTTTAAATATAAATCAATAAGCTGCTATATTTCAAAAGAGAAGAGAGCACAGGACAGTCAATGTGCAGTATAAATGTCTTCATTCCCCGGGGTCCCCCTGGCTGGACTGGAGGGCCATAGCACATAGTCACCGAGGTAGAGGATACGTGCTCAGGGCTTTCCAGTGAGCTGTGCCAAGAAGTGAGCGAAAACGTGTCAGGGTTTTCCCCATGTCCTGATGCTGCCAAGATCCTCGGCAGCCTGAACCAGCCTGATGGCCTGCAGGGAGGCACCTGTGCCCTTGGTAGCCAAACTTGCCTGACACATGGGGCCAAAGAGCTCAGTGCCCCTGTCTGCTGTGCAGGCTGGGTCATTTGCAGCAGCCCAAATACCACTTTTCACTTTTCTCTCACCTTGGTCTAGTGGTTGTGGGGCTCCGTGCATGTGTATGTAGCGCCTGACCCGAGGTGTGATGCTCAGTTATATCAGCCTCCTGCTCTGGGGGAGGAGCTAGGGCCTCGTCTGCATTTAGGTCTAAACTGTTGGAGCATCTATCCTTTCCGCAAGGTCTCCAGGTGTTAGGGAGTTTGGGGTACAAGTGCTTTTGTGGATCCGGGCTATCTTTTCTCCAGAGTCCATATCTCCCTCCATCCTTTGCCCCTGCGGCTTAGCCTGGAAAGCCCCTTGGGCATGGGTTGTGGCTGCACCTACATGACAAGATCCTCCACCCCAGGGCAGACCCCAACCACCCCATGTCCTTCCTGACAGCTGGCTGTGCAGGAGCTGTGGGCTCAGCCCGGTGAGCATCCCGGGGCGAAGCATCTCCCTGGCCATGAGGATGGGGCTGGGAACCAGCTCCCAAGACCAGGCGGAGCAGGGACGGCAGCTCTTCCTGGCAGAAACTTGTTCTGGCTCAGATAACACCTGTAGTACAGTCAGATTTTCCTCTGGTGTTTCCTCCCGCTGTCATGCCTGTCTGTCTGTACCCACACAGGGGCTCTCATCTGCCACTGCCAGCACTCGGCCACCGGGGATGAGCTCTCCGGGGTCACCAAATGATGCCCTCAGCCACCATTGCTGGTGAAGGAACACATCCACTCCTTACGGTCTGTTATCATGCTGAGAGCTGGGCAATATTGCTGGTGTTATTAACATCACAGTTTAAAAATAAATAAATAAATAAAATATACTGTGCACAATTGCAAAATGGTTGCAGATCCAAGAATTCCTAATTATACATCAGTTTCACATCTAGACTATTATTTATGATCAAAAAATGTCAATTTGTATAGACTCCAACATTTCACCTACTAAAAAGCTCACCCATTAATTCATGTTGCATTTAAATGTTCATTTTAGGCTCTCTGGTTAATGCACATGGTTCTCTTTCAAGTCCTTTGGAAGCCAGAGTTGAAGTTGAAAAGGAGAAGTAGCCCTTTTTCTGGAATCTTCTGCTAAGAAAAAATGTTAATTATCTCTCAATATTTTATTAATAATCAATTTCTTATGATTATTTTTTTAATGAGATGTCATTACATAAATGCCCTCATTTTCTGGAGTGCATTTTGTATTTGTAAGAGTCTGCGATACAGTTTGCATGAATAATTCCCATTCAATTGACTATTCCCAAACTGTTCACTTCAATCCTCTGCTATTTATTACTTGAGATGTGTGGTTGGCCACTGCACTTGCTGGATTGCTAATTGGATGACTGTAGTTTTTCAAATGATATATTTAGGGTTAGTGGGTAGCAGAGAGGAAAGCATGCAACCACCAGTTGGCCATGTGGATAAACACTCATATCCGGGATACTCCAGGATCAGCAAATGTTTCCATGAATCTCTGGGTTTCATTTGAATGGTTACACCCAGCAAAACCGCTCACACCTGGGCCAGGAGAACCACGCTGAGAGTCCTCGCTGAAGCAGGGTTTTCCATGGCATGCAATGACTCCAGGAGGGGGGACTTGATAGCAAGGTCCAAATTTCCCAGCTTGACCTGAAGTAAAATAAAAAAAAAATAGCATTTTGGGATTTGTAATGGTATGGATCCTTTCAGGATTTTGTGGCCCAATGTAAAAATTTAAAAAAAAAAAAGCCATTATGGATTTATAAAGGCAGAGATCCTTCCAGCACTGTGTGATGCGTTTGTAGTTGTGCCAGAGAGCATCTTGATAAGAAAAATCACATCTTATGCCTCAGAGCATGGGGACATGTTTCCTGGGGTCAGGAAGCACCTTTTCCCCACCAGCTGAGGCTGGGCCAGATTCCAGTTCATTTTTCACTAACTGCGAGATTTCCAGCCACTCTCTGCACAGGGCAAGAGCCAATGACCCTGTGATGGCTGCTCTGACCCCAGATCGAGTACCTCGGGATCATTTCTCCGAGCCAAAACCACCCACCGCAGGAGGCAGCTCATGAGCGAGCGGGGGGATGATGGCACATTGCGCCCAGGCGTGCCCGACGCACCACGCCACCCGAGGAGCCGCTGGAGGTGGGAGGGAATCCCTGCATTTCTGCGGGAGGAGGGGGAAAGATGTGGGTGATGAGACACAGCTTCAATAAGTCTCCGAGCCTGCTGCCTAAGTGAGACGTTGACAGAAACAAAAGAAACCCCGTTAGGAAATGTCTCCCCCTCCGCCTGGAAGAGGGCGAGGGTTTTGTTTGAGGGGGGGGGAAGCGGAAGGTTTGCATACATTTCAAGCCTCAGCCGAAATACAAAGTGCTTTTTGTGAACGCGAGAGAAAAGGACGTGAAGCAGGCAGAAGAGGAGGAGGAAGAGCAGGGGAAGGATGCCTCAATACAAAAAAGCTTAGCCTGATAAAATATTTAGGATGGGCTCACACATCAGAATATTAATGCTCTGCATTCCTTGTGCTTGCACTCTGTTGATCTTCATTCTCCAGTGACCTTGTTTACAGTATCTGAATTTGCAGTCTGCATTTTAATAAGGCCCTGAGAGAAGGTCTGAGACACAGCGTCGCACTGAACCAACTTCAAAACCCTCCTCTGACTGGTGGGAATTCTGGAGGATGGGATCTGGCTCTGGGGCGCCTGGTGCTTCGCCCCCACCGAGGGCACCCCCACTGGAGAGCCTGGCCGTGCCCCCCCGGCTCAGCCACCACTGCCTCGGACTGGGAAACTAGGGCAGCATGGAGGGGCTCCTTCCTGTAATTAATTTTCCTTCCCACCTTCCCAAAATGCTCGGTGGAAGCCTGGCCCTGTACAATGGCTGGTCCCTGTCCTCTTCCCTCTGTCATCACCAGGTGACCCAGGGGAGATCGACCGGCTGCTCCTCACAGGCTCTGCCAGCCAGTGCAGAGCTAAGCAGCTGGAAGTGCTTGGGAGCCACGGTCCCCGCAGCAGGCACAGGAGGGGTCCGGAGGCAGCCGCCGTCTCCTGCAGTCGCCAGGAGAGTGAAGCGTGTTCCCAAACCTGAGTCACCTAATGGGCTGTGAAGGGGTCTCAGCAGGCAGAGTCCAGGCACCAGGGGATGTGGGACAGATCGTGCAGTCGAAGTGTTTGTCACATCCGCTGGCTGCTTCTGCCGACATGCTGTCAGAGATGGGAGCGTGCAGGAGGGCAGACGGAGCTTTCCCAGTGCCAGCGCCCACCTCTGCTCACTCAGGGACTGCTGAGATCCAACGTGCCTGACACAAACCACGGACATGAGGTTGCAATGGCACAGGGCCTGTCCTGCACCGGTCCACGTCCACCCAGCAGAGGGTGGTGGCTGCCCATGGACATGCTGGTTGTGCAGCTCAAGGACATGCTGGGCTGAGCAGGGGGCTCCCAGCACCGCGGGTGTCCCGTGCAGTGGGGCAGCAGCTGGCAGCTCCTATGGAGCCTTGCTGTCCCCAGGGACAGCCCTGCTCTACTTGCCTGTGATGGTGATGTGATGTGCTGTGGGGTTGGTACGGTGCCCAGGCATGGCGCAGTGGGCACCCTGGCACCGCAGTGCTGGGGTGGAGCAGAAAAATAACAACGGGGTGTCTGGGGTTTTTGGAGCAACCTTCTTGAAAGCCAATACTGGAAATGAGCTTGAGGCTGGTCACACCCTTTCAAATACCTAGATCGAAACCATTCGGACGGTGTGGGAGACCCTTCCCCAATCCCATCCTACTCCTAGTTGTTCTCACTTTCAGAAGAAGCATGATTTGAAAAGGCATCAACCCTCCTTCTCACCACCCACACCACCTCTCCTTCTCACCCTGCCCATGGACCCGTTCTGTGTGGTGCCATGGCTGGTGTGTCCTCATGGTGCCACGGGCAGGGCACTGCACACAGCAGCATCCTGCAAAGCCAGCCTGGGTCCTGCTGCAACATGGTCAGTGTGGCAGGAGCCAGGAGGTCAGGCTTGACTTTGCATCTACCCAGCACTTTGCATATTTTCACTCTGATATAAATGAATGAATCCTCACAGAGACTCTGGGAGGGAAGGGAGGATGATTTGGTAGGGTTTTTTTTCTGTTTTACAGATGGGAAAATACAATATGTAGTCACTGGCAAAGCAAAGATAAAAACTTGGAGCAGCTTCCTTCCAGCCTTACCTCTTCTCCCATTGCGACAATGCCTCAGCGTCCGCAGGGCCACGCAGCCGGCTGGGTGTTTCTGCTCCTGCAGAATTCTGTGCAGGATTCTGCACTGTCCAGACTCCTGAAATAGATCTTCACTGCTTTACCCCTGTTTTCCCCTGGGAAAAGCTCATTGAGTCTCTCCCCTCTGACTTCTCACAGAGAAACAGCTCAGGGTAATGCATCATCTTGCCTCAGGAGTCACATGGCCCTGCGGTACCCGGGGTTCCCTCTTGGGGGGATGATGAGGAGCTCCACTGCCTGGCACTCCTCCCGTGGGTGAAAAGGGAGGACTTGCTGCATGGGTTTGGGAAGGCTCTGAGGGCTATGCTGGGGCCCTGCGATGGCCAGCAAAGCAGGGAAAATTTGCAGCTCCAGTTCAGGACATAGTCATTGTCCTCACAGAGGTTCAGAGATGATTTTCAAGAGCAGCAAGAGATGTTCCCTCCTCCCAAGAGACCTTTCTTCCTTCTCTGAAGAGCTCCAGGCACAGAAGTCTATTGTGTATCAGTCTCTCCTCAGCATGTCCTCAGCTTGCTTGGGTTTGTGTGCAACACAAGTGGAGGCTGGTGAAGCTTGGCCCTGCAGCTTTCTG
The DNA here is from genome assembly GCA_013396915.1 of Stercorarius parasiticus. Taxonomy (NCBI): domain Eukaryota; kingdom Metazoa; phylum Chordata; class Aves; order Charadriiformes; family Stercorariidae; genus Stercorarius; species Stercorarius parasiticus. The sequence goes on along the minus strand of VWZL01000430.1, from coordinate 647,539 downwards.
CTTCCTAGACAGCTGCTTGCTCCCCTCCTGCCACTTGCTTTTTTTTGAATTCCAGAACTGAATTTGAATTCCAAAATATTACAAGAGGGATCTTGTGCATTCACTTCTTGTTCTGGAGACAATTTTCCCCAATACCATCCTTGCCACTGACTTCTGCACACATGGCTGTAAGTGACCTTCCTGGCAGATGCCAAGAGCTGAGCTGGGTGGCCATGTCCCATCATGTCAGGGGGGCTGGAACTAGGTGATCTTTTAGGTCCCTCCCAACCCAAACCATTCTGTGATTCTATGATTCTACAATTCTATGGTCAGTGGAGATCTGGTCAGTTCAACCACTGGACCTTAGAGTACGATTCGGGACCTATTTCCCACTGTGTCATATGGCACACAGTTCTGTGAGGCTCAGCCCTCTCTTGGTTTAACACAAATACCAATAAACACGCTGGAGCAGGTAAGGCATTGTTTTGATGGCATTTGATGATCCAAGTGGAGGGCGAGTGTGATGAAAGCACCATTATTCTGGTCTGAGCCTCCATCAGAGCTCAAGCCTGCACAACCTGCAGTGGTCACTTGTGTTTTGCAGAGGAGGCAAAAATTCAGCTGGCATGTAACTCCAGTGCAGACCCAGAGTCAGTCGTATTCCCTCTGTGATTGCTTCTACGCATCAGTTGCACTACAAATTGGGAAATGGTCAAGAGGCAGTGAAATAAAGCTTAGCACTTCTTAACTACATTTTTAGAAGTCCCACATGGACTGGGTCCTACAGTCATGCCAGGGACGGACTGAGGAAACTCATCCAGCCCCAGCTTTGGGATGACTGGGAAAAATGATAGAGGCTGCACAGCTCAAGGCTGACTTTTGTTTTCCAGTTCAGAGGCTTTGGCACAATCTCAGTCTCTCTTTCCAACTTGGCTGCACACCACCAGAAAGGCCAGAATGTGTCTTCTCTTTAAAGAAAAGCCCAATTCTTCCTAGGCTCAGTAGCTTGGCTTTCAAAACAGCAGACTGGCAACATCAAACTCCCAGGAAGGTGGAATCTCCTGGGAAAAGCCAGAGTCAGTTCCCAGTGAGACACAGCATCTTCTGAGGCTGGGCTGTGCAACCAGCCCGTGGCATCCCCCACCTGTCCCACCGCAGCTTGCTGCTGCCAGTAGAAGGGTCTCTGCTCTGGGAAGTTTCCATCGTGTCCACCACTTTGTCCAGAGAAGAGATGTCATTTGGAAGAGCAGGATAAGGCCACGGAGCACCTGGGCTTTGGGAGCAGGGATGTGGAAGAGGAGGTTGATGTGTTGCTGGAGCCTGTGTAGGACCTTGAGCATGAACGTGTCTGGGGAGGGGCTGCAGAGTCCTGTGGGGACTCCCAGGCTAACTGAGCTCTGAGAGGCATTTTTGGGGCACGGAAGTGCAATCTCCAGAGATAGAGGTACAGGTACTGGGGCAAGGGATGGCCACATTGCCTGGGATGCTGAGTGTGTAAAGGATAACTGCTGGCAGCTGATCCCCATGATCATGGTGGCTGGGAACAAGGGACAAGAGTTGTCCTGGGCACCATGTTCCAGGGAAACCTTCAGAATGGGCAGGAGCCACCAGCTTACCACCATACCAGCAGCAAGAGTTCCTGCTGCCCCCAAAGCTGCTTGGTGCCATGCCTGACAGGGAAATCGGGATTTTACCAAAGGCAATGAGGCAGGGGAGCAGAGGGCTTCAGCCATGCCAAAATACCCAGGGCACCAGGGATGGTCATGGTGAGCTGCAGTCACCAGCTTTGCACACTCTGGTAAAACTGGTGCTGAGTTCCCAGCACAGAGCACACGTGGGTGACACCACACCATGTGTGTGCCTGGGCTTCCTGCCGTGCCCTTAAGTGGGTAATTTGCCTTGGGACCATGGCCAACCAGCAACCAGGGCCACAGCAACCCAACCGCTCTCAGCACCTTTCAGCAGAGGACAAGCTGGAAGAACCGGCTAGGGCAGCAGCAGGGGATGCCCTCCCTCAGACATGCTGTAGGAGCAGAGACACCACCATCAGCAGCACCTCTGGTGGCCAAAAAATGGAGGGCTGAGGCTTCACAAAACTTCAAACTTCTCTGGAAGAGCCTTCAGAGCCGCCTCCATCATGTCCATGCCAAGACGTCAGGAGCGAAGTTCAGCAACAGGCTGAGGCACTGTGGTTCATGGGGGAAGGACAGGGCAAGGGTTTTGGAGCTGACATCAGTGCCAAGGAAATTCCCCTTCCTCTGTGTGCCTCAGTTTCCCCATCTATTAACTGAGGTCATTGATGTACTCTCCTGCATGATTTGAGATCTAAACATGGGCTTTCAAGTGCAGAGTAATTGCACCTTTCCCTCTTTACCACCTCACTTCCCAGTGTGATGGGGTAGAGGTTAAATATTAGGACCAGGTCAGTTAAGGACAACTTCTCCCAGCAGCACTGGAGCTAGAGGAGGGTGTGCACAGTCTCAAAACTCTCTCACAATTCCTGGAGCAAAGCAAAGGCCATTTATTTATTCCCCCCCCTCCCCCCAATTTCTAAATAGTGGTGAAGATAGAAAGGAGCAGAACTACAGTGCAGAGAAAGCACGGGCACATTTCTTGGGTTTCTTTAAAGCTCCCTGTCTCCTTGCCTGGCCCCATTGTCTGAGCAAGGCTAGGGCTGAGCAGGGAGGCGAGGGGATGGAGCTGCAGGGACAGATGTGTCTCTGTGTGCAAGCTATCCAGTACCTCTGTGGCTCACAACAGCAGCAAAGTGCCCTGATCCACTGCTGTGAGGGTCTCACCCTCCCTCTCAGCTGCTGGAGGTGCTGATGTCCCTCAGCAGAAGCTCTGTGCAGCAGACAGTCAGCAGGGAATGGGGAGGGGGAGTGCTCCCATCAGCCCTCCAGCACCGGCACAGCTCCAGGAGTTAAGAGCAAAACCCCAAAAGCACCAAAGAGTTCCTCAAACTGGAGCTCTGGGAACACAGGCCGTACCCTAGGGCAGATTCAGACCTGGCATGGGAAAGGGAAGGAGCCATGGGGCAAACTCCAGCTGACCCCTGCCGCTGTGAGGATTGCTCCAGGGCACCCCAGTGCATGGCTTTGGGGGTACCTTTTCCTCCTGCCACAGGGAAGGACGTGCTGCTCGGTGCACCTCATCTCCCGTCCGGTATGCCCAGTACCTGCAAAGATGTGCAGAACAAGTGGGTCCCTAGCTGGGTGATGCTGAGCCCCAGTGCAAGAAATGCAAGGAGAGAAACATAGGGAGCCTAGAGAAATCCTTGGGGAGTGACACCTTTGCTGCCTGCCGTGGGCTTACCCGCAAGGCTGAAAGCCCACACAGTGAGTGCACTTGGACCCATGTGCAGGTCTGCACATACTGGTCCCCCACGCCAGCTCTCCAGCTCGCTCTCCTCCTTGCCCCACTCCCCTGGAGCTGGCAGAGCCCCGTGTGAGGGATAGCGGTGATTTATTTCGGAACATTTCTTGCCTGTTGAAAGCCTGACCTCAGATATGGAGAGACGACGTGGGGAAGATGTACGAGTGTCTCTCAGCAAAAGTGCATCAGAGAAATTGAGCGTGAGCTGCCATCAATCTGCCCGGGCTCAGCGGCCCCGCGCAACAGCGAGGGAGCCGGGGACAGGGAGGGATTCTGCGAAGGTCACCTGGGAGCTGACTCAGCCTCCGCTCCCCGCTCCTGCCATCCATCACGGCCGCTGGGGAAGAGGCAGGGAGCAGAGGCTGGAGGCAATCTCCTTCTCATCCCTCATCCATTCCCCTTTACAGCTTCATTTAGGAGACTGCAACGACACACAGGCACAAATGTCAGTGGGGGCATGGTCAGTGAAGATCTTTTGGCAGCTGTAACAAGCCCTGACAGGGTCCATGGGGAGAGCCATCGCCCCAGCCAAGCCTCCTGCCCTGGGGTCCCCAAGGCCTGGGACAAGGACAAGATGGATAGGGACATGGGTACCAAGGTGGCAGTACCCCCATCCTGAGTCCCAGTTCAGAGCAGCATTGTGTGTAAAGAGATCTCAGCACTGAGGGGACAACACTTCCCATCCCTGGAGGGGTTCAAGGCCAGGTTGGATGAGGCTTTGAGCAGCCTGGTCTGGTGGGAGGTGTCTCTGCCCAGGGCAGGGGATTTGGAGCTAGATGATCTTTAAGGTCCCTTCCAACCCAAACCATTCTATGATTTTATGATTCTAAGAAGCTCAATCCCTCACCTAGCCTGGATTCAAGCTGGTTGCCCTCTGGTTACGTCAAACAGTACCTACAGAAGAGATTTTTCTGCATGCGATTAGTTGACAGGGTGGCCCATCATAAGATTTCCAGAGGTCCTCAGTCTAACTAAGCATGTACATCCCATTTTCTGGAAGGACCTGGCCTTGTCTGAGCATGAGTCTCGCAGACTTTTAATGAGTGTTTTTGGAAAAGTGCAAAACAATACATCTGCAAAACGCATTTGGTGGTTTCTGTCGAGAGCCTCTCTACAGTGTCAGGCACGTTAATACTTCTGTGAATCTGGCCCCAGATTACCTTAATATCTTTGCAGATTGGAAGCTGTGAGAGTAATTGATTCTTCACTTCATTAGTTAAACTGAAAAAGGAATTAAGAATTACTGAGGGTATGACAAACTGGTTGACCAAACACTTCTTTTGCTGTGAACCGGTAAGCTTATTTACCTTTTCTTTTTATCAAATGTGAATGATTTTGAAAAGAAAACACTAGGATTTAAAATGGGAAGTCAAAACCTCATTACTTTTTAGAATATCCTGTTGCTAAAATGATTCAACTTTTCTGATACTTTACGGAATTTTGAAAACAGATTCAGCCACAGNTTTTTTTTTTTCTTTACTGGTGAATAAACTATTCAGCCAAAAGAAGCCGCATGGCTGCCCACGGCTAGCTGTTGGTAAAGCCAAGAGGCCCCTAATTCACCTAAGTCGTTTGAAAATATTTGCTTTTGTTTGTGTTCTGTGCTCCGAAGCACTGGTGATTAACACAGCAAATCCTCCAGGGTCACCCAGTGGGGCATCACCTCTGTCACATCCACCCCTGAGCCTGGAGGAGGGTCATCCTGGCACCAGGATTTGAGGTTAAGCAGAGGGAAAGGTGTCCAGAAGGACACAGAGGAAGACACTGCATTTTCCAGGGACCTTGTTGGGTGGGACTGAAGAACCTGAGCTGGGCGCCGGAGGGAGGAAGGGGCTCTCACACTCCGAACGTGCAATCCATGCAGAACAGAAATGTGCTGCTGAAGAGAACACCCAGAAGGGAGATTGAAAGCAGGTGAGGTCAGGCTGAGGCAGGTCATGCAGAGACACGAGTTGTCACCACATCTCGCTGTGAGGTGTGGGTACAGGCTGCAGCGAGCACGAACTTGCACTCTCACCTGCTGCGCGTTAGCTTCCCGCAGGTAATTTCCAGTGTAATTAGTCCTTTGTGCTGCTGCACATCCTCCATGGAGGAGGGTTCCCCTCCCTTAGCGTGGATGTCTGTGTTAGATTTCAAAATCAGAAATGAAGCTGACAATATGACTGCACTACAGAGAGTGGAGAGATATCAGGACCTCCAAAAAGCAACCTGCCCCTCCAGTGCCTGACGAAAGAAGAGCTGAGAGATGCTCTGGAGACACCGGCTCTTCTCTGCTGCTTGCAACGGGAGAGGAGAAAGCTTGGACCCACATGGGCTTTCAAGGCCATCTTTTCCAGGCAGGCAAATGCCCCCCAGCCCACCTCTGGTCTGGCAGCCCCAGGGCAGGCTATGCCGCGGGGTTCCCGGCTCCTCACTGCACCGAGCACAACGGCACTCTCCCGGAGCACCGCCGGCTCCTGGGGCTGCGAGGCAGATTGAGCTGTTTGTTTTGCCTTGTCTGTCTTTTTATGCATCCCAAGTCCCCAGTGACTCTGACAGCAGCTTCCAACACTGAAGGCATCCTTGTTTTCATATATCTGTTAAATAAAATGTCAGCAGGTGACAACACATGCTTCATTGGTGCTGTTCTGTAATTTAACAGAGTTAAGAATGGATCAGAGCCTGACACCACACTTAGATTTAGGAACTAGTTTAAATTTTGCCACTATTTGGTACAGACCCACTGCACTGCATCACCCAGTGTGCAGTGACAACATGTCCTTACTCAGGCTTCATTTTGCACTGGTGAAATCCATGTCTGATAAACTCTTGCCTGTTGTAGGACAGCGTTCATTCAGGTGTACCTTGCCTAGGAAAGACGGGTTGGTTGGGCAGGGTCATCTCACTGGCAGGAGTGTCACTTAGGAAATCTGACCCCAGGAAAGTGTTGGAGGCTTTTCCAATCATCTTCTCCAAAGCCCTGTTTTTCCTTTTTACCAAACCCAGATATATTTTTGGCACAAGCCATCACAGCCTTCTCCGTGACACTCTTCATTTGAGACCAGTCTGATAAAATCTGGTCCTTTCTCCTAGACGTTTTAATTTAAAAATGACTTTCATGTAACTGTTACACAGAACCTGAACTATTAACTAAAAACTTTTCCTGTGCTGGGACCAGGAGGTGGGAATGGGCTGTACGAGTCCCTCAGCAGCAGCTGAAGACCTGTTTGCAGGGTCTCATCCAAAGCAGCAGCGCTGTCAATCAGAGCCCATGTTTTGGGGAGAGCAGACAGATTTTTTCCTATCAAAGAAACAGCATGTACAGAACCCATCCCTGGCCTTTGCTCCCCTGAGCTCTGCCTAATGCTCTGGAAGATCCTCACAGCCAATAGTTGTCTCCAGGTGAGCATTCAATTTGTAAATCTTGCATTTTGTAGCTGAAATAAAAAAATAATCTGTGCGTTCTGTATGTGGGAAGTGTTTGACACCGTCCTCTAGCAATCCTCGCTTTCAGCTGACGCTGCTCATGATGATTAAATATGAAATTTTTAATACCAGTTACCATGGCCATGAACTTCATCTCTATTGTAGTATGTTCACATGTCTTCTTTTGTTCATTGTGCAACATGTGAGCTGCTGGACTCCTGACTGGCTGACTAGTGGTAAGTGAACTGCCCTGATATTCCCTTTAAAAGCAAGCAGAGACAACCCTTTTTTACATTTATCATTATAGTACTGCGGGTGTGTGAAGTATCAATTAGCTGTGTTGATTTTTCAATTCTTTAAACCAACACGTAAGCACAGTGGTGAGGGGCTTAACCCAGCTATCACCTTCCCGCATCCTCTGTGGTGTTAATTTATTTCCACATAGGTTATTTTGCAGAACAGGAGCTGGCAGTTTGGCTTGCTTAACCAGTAGCTGGATTTGCTCTGGCTCTAAAACTTCTCCACACGCTGGTCACACTTTCTGCTGTTTCTCCACAGATGAAAACATCGGTTATGCCAACCTCGGTGCCATCAGAAATTGTTGCGAAATGGTTGCAGAAACTAGCAGCAAGCAATTGCCTAAATACACAGTGTTTGCCAACAGGCATGCTGAAGGTGTACAAAGCCTTCTCTTTTTCAAACAGCCCTTCCCAGGATCCTGTTGATGCAGCACAAACAGAAGAGCATTAATCATCAGCCATTTCTCCACGAAACTCTTCTCTGCAGGTCATGGGAAATGTCCCCCCGTGACATACTCAGTTAATTAATTTGTGTCTATATGCATGAGAATAATTGAGTCTTCTTATTTTTTCTCCCCATGGTGTTTAGTGAGTATCTTCACTCTGTCAGACTGCCTGCGTGTGCAGGGCTAAGCAGAGCAATAAGCCCACCTTCACCTCTGCTGTGGGTGAGGGGAATTTGGGGATAGCTCCGGACCACACACTTGTGTGGATGTTGTGTCCCACCCTGTCCCACACAGACTCATCAGCTCCAGGTCCCTCGTGTGTGGTGGACTCTTGCCACGACCTCCGCACCTGAGCACCTTGCATCCTCTGGCAGTGCTGGTCTGCGCTGGCTGCTTTGCCGCCCTTGGTGAACTCAAATTGATTTCTCAAGAGCTCATTCTGGGTCTGGAGTGGTCTGTCCCAACGCTGTGTCTCGCATCCCATTGAAGACCCATTGACCGTCTCCAAAACTGCAGAACTCAGACTAGGTTAGTCGCAGGCTCCTCTCTGCATTCACCTCCTTTTTGTGTTCTTTGTGACAAACATCTCTTTCAGACATTCATTATCACGTGAAGTGCAGCTCTCCGCAGGAGCTGGTGCTGCGGTTTCACAATCTCCTCTGCTCGAGTTCGCTGAGAACTATGAAAACCATCAAGTGCTTCAGAGCCAGCTATTGTCAGAAAATAGGGTTACCTCCCAAGTGCCTCCCTTTTGGCTGGCAGACAGAGCAAAGCACTGTTTAACCTTGTCCAGCTGCCCTCCGCCTTGCTGGAGGGCTCTGGCTCTGAGGGGGCTGTTGACTTGGCTTGCCCATTCAGCCTGCTGTCTTGGCTTGCTTTATTCCTGGCACCATGGCCGAGCTCCAAGGAGGTCGTGTTCCTGCTTACATTGATTCCTGCCCTATAGCACAACCCTTTAAGCCACACAGATGCTGAGGTCCCCACTCGGGCTGTGAGGATGGACCCTTTGCTTTGTCCCTTCCCATGTCCCTCAGCCATTCCCACAAAGCCAATGAATGGACCCAGGCACTTCAGTGACTTCTTTATGAGCAAATATGACAAAAGGAAGCAACTGTTTTGCTCTGCCCTAAGACCAGCCTGCACTGCAAGAGAAGAAACACCAAGCTGGGCTCAGGAGGTCCCACAATAGGGAAAGATGCAAACCTGACACCTGGCTCTGCCGGGGACTGACTGCCTTCTAACCCTCTGCATTTCCAGAGCTGTCACTGCCATCCAGCCCCCAGCCCTGCTCTCCTGAGCAGACAGAGGCTGTGTGTATCCAGCCCGTCAAGCTGTCACCGTCTCAGAGTGACAGCCACTTTACAAGCTGCGAGACAGACAGGGCTCAGCACCCTGCCTCCTGAACCGGGGGCTCGGGGCAGCGCAGGCAGGAGGATGAGCTCAGCTTATACAGGAGTTGAAACCAGGCCAGGAATTATATATGCAGACCAGCTGCCCTCTTCGCTCGCCGTCAGCACACACCATAGACTCAGGGCTGCAGAGTGCCTGGTGAGGCTGCTTTGACTTCTACAGAGGGGACATCTCCACAGACATGTCCAAAGAACTGCTGTCCCAGCAAAGCGCATGCCTAAAACTCCTTTTCTTGGCTGAGCCGTACATCACCTCCACAGCTTCATGTCAGAAACATGGCTGTAGCTGGTTCCGCCTCTCCCTTTGCCTTCCTGGGTGAGTGTGGCTGCCCAGTCAAGGTGGCTCAGTCATTCGGGCAATGATGTGCTTTGCACCTGCAGAGATATTTCAGGGGCAACACCAGAAAATAAGGGTGTGAAAGGAAAGCACTGCAGAGCAAACCTCCTGCTTTGAATGTCCTGGAGTTGTTCATCCTCTGGAAAGGAAAACAGAACATGAAAACACTTCAAAGAAAACCCTCCAACAGTCAAAGCTGAGCTGGTGTGGAGCTGCAGTGGAAACTCTCCAGAAGTGAGAGTTCCTGAGTACCATGAGTGTGTCCCTACATCGCAGCCGCTAACTGTGGGAATCACACGCTGTGCCGGATAATAAAGCACAGGGCAGCTCGGCACGGTCACCTCTACACCATGTGGGTTGTACTCAGCTTTACAGCTCCAGCCCTACCTCTTGAACCATATCAGAGTGCAGCTGTACTGCTGGGTGAGAAGAAAATTCATTAAAAGACATTCCTGTGAAGGAATAGCACTGATATTAAGGGTCTATCAATAATGATTCACTAGCCCATGATGGCGATGAAATTGCAGTGATAAAGGGTGACAAAATATTGCAAGATATGTGCATTGAGGTTGCGGAGCAAATTATCTGATCTGAGAAGCAACGTGTTATGATGTGCATGAAACCATCTGCTGCCCACAGCTAAGGCTATAGAAAGACGTGGGGAATACACTAGGCTGGGGAAACAGGGATTTTATCTCGGGACAATTCCCTTGGGATGGGGATTGACCACAGCACAGTGCCTGTACAGTACCTCCCCCGGGAGATCTTGCTCTGGCCATGTCCCCAGACTTCACTGCAATACATGCAATCAATCATTAATGACTGGTGATGAAAAGCAGTACTTCTGCCTTCCAACTGCTCTGATGTGGAGTCACTTACTGTTCAAAGCACTCCTCTGGGGACATCCCTGAGTGTCAGCAGTTGGACTTTGGGTTCCTCCTGTCATTCACAGAGCAGGCTCCAGGCACAGGCTTGCCATCGCCTGTGGCAGCAGCCAGGCAGGGACAGGCAAAAAAACACTGCCTGGCTGACAGCTTTGCCTATGCCGGAGCCCTGAAAAGCTGGGCTGGCTGCTACAGAGGCACCCAGCTACTTATGGTGGGATTGGGGATAGCAAGAGGAACGAGTCCCGGTCTCCACATCCTCCCTGTAAACAATCTCTCACCTTTCTCCAGGCTGGAATGACCCGTTCCCTCTCCAAGACAGAAGACGCAGTGCTGCTGGTGCTGCTGAGGAGCCCTGACTGGCTCTGGCTGCACACCAAGCCCCGCCGCGAGGCAGCAGCAGAAGAGCAATGCAGATGTGCTCAGGGGGGGCTCTCTGGCTGGGAATCCTTCACCCCCCCAGGCTCCACTTGACCCCTCCTTTCCCAGCCTCCCCTGCCCTGGTGCGGAGCAGCCTGGTGCCTGCTGCTCGCTGCCTGTTACCATTGAGCCCCTGAGCCTTTCCCTTGTTGCTCACTCTGGAATGATAGGGTTTAGGATTGCAAGCAGTAAAAATGTGGTGCGGAAACTGCAGAGCATAAAAGCTGCCCCATAAAGAGCAAGGGTTTCTTCTTTTCCTCCTTGCAACCTGTGAAGCATCTAGTAAATCCCAGCATGTGCTCCCAATGTGGCAGGGAGACCTAATCCAAAAAGCCCAGGAATATCCCGTGATTAGGCGCACGTTATGAGTAATGGTTTTAGCGAGGCCCAGTGGAAGCTTGTCGAACTTGCTCACAGCTTATGCGATCTGACTGGGGGGAATCTCCTGTACTTGAAATAAAGCCACCTGTCCAAAAGTCATTGCTCTGCTTATTCCACAGCATTAAGGGAATGTACTGATGTTACGATCAAGCTAAACATGTTAGCCTGAGGCTGGCACAAGAAACTGAGGGGGAGATGGGGAAGGAGAGTGCACCGGGGGCCACGCTGCTTTCTCCTTCCCCTAATGGACTTAATAATCGACTGGCAGTGGGAGTGAAAGTGCTCTGGCCAAGCAGCGCATTGAGTGGACTGGTCCCCTGCCAGCAGTGTGGTGAGGGGAGGTGGCAGCCCCCGGGAGATACGGGCAGAGCAGCCCCGAGTTGGTCATGGATGCAGTGGGAGACTTGGGGGTCTGTGTGGGATGGCTGAAGGGGGGTGCTTCACCTTCTGTCTCTTCTGCCCGAAGGAAAGATGTGCCACGGGGGGTCACTGTGATTCTACCTGCTGGGGGCACGTCCTGCCCTGCCGCTGACTGTCCTGCCTTACCACTGCCAAAAATTGGCAGTGCTCTGTAGAGCAGGGAGGGAGGGTGGAAGATGCTGGGGTGTGTTGCCAGCCTGCACACAGCTCTGAGAAGTAGTGGCTGCTCAGGATGCAGAGAAATAGATGATCCTTGGTGAAGGTGGCCATGGAAATCAACCTTTGAACCGAGGCGCTTGCCCCCTCTCCCCTGATCCCCCTTACATAAAGCATATGCTGAGGTCACTGCTGTCCCCAGCTCCTCCATGGTGGCTCCTGGAGGGCCTCAATGACATGATTATCCCTCCTTAGCAGAGCATTTTCAAAGCCCAAGGAGGGCTTTGCTCACTAATCTGGCATTCAGTGCAGCTAATAGGCTTTGAGACGAAGCCCTCCTGGAATCTATTTTAAGGTGGTTTTGCAGCATGTCGCCTGTCACAGCAAGAGCCGTCCTGTAGCAGCACTGCCGGGACACACTCTGCCATGGCATGGTCACTCGTACCCTTTGCTCCCTGACAGACAAGGTCCTTCTCATGTCCATGTGCCTTTGCTCCAGGACGTGTGAGCTGAAGCAGAGAGCAACCTATGGATGACATACCTATCCCCATACCCTACACCTCTCCAGCCTTTCTGGGCTTCTGTCTTCCCCTTTCCAAAAGCTTTAAGGGTGTCTCCTTCCTTTCATCTCCTCGGCAAGAGGGTGGAGGTTGGAAAGGCATCTCCCAGCCCCAAAGCAGCTCTGGAGCAAGGTGTTTGGCCAGTGTCTTTGGCTGCAGGGGGTCACTCTGGCAGCGATAGCCTGCTCCAGCCCTGGGAGGTGGCCTGGGCAAAGAGGCCCTACACTTCTGGCCAGGAGTTTTTTTAGTAGCTGGCCAGTAGCTGAGGCTATTTTGGGAGGGAAGGCTCCTTCCAGAGACAACTGGGGACACACAGTAACCCCCTTCCAGGTTGGTACCCGCACAGGGATGCAGGGGAAAGGGAGCCCACTCTCTCTGGCATCCAGAAATACTGGGGATGTGGGGACCCTCCTCTCCCCCATGGCACTCTCCAGCCTGTTTCTGCTCCTGTTCCCACTTTCACAACTCCACGCACCCCCGCCTTCCTCTTCAGGTTCACATTGTATTTCATGTCATGACACAAAGCTGGGGGGAAAGGCCAAAGCCAGGGGACATCTCCAAAGTGGGTGTTGTATCACGTGCACCCCACAGCTCTCAGCTCCCTCAAGGCTGCAGAATCGGGATTTCCGAGCCTGCCCAAGTGGAGCCAATGCATTAGCAGCAGCCTGTGGGAGCCCGGAGCCAGCTAGGCACCAGGGGAAAGGATGACTAATCTGCTCTTTCTGCTCAGCTGGGAGCCAGGGTGGAAATTCATAAGGCAGGCGCCTTGTGCCAGCTTCCCAATTAGGGACAGTCTCACCCCGGTCCCAGCCCTGCCGTGACACCTCCAGCAGCCCCAGCAGTGCCACGGTCACGGCGTGCTGTAGTCGGGCAGCCAGGAGGGAGCATGTCAGGGCTGGGGTTAATGCCAGCTGCACAGGCACCTACCCATGTGGGACCTCATCTCTCTGACGGTGCCAGGAGGCAGGAAAGCTGCCACAGGCTTTGCCTCTCCGCGGGGGATACATTAGCACAGGCAAGGCCAGCCCTGCTGCCGTGCAACAGAGGTGACATCAGGGAGGGGGCTGTGGAGGGATGCAGTGTTGTGAGTCACGCTGGAAAGCGCTGCTGCGGGCTGTTGGCCCTTCGCACACAGCTGTGGAGGCTGTGTCTCAGGATGGGGATTGCTCCTCTCTTGAGGCTTATAGCTTAGGGGTCTCCTCAGTCTCATCTGCCTTATCCACCATGCTTCTGTCAAGAGGGCTGGTGCAAAAAGGCGCTGTGGCTCGGTAGAGCAGCACCAGCTCGTGGCCCAAGGGCTTGTTGCTGGGAAGGCAAGGACAGGCTGGTCTGGTGGAAGGGTGGCAGAGCCATGTGTGTCTCCAGGGCTCTGTGGTCCATCCCGATGTGCACTAGCAGAGCCACCAGGATTTGTGGACTGGAATAGCATGAAATGATGCTGAAAATCCAGGTTAATCTGAACCAGCTCCAGAGGCCAGCTCTCTGAGAGCTGCCTCCTTATCTCCAGTGTGAACCCAAATCCACTGTGGGCTTAACTTGGGTCTTGGCAGCTTTATGTCGGCTCTGATTAGTTCACATCACCTTCTTTACAGCTTCCTGACCCTCTGTTGGGGAGGCTGTGTCCAGATTTTCAATATTTTATATTTACACAACAGTGAAACCGTCCTCAGGAATCCTCAGAAAGGGCAACTCCCAAAAATACCACCTGGCCTCCTGTCTCTCTGTAGACCACTATCTGGAAGATGTTGTCCAGCATCCTCTGACAACCAGCATGGGGTGGGAGAGCATCCTGGACGCCTGAGTCCATGCCTAAATCCAACCCAGCCACGGGGAGCTGGTAGCAGCTGTGCTGTTGTCTGATTGGTGGTGCCCCCTGTCAGGATCCGGCAGCCAAACCAATCCGTGTGGGACTAGCAGTGCCAGGAACGTGGGTGGACCTTGATGAGGGAACTGTGATAATGAGAAGATTTTTGGGAACATTGCCTTCTGACCAGGACACCAGAGAAAATGAGGGTTGTGGTTGTGACTCATCACTGTTGATTCTGGGGGAGAATCAACCCCAAAATACAACCAGAGAGATCATGGGAGGAGGTGTGGGTGCCCCAGGGACTCCTCTTTCAGTGGGCAGAATTCCCCATGAGCTGGGAGCCAGACTGGGGCTTCCCTAGAGGTCTGGGGTGCTGAGCTCACAGGGCAGACAGCTGCAAGCGGTAAGGATGCAGAGGGTTGGACGACCTACCACCGCCACCATTATTAATAAGGAGAAAGATGAGTGCAGCAATAGGGTGCATGGCACCATTCAGACAACCAGGGGAATTTTGGGTGATGATTCCTGTTTTTCAGCTCTCCAGAGTTCCTGCTCGTCTGTCACCTCTGTCCTATCTCATTTCCACTGGTACATGGGACATAAGCTGGAGTGCTCTGTCTCCATGCATGTGAACATGATGCTGAACAGAGCTGGACCAGGGAAGCCCAGGGAGCTCTCGGGTTAAGCAGACAGGGCAGAAACTTAGAGGACAAAAGAAGGAAAACCACTCCTTTCCCTAATTAGACAAGACTTCAGGCACTCCGGAAGCCACTGCAAGTCCCCAAAGAAGGAGAGGCTACTCAGCTGCTGTCCTTGGCTACTGAGGCCCCTGAGATGGAGTCCTGTGGTCTCTGTAGAGTGTTTTGGCATTCAGGAGATGCTGCCCTCGGAGATAAGAGGCAAGAGATGGGAACAGCCATGTGGGATGCAGGGCAGTCAGCTGTCCCCTGTGCCCGGTGCCGTACAGAGCAGAGTACCTCAGCAGGGAGCTGTTAACAGAGGAGTGTCTTCCAGTCCTTTCTGGAGCAGATTCCCCATCCCTAGCTACGCTTCCCTTGGGATATTTGCAAAAACAGACACAATAGGCATGTAGACTGCAACACAACGGCAGAGCATATGGTCAGAGAGGGCAGCAGTGAATCAGGCAAGAGTTTCCTCATGTGAGCAGATACCCTTGTCCAGTACCTGCCACACCAACCCTCCCCTTCCCACCCCTCTTCTGCCCTCTCCCTGGCTGCAGCCTCTCGGCACCAAGGCTGTCAGGGACAGAGATTTGCTATCAGAGGCACCTACCATCTGCGCTCATGTTACAGGCGGGTGCAGAAACAGGGGCATGCGTGAACAGAGCCCTTGTAAAGAGTCAGGGACCTTCCTTCAAGATAAAAACTCCCCTCTTTTCCCATTTGTGTGTTAACCTTACAGCTCCAGGTCCCAAGGAAGCCAGCTGGGACAGGAATATGGTGAACCCTTTGTTCAGACATACGAATTATTGCAGCGCTCTGTCGGGCAGCTGGTAAAATCAGCCCTTCTGTGTGACCCCACTGCCCAAAGGTGTGCCTCTGATTCCTCAGTAGATGGTGGCAGAGATCACCTTCTCCTCCAGTCTCTGCCCTAGCCTTTGATGGGCCCATTTTTTACTCCAGCAGCAAATGCCAGGAACTTGGAATTGTTATAGGGGAGGTGGGAAGAGGAAGAGGATCAACCTCCCAGCCTGCAAGCAAGACACAGCCCTCGTGTACAACTGGAGTGAAGACAGATGCAGCCAGATGTGGGCTGACACATTCCCCTCCATAGGGACACACCAGGATGCTCATTGGTGCCAAAACACGGATAAAGTCCAGGGGATGGTATCCCCGCAAAAAAAGGCATCACTCGTGCAGGCACAGGGGCATGAGCACACCCACGGGCGCACAAATGCCAATACTTTCAAGAGCATTATTAAAAGCACGAGGGAAGGAGCAGCAGTGAAGGAGCATGCACACACATCTGCCACTTTCCTGCAGTCCCTGCCCCACTTGTCAGTCTCCCTCCGGAGCCCTGATGAACCCAGTAGGTGCTGCAATTTCCTACATTCCAGCAAGAGAGTGAGGGGCAAGACCCAGCTCTCCTGCTGCTGTTTGTGGAGCAGGGAGGCCTGGCAGTGAGGGATCTGCTGAAGACCCTTAGCTGTAACCCCCAGAGGGGCATTGAAGCCATGGTGAAGTGGTGAGCACAAAGGTTCCCCACTCTGCGTTCCTCTGCAAGACCTTTGGGGGTCCATGGAGAAGGAATGCTTCCACAGCACACTGCTTTGCTTGGCAAAGAACAAGAAGAAAAAGAAGAGAGGAGGGAAGTTCAAGAAGCTTTATTAGAGAGCACAACAGAGCACTCACAGAGTTCAGGCTGCCATGGACAACTAAAAGCCCTTTATACTGGCCTCAGCCCAGCAGTGGTGCTGAGGGAAGTCTGAAGGTTTGCACCAGGTGCCAGTAGGGCCAGCATGGGGCGAAAAAGCAGAGATTGTGTCAGCTGTTGGAACAGAAAGTGTAGATCCATGGATGTTGGCTGAGAAAAAAGCTGACATTGCTGCCCTAAATTATTCTTTCTTCTCTCTCCACTGTGAGGTCTCCAGCTGACTGTGCTGGGCCATCCCTGCTCTAGCAGGGGTTAGTAATATGCTGTAATTAAGTGCCTAATCTCTCTGCAGTGACACAGAGACTTGGACAAACGCATTGCAAATCTCTGGTATCCCCCCCTCCACCAGGGACAGGCAATATGTTAAATTGTGGCAAAGCACGAGCAAAGCACAGGTTGTCACCTGATGACTTTTTCTGTCACAAAGAGAACTGGTCCAGCTGAAAACAATGGTCTCACCAGTGTTCGCAGAAGGCAACCCCCAACCACGTCATGCTGGCGAGGAGGAGCAGCCAGCACCTCCTCCAGAGCCCAGCAAGGGGACAAGGGGATCCAGCTCTGGCCTTGGCTCAAGGTTC
The DNA here is from genome assembly GCA_013396915.1 of Stercorarius parasiticus. Lineage (NCBI taxonomy): Eukaryota > Metazoa > Chordata > Aves > Charadriiformes > Stercorariidae > Stercorarius > Stercorarius parasiticus. The sequence continues at coordinate 630,689 of VWZL01000430.1, read as the reverse complement.
TGTGACAAGGAACATCCCCAGAAGAGCAAAGCAACAGCATCCCCAGGAAGCGAACGTGCAGCCCTCCGGGAGCAGCAGCACTGCTTCTCCCAGCAAGTCCCAAGCTGGTACAATACTGGTAACAAGTTCAGCTGGTAGGATGCTGCAAGCACCTGTAACTGTGTGTTACAGCTGAAATAGTTTTCAAGTGCTCTTGTCCTAGATGGAGGATGCTAGTCTCTGCCCCTGTCCTGCGCTGCTTGAACAGGGAGTGCAGGCAGGCTGCAGATTGCTGTCCCGTAAAGCAGAGCTCTTGCCGTCTTTCTGCACTGAGAGCGCCTGCAGCAGGGCTCAGGGACCCGCAAAGGCACCAGTCCTCCTGCCCCCTGCGCCTTCCCACCCCCAGTGAGAGCCAGGGTAGCAGAGGGGTTAAGAGAGTCTGTATTCTCCACCATCAATCCATCCTGCAAATCTGACGGCCACATCTCTTCAACGGGCCCAGATTGATTTCTTGACTGGGAGCAATGAGCAGCTTCACATGAAAAATGAGGCTTTGCGCCGTCAATAGAAGTTCTAATTACAACTTAAATCCAGGACATTCTTTACAGCGCAGACGAGATTTACAGCGGCTTGCAGGTGGGCGTGCAGCCCTTTCTAATTAAAAGTAGCACGCATTGCAGATTGCTTCAGACGGGACATTTCCAGCCACCCAGCACCGCAAGGGCACAGACAGCTTCTGGCATTGAGCTTGCAAGGGAGATACCAGGCACCCCAAGGGCACACAGCACCGCTTGCTTCGGAGGAGTCGGGGAAGGACAGAAAGATCCATTTTCCTCCTCTCTTTGATCTGTTCTGCTGCTGATTATGTTGCCCACGCCCGGTGCTGAGCAGCGATGCATGCCCGGCACCCTCCCCCTTGGCCCACCCAATTTCTCCATTGCACATGCCATGCCACATGCAAAGGGCAGAACTGCTGGGTCTGACTGGGGGCAATCCAACAAGCTGGGGGACATGCTGGGACATCACGGGAAGCTGCCTGAGAGCTAGCTACTGCCCCCGGGGGACCATCCAGGGACTCCATGTGCCAGAGCCTGGTGTGAGGATGCTCTGTGAGATCCGGGTCCCAAGGTGGTGACCAGGGCACTTTCAGCTCTGCTGCCAAGGCAGTCTGAGGCTTTCACAGACCGTGCTCTCCTGTGCCTCAGTTTCTCCACATCTGAATTAGGAGAAATGTCCTTCTGAACAGGGCTGGAAATCAGAAGGCTTTAGAAAGGTCTTATTAACGGGGGGATCTCTGTCACGGGGAGGTGGAATGTCTCAAGGCTGGATGTCTTGCATGCTTGCCCAGAGAGGTGGTGCTGTGTGGGTACCCTCGTTGCCTGGGACTGGGATCTCTCTGGGGAAAGCCTGCCCTTCTGCATAGTGAGACCTCGCGGCTGGTGCTCCACCTCCTCCAGTCCCTACTCCGCATTGCAGCCTCCTGGTGTTTTACAGGAGGCTGCCGAGCTGTTCCTTGCTGCTCTGCAAAGCTGCTCAGGAAGAGTGGGCTGCAGCCCATCGGCCCAGGGTGTGCAAGAGAACCGGAGTCCTCTGATGGTTGCTGCACCAAGACCCTGAGCTTGCTCATAGGGGTATCACTGTCTGAGAAGAGCTAAGAAAGTCCCAAAAAGTGCTGGAGTTGGAGAAGGCCAGAAGTAGAAAATGTTGAGCAATTCTCCATCATCTGATGAGAGATCCTGGCTCCTTGGGCAATGCTATGTGTCCCAAACAGCTTCCACTGGAAACCTGGCTGCCCCAGCAGTGGGAAGTAGCTCAATTCCTCACAGAGGGCATTGAGCTCTTTCTAGTGGATGTCAGGAACCAGTATGACCAGAGACATTGCCACTGTGGTGATGGGGAAAAAATAGCCCCATCTCACACGTATCTCAGCCTCCACTGGCTCCCATTGCTGTGTGGTAGCAGCCTGAGCACCGCCTCAGCCAGCTCCCTGGGCTGAGCAGTTCAGCCAGCCCTTACTCTTTCTCCCGGTGCTCAGAGCATCCTTGCTCCCATCTCTGCTCCTAGTGGAATGGAGAAGAACCTCCTGAGCCATTACTTCTTTGGCACAGGATTTGTGGAGATGAGGTGGGTTACAGTGAGCAGGGAGAATGCTGATTTCATTGGGCTGGAAGTTAAATTACTCTTGCCATGAGAGTAATTGAGGAAAGAAAATCCTTCCACAGAAGGGCTGTTGGAGGTTAGTGGTGATGAAAGTGCAGTGTCTCAGGGCTCTCCAGAAACCCCGCCCTGCTCCTGCTGGGGCCTGAAGAGGCAGAGCTGGGTTTAGAGTGTAGAAGGTCGGTGGTGAGACTGATTCTCCAAGAGCTTTTTCCACCTGCTTGGAGCAGAAAGGTGATGCTGGAGGCTGCTAGCCGAGGAGCCTACCTGTGTCCTGGATCAGAGCCTGTGACTGCTGGCTGATAGCAAAGGGCAGGACAAGGGACTTGCCCAGTGAACAAAAGCAGCAAACTTCCGTTGTGACTGAAGGGACAGGCTGTTGCGGTATCCTGCAAAAAAAAATCCACCATCAACCAGGAGACAGATTTATAGCCAACAGTCAGTGGGATGTGACCCTGCAAGGAGCCTGCCAGCTCAAAAGAGACCACAGATGCCTATGAAATGTGAGAGGTAGGAACTCTGTTAGGATGAACCAGAAATGGGCCTCATGACTCAGCCAGTCTGGACCCAACCTCGCCTCAAATAGCTGTGGGGGCCCAGGGCTTCCTGGATGAAGGCAGAACCTCAGACTCCTTCCTCCTCGGTCTTTCAAATTTCCTGCCTAAAACAAGATAAAATAGGTCATGTCATCCAGTCCCTGATGTGGGTGAGAAGCTACCAAGCCCAGATGTGACCAGCCCCATCCTGACACGTCTCCTACGATTTATCAAAGCTGATGAGGATGTCAGCAAAGTTCATCCATGTGGTCCCTGTCACTCCCACGCAGATCTGGAATGTCCCGTTGCACTGAACCCATCAGGATATGAACAGACCAGGGCCTGTGCATCACTGTGCTAGACAGACCAGGGGAGGCTCCCTCGAAGCTGATGTACCTCAAACCTGCTTTTTATTTCCCTTGAGAGCTAATGGCACAACAGAAAAAAATTGGGGATGGGACTGTTTCTTGATCCAAAGATGTCCAATTTCTGCAGCCCTCAGGGTCAGGGGACCATGGGGGGTGCTCAGACACAGACTTTCAGGCCCTCCAGAAGATGCCCAAGGTTGCCTGGGGGTGAACAGAATCATCCTGCACACTAAGGCTGAACCTGACTGCAGGAAGGCTGGGGAGGGACTCTTTGTCAAGGAGTGGAGAGATAGGACAAGGGGGGCAGTTTTAAACTGAAAGAGGGGAGATTTAGATGAGATATGGGGAAGAAATTCTTTGCTGTGAGGGTGGTGAGCCCCTGGGCCAGGTTGCCCAGAGAAGCTGTGGCTGCCCCATCCCTGGAGGTGTTCAAGGCCAGGTTGGACGGGGCTTGGAGCAACCTGGTGTGGTCAGGGCAGGGGGTGGCACTGGATGGGCTTTAAGGTCCCTTCCAACTCTAACCATTCTGTGATTCTACGTTTCTTGTGCCCCAATTGAGAAACACTCTGTCTACATCTTGGTCTTGGCCACTTCACATCGGGCTGTCATCCCTTGGTGTGAAGGAGGTGAAAGGCTGGTTCTTCGGGATTCAAATGGAATTTCTGATGGCTGTAAGTGGTGCACATCTGCCTCCTTGCAAGACTTCGGCCCTAAAGAGGAGCTGTCTTTTGGATTTTGGAGGTCTTTGGAGGATTTTGCCTCTGTCCAGGGCCTTGAAGCAGGTGCTTTCCATGTTTGGACTCAGTCTGCAAGGAGAGCTACTGGAGAAGATCAGGTATAGATTTGTTACAGAGGACATCTGGAGCTCCTCAAACATGAGGCCATAGGTGATTGTATCATCTGCAGTTCTCGTGAAGCTGAGCTGTGTTTTCAGGAAAAGTTTTGCTCCTTCAAACTAGTATGTTTTTTACTGTGGTAACCTGCCTCCCGTGTTTTGCTTTCATTGCTCCACTGTGGAGTGACCCACGCTCGGATGAGGGCTTGGATGCACCCTTCAGCAACCTCCCAGGCAGTGACTGTGCCTGTCAAATGGAGCATCAGAGAAAGAGGCCTGCAGGAGCCCTGTCCCAGGAAAGTATCGCAAGATGCACTTGTAGGTGGATGATGGGACCTTTTGGGGGACTCTGGGCAGCCTTCAGACAGCAGTGTTTGTGAGACACTGTGATAAGAGTGAGAGGATACTTTGCAGCTGACGAACACATCAGGTGCAATTTCAATGGGGCAAAGACCCTGAAGATAAAATGTGGTTTTTTTGAAAAAATAATTTTTATCATGGATTCATTGCGCGCCCCGTCTCCCAGCTGAAATCATCCCCACGCTGGGCTATGCAGAAGGCTGATAAGGAGGCAGAGAATAGGAGCTGGTTTCCTGCACTCAGCAGACAACGCCTGCGCCTCCCTCTGCCTTTGCTTTTATGTAGTTTGGAAGTGCTCTGAAACTGCTGGGCACAGACACTTCTGAAGCAGCAGCAACTTTGCACGGCGCGTTTGTTTTATGTCTGAACTGTACATACAGCAGTGAATAGAGCTCATAAAAGATGGATGTATTCTTGTTCTTTTTGCTGGTTTTGATTTATTATTTACTTCACTTTTTTCAACTCTTCCGAAGTGCTGTAAATCATCTAAATCATTTTTCTCCTCTGCTTGGCTAGTTTTGGGGAGCTGAAGCGAGATTATTGTGCCTAGCTCTTCTGCGTTGCAGGGTTTGCTGTGGTTTTTTCGGGAAGAGAGAGAACCAGGAAATTTGAGCTCTTACATCTCTACAAAGTAGCTTGGAAAGACTTAAAGGTCTTCTTCCATCTGCTCATTGCATTTCCAGAGGCTGTATTGTTCAGCCTTTGCTCGGATACACGGGCGCTTGCTAGCACAAGCAATCCTGTCCATGCCTGTGGATGGTTCTTGTGAATAAATGCTCCCCCGTCGTGCAAGGAAGGTTTGCACAAGCTGCTCCTCATGCAGCTGGGTTGTCTCAGGTCAGGAAGGACCATTTTCTTGGGGCGTCAAAGGGAACACGGATGGACCTTTGGGTCTGGGGAGTCCAGAGATTTCGTGACTTTTTTAAGCACATGGACACGGGTCCGTGCCAGGGGAGCAGCTTTGACGTGACAAGTGCAGAATGTTTTGCTGAGGGTTCGTTAGTGTCTGGGCAGTGCAGTGAGACGTTCTCTTGTTCTGAAGTTCAAAGACAAGATACTCCAACACCAGGGCTTCTCCAGCAATGTCTCCCTGGCCTCATTCACTCTGTGGGCAACTGACCAGGAGATTCAGCACCCAGAAAAAGAAGGAAAGTCTGTGTCCACAGGTAGAACAGTCCCCAGAGAGCAGATTTTCAGGGGCACTTAGCACAGTATAATGCTGTTGGAGGAGTTTAGCACCCTTCATGCACCCAACTCAGTCTGATTTGAACCCACGCCTGAATTCCTCATAAACCCCGGACAAAGAGATGTCTGTGAGACCCAGAGCCTTGCTCCTCCAGCCTCTCCTTTGTCCTCCCAGCTGCTTGTCCTGCCAGCTCCTGGCAGCATGGGCACAGGAGGTAGAAGTCCTTCACAATGCCTCTGAAAGAGGATTGGGGTGACCCCGTTTGCCCTGGATCTAAAGGGTTGCTGTCTGTGGTGTCCCCTGGACTCAGGAGATATCCACAGAGCAGGGAATGAATACAGCAGTTCAAAGCCAGGGGAACCACAGGACGGTCCTGTCTGTGGAAAGATGAGGAACTGAGCAGCAGAGCCCTGGAAGCAGAGAGGGGTCCCAAAGAAGCAGTGGATGGGGCAAAGAGGAGAGCAGTTATCCCTCCATCCCTTTCCTGCAGGGGCTATGGGACAGGGCAGGATCAAAGGGCTCCTCTGACCTCCCCACACTTCCAGCAGGACCCAGGCAGTGCGTCCCCACAGCCAATAGCCCACCAGGCTGCTCTGGGCTCACAGCGCTGGCGTCAGGGGCTCTTTCTCCTTCCTGTCACTTTGTGTCTTTTTTTTTTCAAGTGGAATTCAGCTGTAGGGGGAGAAAATGAGCAGGCTGATAATGAAAGGGCAGCTGTTGCTCTGTGTCAGGCATGCAAGACCCTATTGGGAGCTCAGCTGGACACAGTGGGTGGCTGGACACCATTTATTTTTACATTAGAGCTATTTTCCTCTCACCCTGTCTGCTCTGTGCTCTTTATTTCTGAGTCAGTTCATCCCCTGTCAGATGGACATCGATGCAGGATGCAAGCACAAACCTTCCCAGTAAAAGCTAATTTTAGGATAAAAAGTGATTGAGGGAGGGGGGAGGGTCTTGGCTCAGCATCCGTTAGCATTGATGGCATAGCTTTCCTTGATGAATGGCACTACCTGCCTTTGCCTGGTTCTTACCAATACTGCAGCAAGCAGAGAGGTAAGCATGCAACGTAGGGCAGAAATTTACTGGCTGCTGGCCATAAAAGAGACTTTCACAAATATTCTTCTCCCCTGCTCCTCCCCCCTGCAAATGAAATGTCAGGAACTGCCTGTGAGTTTAAGAAGTGACGATATGGGGCTGGTTTCCTGGGCAGGGAGAAGGTTATCAGAGCACAGGATACCCATGCATCTGCAGATGAGGAGGTAGGATGTAAAAAGCCAAAGCTGTGCTCGAGAACATGGAGCATCATTCACAGGTTTGATAGGAAGAGGGGTGTCTGCAAACAACCTCCTTATGAGTGCTCCAAACACGGAGCTGATGAGTCCTCCTGATCCTCACATAGCTGACTATACTTAAGAACATAGTCCTTGTTGCCTTGTGTTGTCTCTCTTTCCTGGGCCCTTGGGAAAACGCCATTAATGTTGCCTCTGCGGTTGATCAGAGATCTGAAGAAGCAAACTACATCAGTCTGGTGGTCACTGGGAGTGGGGGTCACTAGATGATCTCCCATCTTTCAGTTTAAAACTGTTACCTCTTGTCCTATCATTACACTCCCTGATCCAGAGTCCCTCCCCAGCTTTCCTGGAACCCCTTTAGGGACTGGAAGGGGCTCGAAGGTCTCCCCGGAGTCTTCTGTTCTCCAGGCTGAACCCCCCAACTCTCTCAGCCTGTCCTCATGGCAGAGGGGCTCCAACCCTCCCAGCATCTCCGGGGCCTCCTCTGGACCTGCACCAACAGCTCCGTGTCCTCCTGCTGTTGGTGCCCCAGAGCTGGAGGCAGCACTGCAGGGGGGTCTCCCCCGAGTGGAGCAGAGGGGCAGAATCCCCCCCCTTGCCCTGCTGCCCACGCTTCTGGGGATGCAGCCCAGGACAGAAGGTCCTCATAGTGCAGGTGCGATGTCACAGAGACAGATGGGTTCCCGCTGGTACCCCAGGTATCAGCAGAGCTGGACACAGCAGAAGCTTTTATTTCCATAAAACACGGTGCTGAATTAGGAGGCAAGGAGAACCCAGCTTTGCTCTCAGACAGTGATTAATCATGGGGAGAGGGTGCCAGAGAAGCTGTGGATTCATCTCACCTAACTTCAGATGTTTAGAAATTCAAGGTCTAAATCTAAGTTAGCCCTCCTGCCTCCCTCTAGGCTGAACAGAGACAAATGGTCACTTCCAGAAGGTGAGCCTCTGCAACACAGAGCAAAGTCAGAGCCAATTAGCACACCAGGTTTATGAGCTTAGAGCCAGGGGCAGAATGTGGGATGCTCAGAGCTGGAGAGTGTTGTCCAGGAGAGGCGCACAGTGGCAAAGGGTGGCAGGGTGGAGGTGCAGTGGGACAGAAGGGGTGATGATGAGGAAGAGGAGGATGCAGTAGTGAAGCTGGGTAGCCCGGGGACTACACGAAGTCCTGTGGCCACATGGCTGTGAGCCCTCTGGATCCACTCATCCCTGAGGGGGTTCAGGATGCTCACCATCGTCTGACAGATCTGAGCATGGTGATGCCCTGGGCTGGCTGGGAGCACGGTGCCCACGCTGCTCTGCACTGAATCAGCCTGACAACACTCAGAGGAGTAACAGACTCAAACATTACATTTTAAATGCCCATAAATTTGGAATCAGAGCCAGAGATATTTAATCTTGGTTCATTTTTTCATTCGTAACGAGATAACAAAGGAAGCCAAGCGCAAGCTTGATCCATGAATTATTTAGGGAGGGCACATCCATCTCTGGTGGTTTGGGATTTGCTCTGCCATCCTGGGGTGCGCTGGGGGAGCAGCAGATGGCTGAGGGCCAGCCAGAGGTAGGATTTCTCTATCAGGGCTGTGCTGTCCTGTAGGCACTGAGGAGGTTTTATTCCAGCCCTGATGGACACGGGAAGGTACAGCCAGGCCCCAGTTTCTGTCCCAAACCAGTGGTCTCCAGGATGGCTGTGAGGTGTGATGCAGCACTAGCCCCTCTCAGCCAGTTACTCTCTGCCTAGGGCACAAAAGGCAGGGACTTTTCCTCCAGAAAAGGGTGGGTATTTTACGCCCCCCCAAAAAAAAGAATATTTAGAAAATGCTTGCCTTAATACAGAGGAAGGAAAGCTCCCCCAAAGCAGCAGAAAGCCAGCAAAGCAAGGACCCACAGCAAGATATCTCTGCACACGCCATCCCTTGAGCATGGCTGAGACCTTGTGACACGTGTGAGTGAGGGACCCTCGTGTCCCCTGGCTGATGCCGGGGTCAGAGCCCTCCAACTGCACCACATCCTGGCCTGAGGCATGGCACAGCTCTGCGGAGAACACTCTGCCAAAGCACTAGGGTGGAGGAGCTGAAGAGGGAAGTTTTCCCGCTCTGCTCTGGAGGCCGGTGAAAAGGATGGAGGCTCCTGAGCAGCCTGGAGCACCAATTTCACGGAAATCCATTTATCTCTGCTTCCTGCAACCCTCACGACATGAATAAATGATGATTGCAGAAGTGATGAACCTGCCCCTGTTTAGGTGTGAAATGAATGTTTACAGGCATAGAATAAATCAAGTATCCCACGGGCGAGCAGCGGGATATTAAACCAAACACCTTTGTGTGCTTAGCACTTGCTGTTAGAGGCCAAGGGTTTGTAGCCTGGCCAGATATTTCCATTAGTCCCGGTGTGACGGGTGCCGAGCGCTGGTTACCCACTCTACAAAGGCCGAAAGCTCTCGAAGGACACGAGGGAGCCAACAGCTCTCGGATGAGCAGCTTGCCTCCCGTCTTCCCCACCTTCCCCCTCTGTTTCTCTACATACCTCTCTCTCCGCCTAACGCTACAATCTGCACAGACTCTAAGAAGTCAGGAATACAATGCAAATTCGTGAAGGATTGGCAAGAAATTGCGTGTGTGCTAGTTGCCTGTCAGCATGCAGAGTACTTCTAATCTTGTCACATAAATAATACGATTATGTAAAATATCAAACAGTTGGAATAAACTTAAAAGCCACAATGTTCTAGTCACAGACTTAATAGAGGGGGAAAAAAAACAACAAAAAATAAGTAAAATCCTTTTCTATTCTGCAGCATGGAGGGGAAATGGCTCCTCACTGAAATCAACTGGAGCATACCAGGGATGAGGAGGTGGGAACAGGTTGGGGAGACAGAACTGCTCCTTAGGATAGCTGGACACAGCCTCCAGCCTCGCCTAGGCAGGACTGATGAAGAGGAGAGACAGCAGAGCTGTGGAGTCAGGAGGACTCTCCCACAAGGTCACCGAGGACTTTGGTGACAGTCAGAATGTGTCCCCTGCATGTTAATTTGCCTCGCCACCCCCAGAAACGCACTGTTGCGGTGCTACTGGCAGGGGACACCCCTTCTAACCATAGGAATTATTCAACTGAGAGGAAAACACTGATCCAAAAGCTCCCCTGAGCTCCCCAGCTGCCTGCATTGGGCTGGCCCTTGCCCCCAGCCCCCAGCCCCCAGCCTGTGCTGACTGCCAGGGGCAGGATGCGGACGGAGGCAGCCGGCAGGGAGGGCTGCGTGCTCCTGGAGCGCAATTCCCTTCTTGGCTCCGCATCGCTCTGCATCGCTAATCCTGCCCTCTATTTGTACCGCCTGCAGTGTTTCCGGCATTGCTCCAGGATGAGAGAGGAGGGAATGGTGCCCAGGGACCCGCCGGGAGGATTTTGCTACTGGCCCTGAGATCAAGAGCAGCATGAAAAGACACCGTCCCTTTGTTAGAGCTCGCTAAAGAGACCAGGCTGATTGAGATGGAAAACAAAATCCTCTCCTGTTCCTCTGCACCGACACGGCTTATGACCATGGATCCCCCCCAGCTCCATCCAGGAGCTGAAGATAGAACAGCCTCGAAGGTTCACCCACAGTCACCCTGTGGCATACAGCTGGGTCTCCCTCCAGACACGCCTTTCCAGGACAATCCCCAAGTATCACCGAGGTGGTACAGAGCCTGTCTCTGTTCGGAAAGCACCAGGCATAGCCACACAGGTGAGCTCCTTCCCTGGCTTGCCTTTGGTGGGACACGGAGGAGGAATTTCCTGGTGTGGACTACCTTCACGGAAGGCACCAAGCAGCCATCAGCTGCACTGTTCTCACAGCAGAGCTGGTAACTTCTGCCCTGGCAGCAAAGGCTTGTCCCCAGCCAGCCACAGACATGGCTCTGGACAGATCAAAGTGAAGCCTGGCAGGGTTTGGATGGCAAGTCCCTGCCATTCCCACCCATCAGTGCCCATAACGCTCCCCATGGCCTCCAGAGAAGGTGCTGTGATGGGAACAGATGAGATGGCACACCTTGGGGCCAGAAAAGACCATCATTGTCTGATGAAGCCTCTGTGCTCAGCTGAGGTCCAGCTGCCAAGCTGTGCTAGCACTCTGCATTCATGGTCCCTGCTGCATCTCCCACGGGTTCATCACCAAGATTGATTTGGTGCTCCCAGCCCTTGACAAGTTTTGGAGACCCCTTGCCTTGGGACAAAGCCCTCCCGCTTCCTAGTCAAGCTCTGCAAATTTCTCTTGGGGTGCAACACAAGCTCCAGCCACTACCCTGCTGCCTGCAGCACCCTGCTCTCACGCGTGCCCGGGCAGCCAGGGACACGTGGCCGAGGCTGGTGTGGCGGCAGGGCCAAGCCCGTGGAGTGCTGCCAGTTTGCAGATGTGTGCCCTGCTCGGGGCAGTGTGTAACTCACACACTGAGCTGCCCCTTCTGCTTAGGAGAGCGGCTTTGATGAGCTAGGCTGCGGGCAGGGTTCCTGCCTCCGCGTGGTTGGCTACCCGAGAAGGGATGCAGGCACTTTCCCTGCCTGCTGCCTCTCTCTCTCGTCTGTCTCCCCCCAGTTTGCCCTTTCTGGGTGGGAAGACAGTCAAGGCGACTGTATGGAGCTGCTTATTTAATGAAAGAAATAGTTTCTCTCATCTGCCCATTTTAAAAGAGGGAAGAGAAATTGCTGTCTTCAGGGCATCCACAAAAGATGCCCCCCCACTACACCTTAACAGACAATAAAAGCGGGAAAATATGAATCCCATCTCCTATGCTGAACAGACCTCCATAGTGGGGGCCAGGCATCTTTGTAAGTGAGACTGAGCCCACTTTCCAATGAATTCTTCTCCTTGGCTATCCCTATAGAAGTCAGCTGCCCCACTTTCCTGGGCTGGAGTAGGCTGAGACCAGCCAGCTCATTGCACACATGGCAGAGCAGTGACCGGTCAGCAGGGGACTGCATGTCACATCCCAATCCTCCTCAGATCAGTGCTTTGAGAGTCTTGGCCTCACTCCTGAGTAAATTCCTGGAGGAAAACCCCTCTCTGCTGCCAGATAACTGCACCTGATGCCCACATCTTGCCACTGTTGCCACAGTGCCCAAGGGACCCTGGCTGGGGGAGCAGCTGCCTGCTCCATGTGTGTTCCTCTCCTCCTAGCTCTCCACTCCTGGTCCACCTCCCCAGGCAAGGCAGAAACGTGGGGTGTTAGAAAAAAAAAGCCAAAGCCCTGCCAAGGCAGCAGCGTGCCCTCCAACCCCCCTCCTCACTCACAACAGCTCTCCTCTGTATCTCCACCATTTTCCCTCCAAACCAGACTGGCAGCCCCATGCCTGGGAGCAGACTCATTGTCCCACCCTCCCTATGGTCACACCACCCCCTTCTAGGGCTCAGAATTACTTTGAATGACAAGACCCACTTGCTCCAGGGACTCCTCATCAACTCCCATCCATTTCCCTCCTGCAGACTGTTTGTGACTGGGACTTCCCACATTGCTCTCCTGTGAAGCTCTGCAGCCCTGTTACAAGAGACGGGGAAACAACCTGCCCTCCTGTCCCTGGTTTTCTGAGGTTTAAGGTAGCTGCTGGTTGTCGCTGGGAAGTTGGGTTTATTTTAATTCACCTGTAATTACGTTATCTCTACCCAACTCTCTGCAGAGCGTACTGCAAATACACCTGTATCACACAGCCGCTCCCCTAATGGATTGCTCAGCAAGGCAGTGCTCCAAGGCCTGTCCCCTGCTCTCTCATAACTTAACAACCCTGTTACTGGCTTTGTGCAAATGCTGCTCAATTCCCTCAGCTCCTGGCACACCGCTTGTTCCCCGTGCTGCCCTGCGGACACGTCTTTTACAGCATGCCTCCATCATCGCCTGCTGCCAGCTGCCTGCTCCAAGCTGGCCAAGCATGGGAGAGTCCGGATTAACGCAGCTGGGAGCAACACGTAACACAGTCTTCAGGGCTTGGAGCATGGGCAGAAAGAGTTCAGATGCACAGCAAGGCTGTACATGTGATGGTAAAGGGAAGATGTATTTTATTCTCCTGCCCCACTGCAATGGGGATGGGACCCTTCCTTCCCTCTCCCCTGATATCTTTCCACTCCCAGCAGGTTTTGCTAATCTGACTTCAAAGTCAAGTGCAGTCCCAGGACGGTACTATTAGAGTTCATTAGAAGCCTGGCCAAAACCCGAATTTCTTAGTTCACTGTTATTTCCAAAAATGTGGGAGAATAGAGTACTGTGGTTGTCAGTGACAGCTCCTGGCGCTTCCAACACACAAGGAGGAAAAAGATTAAGTTTCACCTGATCCCACTGCATCATCCCTATGAAACTCCCTTCCAGCCTGAAACCAGGGGCTATAAATCAGAATATTTTAACAAAGCTGTCCGGCACCAAGCATTATGGTCTCCCATGAAAAAAATCCCACCTTGCTTTTCCTCAGCACAAATACTTCACCAAAGCAGAGGTGAGGCCACAAAGTTTCCCCATGTCATCAACTGCAATCTTTCCCAGAAGGGAGACAAGGCTCCAGCCCAGCCCCTGATGGCACCAGAACCAGACCCATCCCTGCCATCGGCTCCACTGCTGCAACAGCAACTGAGGTCTCTTTCCTCCCAGCCCGCTATGGCCCATCACAGAGTTCCCTGCTTCTCCAGACATGAAACCCTTCCACACAGATATGAGGTGAGAGGAGAAAGCCCCCCAGAATCATGTCCCTCAAGGATTCGTACTGGGACTGGTGCTGTTCAATATCTTCATCAATGATTTAGGCAGTGGGATCAAGTGCA
>VWZL01000430.1:597068-616104 GCA_013396915.1 Stercorarius parasiticus | reverse complement strand
CCACCCCCCGACAGTTCTGAGAGGCCAAAAAACATTGGAAAGAGATGGAGGGAAAGAAAGGAAAAAATATCTTATTTTCAAGAATTCTCTGGTACTTAAAAGCATGAGACCCGCAGGGGAAGCTAATAAATTTTAAATAGTTTGGAGAGTTGAGACCAGCAGTTTAACTTTGTGCGGCTGCTGAGTTGTTTTCCAAGTGTATTTAATGAAACCCTTCATTATGTTCAGATAATTATGATCTCTGCATTTCTGTTGCTGTTGGAGTTTACCATCTGTGCTCACAGGTACATGCTCCATTTTGACACAGTGGGCACCATGAGAGATGTTCGTGCTGGACTTTGCTGGCAGCCTGTGGGGCTGGGACAGATTTTCTGGGGTTGTGGATTTGGGTAGCATCCCTGGCCACTGCCCACCCTGGGAACCGTGTGCTGCAGCCACCAGTGGAGATGTGGGCAGGCAGGACCACCACCAGCCGTGAGGGTTTCATGCATGCATCCCCGAGGGTCCTGTGTGGAGCTTGTCTCTTGATGCTCCCCTGGGATGATGGTGGGATGAGGGGTTCTTGTGCTAACAGGTAACTGGGGTGAGCAGGGCCCTGCTGTCACTCCTGCTCATTGCTGACCTCCAGTCTGGGTACGTGAGTTAGCCCAGAAAGAGGTTGCTGCCCAGGACAAACTCCAGGCTCTGCAGGGATGGGGTTTGCTTTGATACCTTCGGCTCCCGGCTGCAGCCAATATCTCCTGCCACCCCCAACCTCATCCCCTCTTCCAGGGCTGCACCCCATTGAAACCCCCAGCCCAGCATTCCTGCTCCAGGCCCTCTGCCCATCCACACACCCTCATTCTCCAGGAGGGGAAGCTCCAGTTTTTCCTGCATCATCCTGGTCCTCAGGGGCATGTGGCACTGTGGGACACAGGCTGGGTTGTGAGACTCAGCTTTGACAGAGCCTGGGGGGCTACAGGAAAGTTGGGGAGGGACTCTCGATCAGGGAGGAGAGCAACAGGATGAGGGGGAAACTGAAGGTAGATTTAGACTAGATCTCAGGAAGAAATTTTTCACTGAGGGTGGTGAGCCCCTGGCCCAGGTTGCCCAGAGAAGCTGTGGCTGCCCCATCCCTGGAGGTGTTCAAGGCCAGGTTGGACGGAGGTTGGAGCAACATGGTCTAGTAGGAGGTGTCCCTGCCCAGGGCAGGTGGTTTGGAGCTAGATGGTGTCTAAAGTCCCTTCTAACCTAAACCATTCTGTGATTCACGTCTGCTGCCCCATGGCCACAGAGATGATCCACCAGACACTCCCAGCTGCCCTGCAGACATTCCTGCCCTGACCGCAGGGTCCGTTGAAGTTGCTCACTGCAGCTCTTCCTCCAACAGCAGGACGTGAGTCACCCCACCGGGGAGCAGGAGCTGTCTGGAGAGCGAGGCTCCAACTCCCACTGAGTCAGGTTCAGCCGCCCACTGTGAGCGGATTTTGGAGACTCCAAGTCTGGTGGGATGGGGTTTTCCACATGCTCACTTGCAGGAAGGGTGTCACTCAAGGATGGGGCAACTGGAGCTGGGGAGATCCTCATCGTGGAGGACCCTCCATAAACACAGCCAGACTGGTGCACAGCACCCTTCTCCCAGGTGTTTCCTTGCAGGGCATGGCTGGTCCTGCCCCAGGACCCCATGTGAGCTAGAAGTGCATTCCCATACCAGGCCAGCCTTGCCCTGCATGTCCCAGGCTGGACTGGGATGGGAAACACCCTTGATCCTGTGGCTGGCACACTGTGATCCACAGAGATGGCTCTGCTCCTAGGGAGCTGGGGAGAGCCGGGACTGAGCGGTTCTTCACCGGTCACAGTGAGTAGCTATGGCAGGAGTGTGGCAGCCATGGGCTGTTTTGTAGGCACTGAAGGGAAACAGCAGTGGGAGATGGAGCCAGTGGTGAGGCATGAGAAAGGGGACTGCAGCCCTGAGGGGGAGGAGGGCTGCTGGAGTACCGGGTGCTGCTCTCCCGCCTGCCAACTGGGCGCTTTTTCCCCCGCTCTTAAATGTCAATGATGATGTTTCCTGCCCAAGCCAGCTCTTCCCCTTGGGGACCAGCCAGCAGGGTCTGTTTTATACCCACTCCCAACAGCTTGGGTGGCTTGGGACTGGGGCTGCCGCCTGAGCCATGCCAAGTTGGCAGCATCGCCAGGCTCCCCAGCCAGCTCCTCTCGAAGCCTGCACCCACGCTCAGCACTTGCCTGACTCCAGGGCTCCAGCTCGCCTCTCTGGGTCTTCCTTCCGTGGTGGATTTCCACAGGCAATTTAGGAAAGTAGCAGGTCTGTTAGAGGGGAAAAATGAGGACCCTGTATCTTATCCCAGAGATTACCCTCCTGCTGGGGTGGGCAGGGCAGGGTCCCTTCTGTACAGCCTTGGGAACGTCACCCCGTGCTCTGCGTCCTGTCCCCCAGCTGCCTCTCCTTAAATTGCAAAGGGAGGCATGGCGTGTCCCAGCAAAACCCTGAAGAAAGCCAGGGGTCAAGGAAAAGCCAAAGCTTTTGCTCCCTGCCTACAGCACCCCTCAGGGACCTGTGGATCCATGGCCTGGAGTGCTCAGCAGGAAAACATTGGCACCTGAGAGCAAGTGGTGGGAATGGCCTGAGGCTGCAGTGGCAGAGCTGCTCCCCTCAGTACCCACGCAGTGCCTGGCGTAGTAGGGTTCCTGCTATAATGCATATAATTGTCACTGTCTTCCCTCCAGCCTCCACAGGGTACAGAACTTAACAGCTCCAGCTGATTCCCTTATTTAGCTCAGAAGACATCTGTGCTGCTGCAGGGCACTCAGCGCAGCGCCAGGGCATGCAGGGCTGGGGCACTTCTTGCACTTGCTTTTTGCAGAGCTGGGAGTTGGCTGGGTGGGTGGCTCTGCCCTGGGATGCTGGCAGTTCCTGGGGTACACTGGGCACATCTGGCAGGGAAGGGAGTTTGGGGGACAGCCCTGTTGCTGTGTATGGCACAGCAGGAGCCTAGGAAAGGAGACTGAATGGGAGAGGGGTATCATGATCTGCACGGTAGCAAAGGGACTGTGGATGTGTGTGCACAGGAGCTTGCCTGGGAAACAGAGGATCCCTAGGAGGGGAAAAGAAGTGGTGGTTTAGCCTAGCCCCCAGTCTCAGAGGGTCCCGGGGGGGTAGATGTGTGCCAGCCCTGCCTTGGGGCAGGAACAGGTTGCATCCAGGAGCAGCGGTTGGCAGCAGGGTGATGCCAGACAGGGCTGAGGTGTGACAACAGAGCAGTGCAGAGGAGCCTGGAGCTGGTACATCTGGAGGGCAGAGAGGATGTGGGATCATTGACTCTCCCTTCATGCTCCCCAAATGTATAATATACCTCCGCACATGAAGTCCCAGTCCCTGTCACCCCCACTATCCCTATGTGGTGCAGAGCAGCCCTTCTCCTCTGAGCCTGTCCTGAGACCATCCCGTCCAATGCGCACCTTGCACAAGGATACTCACCTCAAATCCTTGAGGCACACAACTACCCACCCCTGCGTAGTGTCCTTCCTTGAGCTATGACTGCCTCCACAGCTGCAGTGCTGGAAGGGATCATGTCAGGCTTTGTAACTGACTGCAGCCAGCTCTCAAGTCGTGACAGCTCCTGCAGGACTTGGGAACTAGTGTGGGGTCTTCCCTGAAGAGATGTCCCTGCCTGGAAGCTGCTGGGGACCAGTGGGAACAGGGAGCACTAGGAACCACAGATGTGGCTTCAAGAACAAGCTACCATTTTGCCTGGTTTCAACAAGGTTCCTATAGTCAGGGTTCCCAGAAAAGGTTCCCACTTCATGACAGAGGGTCCTGGCTCTCTAAAATGTAAGGGAGGTGAAGGAGTGGCAGATCGGAGATGGAGAAGGATGCCTGTAATGTGTAATGATCCTTTAATGCTCTCTCTGGCCTCTTCCCAGCACATATGGGAGCTGGATGAGCCAATTAAGCTGACACCAATTAAATCAGCATAAATAACATCCCATAAACCAGAGGTGGGGCTCAGGCTAACACCCCCGCTGTGAAGGATGTCAGAGCTGGCCTGAGGTTGACCCTCACAACCCAACTCCCTTCCAGTTTAGAGAAAGCCAGACCATGGAGGCAGCATCAGGGAGGAGAAAGGGATGTGTGGGGACGCATATCAGAAAGGGGGATGGCAGAAGGGAGAGGGTGAGTAGTGTGACAGGCAGAGGTGATCTCCCCTGTGGAGCAAGGGATGTCAGGGCACAAGCACTAGCTGGGACAGGGATCTTCCTGCACTGGAGGTTTTCCACGGCGTCATCTTGGACCCTGGACTGCAATGTTCCTTGTGCCAGGGCATCATGCCTACCCTGAGCCAGTCCCCCTTTCCTGGACTCAGCCCTACAGAGATCCTCCTTGCCCTGCATGGACTCCAGCAGCTATGGAGTGTTGTGTGGGGTGGAATTACCCTGGTGGGCTTCGTAGCTGACTCTGCCTTTGTGCATTCATCCCAGGCCAGTCCTGAGCAACTGACCTTGCAGTTGCCAACCAAGGGCTTGGAAAAGTGTACGTATGAAGTTGACGTGTGTGTAAGTTGACCATGAGCCAGCAATGGGCCTTTGTGGCCAAGAAGGCGGATGGCATCCTGGGATGTATCAAGAAGAGTGTGGCCAGCAGGTGGAGGGAGGTCATCCTCCCCCGCTGCTCTGCCCTGGTGAGGCCGCATCTAGAGTTCTGTGTCCAGTTCTGGGCTCCCCGGTTCAAGACAGACAAGGAACTGATGGAGAGAGTCCAGCAGAGGATGATCAGGCACTGGAGAGTCTCTCTGCTGAGGAAAGGCTGAGAGCCCTGGGGCTGTTCAGCTGGAGAAGAGCAGGCTGAGAGGGGATCTCATCAATGCTCAGCAATAGTTAAAGGGTGGGTGTCAGGAGGATGGGGCCAGACTCTTCTCAGTGGTGCCCAATGACAGGACAAGGGGTAACGGGCACAAACTGCAACATGGGAAATTCCACCTCAACATGAGGAGGAACTTCTTTCCTGTGAGGGTGGCAGAGCCCTGGCACAGGCTGCCCAGGGAGGTGTTGGAGTCTCCGTCTCTGGAGACATTCCAAACCCTCCTGGACGTGTTCCTGTGTCACCTGCTCTGGGTGAATCTGCTTTGGCAAGGGGTTGGACTGGGTGATCTCCAAAGGTCTCCCACAGAATTCACCATTCTGTGAATTCCCCTTTCCTCCCCTCCCTTCTCTGCTTGTGCTCCTTGCTTTGCTCTTCCTTCTACCAACCTCCCTGTTCTCTAAAAAGAGGTTTTCTCTGTTGGATGCTGGCCAGGCATCCACCCTCATCTTGCCTGGAAGACCCTTGTCCCCTTGGGGTTTTGTGTCCCCCTGGCTCTCACAGCCAGGCAGACCAGGGGCCGGGAGGTCACAGGGAGGCTGCAGAGCCATTAGGAGACCAATTACAAGTGGCTGTAGCTACCTCCATGTTAAGAGATCCAAATCGCGTTGGCGATGTCTCAATGTCAGAGCTGCAAAGCGAGGTCTGGGGCACACAAGTGGAGTGGCAACTCTTGACTTAATCCAGACAACTGTCACTGAACCACAAAGGAGCAGGGACTCTAATTAAGTCCCAGAGCCCTTTGGGAAGTATCAAACCAGAAAAACAGTTAGAAAGCTTTAGGCAGGGTGATTTTAAACAAATGAGGAAGTGCCTTAGAAACAGCTTAAGATGAAAGCTACCAAATTAAAATCCTTGCAATCAGTATGGAGGCTACTTATGCAACAACCTCCCGAGGAGGAATTGGAATCCCAGAGATAAAACTCTAAACAAATAAAGAGACAGGAGATGAAGGAAAAAGAAATGAAACTTGGTCAAAAAGTGATATACAAAGGGCTGCTTGAGCCTCCTTTGAAAACTGCAAATCTAACGTCATGAAGGGTAAAGGGGCAAAGGGGGAAAACCAATGACAGGTAAATAGTGGAGTGTGAGGATGAAGAGGGTGTCCAGCTCTCCAGTATGTTTGCTGCAGCAGAGAGCTTCCCTGAGCAAGCAGGAACGTAGCTGTAGGTGCCAGTGCAGCACCTCTCTGCATGCTTGAGACCTCTGTGTTTTGATGGCTCTGGCGTTAGGAGATTGGGGTGAACCCAGAGGTCCCCATTAGATGCTTTGGGTTGGTGGAAGCAGCTCCCAGCAGAGCAGCTCCCCACCCTTGGAGTGACAAGATACTGCCCTTTCACTTGAGCTTCTGGCAGGGTTGGCAGGTATGAGTGGTGGCAGGTCCCCAGGGCAGCTCCAGCTTTAGGAGAGTCCTGCAAAAACACAGCTTCTTCCATCTTCCATCTGAGGAGTGCAAACACAGCATGAAACCTGAAAGTCAAGTGCTGGGCTTGGGCTGGGAGGGAAGAGGCTGGGGAGCAGGGACGTACAGCCACACAAGGCATGCAGAGCTACAGCACTGGGGGCTGAGTCCTTGCCCGTGTTAGCGCAGGAGTGCCCTGAGGGTTTGTATTTGCCCAGAGGGTCCTTGTCTCTATTGAGAGGAGACGTCTGGTCCCATGATGACTCACAGCCCTAATGTGCATTGATTGCAGACTAAGTTGGTTGCACACTAAGCAGTGTACATTGGTTGCATCCTCCAAGTCTGGCATGGTGCTGCACCCTTCAAAGGTACTGTCTGGCCAGGGCTGGAGACCTCATCACAGGGAGACGGTCTGCTCAGCTGCTTGGTGTTACATTTAGGACACCAATGGCAGCTGGGTGAGCAGAGCGAACAACACAGACATTTTGACAATGACACTTCAGCTTCCAAAGGATGCAGGGGCACAGGGACAATAGAATTGCCCAAAGATACCCTTGCCCTACTCCTGGCTGCGCTTTTGCTGATGTCAGCCTGTGCTGGCTGACGCCCTGAGCTAACCATGCTCTATACAGCTATACCCTACCCTGGCAGCAGGGTGTTACAGAGCACATGAGGGCACCGGGCACACAGCAGTGCAGGGACAGGACCTGACATGGGCTTTTGACAGCTGGACTCATGTATGGGATCACAGAATCCCAGAATCCCAGACTGGCAGGGGTTGGAAGGGGCCTCTGAAGACCATCTCGCCCAACCCCCTGAGCAGGTGGCACAGGAACGCGTTCAAGTGCGTTTGGAATGTCTCCAGAGACGGAGACTCCACCACCTCTCTGGGCAGCCTGTGCCAGGGCTCTGCCACCCTCACAGGAAAGAAGTTTCTCCTCATGTTGAGGTGGAACTTCCCATGGTCAAGTTGGTGCTCATTACCCCTCATCCTGTCACTGGGCACCACTAAAAAGAGCCTGGCCCCATCCTCCTGACACCCACCCTTTAAGTATTTATAAGCATTGATAAGATCCCCCCTCAGTCATCTTTTTTCCAGACTGAAAAGACCCAAATCCCTCAGCCTTTCTTCATAAGAGAGGTGTTCCAGTCCCCAAATCATCTTGGTAGTCTTTAATGGCTTGGGTACCACCTACCTCCATGCAAGAGAGCTGCAGGAGGGCAGGGGAAAACGTGTGGTCCAGGGTCTGTGGTGCCATTGGCTTTGCCCATCCTGCCAGCCTGGGAGCTGAGTGTGGGCAGAGCACCATTTGCCAGCCCTGCCAGTACGTGGGCTGCGATGGGCACACTGCCATCTCCCCTGCCCCACAGTGGGGAATTAAGCAGCGTGGCAGTGATGGGAGTGCAGCTGGCAGCCTGATCAGCCATTGCCAGCAGCCCGGGGTTACCCTGCTCCGCGCCAGCAGCAGGAAGGCAGCAGTGCCTGTCCCTCTGCTCTTGCATGGGAGACAGGCAATGGGCAGGAGTCTTTTGGGGCAGGGAATGCTCCTGCCTTTGCTCTCGCTTCAAATCTAACTGGAACAAGCTTAGGAAATTAGAAGGATGAGGGGGGAGGGAGGGATAAAATAAAATAAATAAAACCAAATAAAAATAAGCCCCAAACCCTCTGTTCTTCTTTGATTCTTCCATTTTTTTCACGCCAAGATTACTAATTGTCTAAGCATCTCAATTTGCTGGTTTCACTTAATCACAGACACTTTGGAGATTATCAGCCTTCCCCACATGTTCAGTACCTTGTTTCCAAACTACAAGACCCACAGGGAGCAGCTAGCAAGTGCCTGCAGGAGCGACAGCAGCAAAGCGCTCCCGCTCCCCTCTCACCGCTTCCCCCTTCCGTCCCTCCGGCTGGGCTGTCAGAGCTTGATTGCCTCTGAAACTGCCGCGTATTCCCCCAAAGTTCCCAAGGATGGGGGCCGTAAGGAACAGTGAGGTGGGGGCTGGGGGCACCGTTGTCATCTCCTGGCAGCTCCCAGCCTTTGATTTGCACAAAAGAAAGGAGGGAGGTGGGGGAGGGAATGGATATGATTTATTCAGCAAGTTCCTAACCATTTTTTTTCTTCCTTCTTCTTCTACTTCTTCTTCTTTTCCAGAGGCTGTGAAATCACTGAAGCTGACGGAAAGGTGAAGTGCTGGGAGAGATGAAGGAGATGCATTTGAAGGCATTTTCTTCCTTTTTGTCACATCTCGCTGCAAAGCTTTTAATTCCTGGAGCTCAGTTCCTTCCTGGAAAATCTGAGCTGCTGTGATGGAGTGGGGTGGGCTCCCTGCAGGCAGCTGGGGTCCTGCTGGCCAGGACAGGGCAGGCAGAGGAGGAGGAAGGAGGTCCTGGTGCTTGGGGTCTGTCAGCTTGTTACAGCTGCATCATCATGTGTAGGGTTTTGCAGCTCATGAGGAATAACCCCCTGCACCAACACAGGTTGGGGGCTGACCTGCTGGAGAACAGCTCTGTGGAGAGGGACCTGGGAGTCCTGGTGGGCAACAAGTTGCCCATCAGCCAGCAATGTGCCCCCGTGGCCAAGAAGGCAAATGGTCTCCTGGGGTGCATCAAGAAAAGCGTGGCCAGCAGGTGGAGGGAGGTCATCCTCCCCCTCTGCTCTGCCCTGGGGAGGCCGCACCTGGAGTGCTGGGTCCAGTTCTGGACTCCCTGGTTCAAGAAGGACAGGGAACTGCTGGAGATGGGACAGCAAAGGGCTACCAAGATGATGAGGGGAGTGGAACATCTCTCTTACGAAGAAACGCTGAGGGATTTGGGTCTCTTCAGTCTGGAAAAAAAGACAACTGAGGGGGGATCTTGTCAACACTTATAAATACTTAAAGGATGGGTGTCAGGAGGGTGGGGCCAGGCTCTTTTTAGTGGTGCCCGGCAACAGGACAAGAGGTAACAGGCACAAACTTGACCATGGGAAGTTCCACCTAAACATGAGGAGGAACTTCTTTCCTGTGAGGGTGGCAGAGCCCTGGCACAGACTGCCCAGAGAGATGGTGGAGTCTCCATCTCTGGAGACATTCCAAACCCTCCTGGACGTGTTCCTGTGCCACCTGCTCTGGGTGACCCTGCTCTGGCAGGGGGCCGGACTAGATGATCTCAAAGGTCCCTTCCAACCCCTGCCAGTCTGGGATTCTGTGATCTTTTGGTCCCTCATTGTCCTGTTGCCCACTCCAGAGCCTGTGGGTCTCCTGCAGGGGGCTGGGACACAGCTCTGCTCTTGGCCCCAGCACCTTATGCCATGCCAAGACCAAGGAACTGCCCAGTGATGGACTGAGCTGAGCAGAGACAGGTCTGCTCCAGTTCCTGCAGAGGAGCATCCATCATGGCAGAGGACACAACCCTTCCTGATGCCACTAGGCCAGGAAGCAGGAAGCAGGGCATGTAACCAGCAGTGTGGGTGCCACGAGGGAGATGGAACCTAATAGCTGGGGTGCGCTATTTTCTGCACCCCTTTAGAGTTGTGGTAGTCTGGGTATCCACACATCCCTCTCGGTATTGGAAGGTTAGCAAGAAGAATCAAATGGCATCTACAATGTGAAAAAGTGTCTGAAATCAAATTTTCTTCTTTGGAGAGGAAAAATGTCTTTCTTTAAGGAAAAATGATGATTGGAAACTTGACTTTCCTTTGTACGCAATTTGTCTGCTTTGGGATAGCTGCACACTCTGCTAGTCCAATTGTATTTTTCACTCTTAAATAATAGAAAGTACAGAACAGCCCCAGGAGCAGGGATACCTGGGGGAAGCATGAGAAAACTGCAGGAACATAGATGCCAGCACCATCCAACACAGCTTTCCCTGGGTGGAGAGGGACCTTCAAAGCCCCGCTGATCCCACCCACAACAGGGTTCTCCGATGGTTTTCTGTTCCATGGGCACTCTGGGGAGGCAGCAAAAAAAGAGGTTCTATTCAGGAGGACCCATGGCTGGGTTTACCAGCTGTCAACCACACAAAAAAAAGTCAAATTTCCAACAATTCCACTCTATTTAAAAACCAAAATTGTGTTGCAAAAGTCTCATTTACAACCTAATCCCCCTTGGTACTGTGTATAGACTCCCTGGGAGCTCATGCGTCTCCTGTAGACCCAGCTTGGATCTGCGACTCTGAAATCCCTACCCATTTCCTCAGGAACCCTCTGACACAACCTGTGGCATTTTTTTTTTAAATAAAATCACCACAAACCATTCACCACAAATGATCCTGGCTCTTTCTGACTGCACCAGAAAATTATGCAGCCCTTCTGCACCACCACCAAAAACATCTGCATCACTGGGAAGATGACTGTGGTCCTGCAGGATGAAGCTCCTTGAGCACGATTCATTGAAGGTTTGGGTTTTTTTTATTTCCCATTTGCGAGTTGCTGAGAAGCTGATCCTGATTTCTGCAAATGAATTTGTTATCTGCAAGTGTTCACTGAATAGTTTATGCAAACAAATTTCAGCCCATGGGGTGTTTGCAAACTGTTCATTTCATGGTATGTGATTAGTAGAAATGGTCAGAAAATGGGTGCAAAACAATTTTTACGAGCTGTCCTCAACACCCAGGCTCCTTAAGCCTACATTTCCATCACTGCCTTTTTTCTTTTAGAAAAAATGGAATCAGAAAAATATTAACCAGCACATGATTGAACTTTTCATGATTTGTTTCTAGCTAAAAGCTCTAAAAGGAGGACAGACCTTTCTGAAATGCATTGATAAACAGAAAGGAAAGCCTGCCCAAGAACCCCCTCAAAGTATGAGCAAGCAGGAACATGGGCCTGGCTGTGGCTGTCTTGAAGACTGTTTTGGAGACTAAACCCTTTTTTTGGAGCGCTGCATCTGTAGATTTCAGGCAGACCCACCAAGAGGAACTCAGTGGAGAGGTATAAGGGATGAAATAAAAACGAAGGGGAAAATGAGTGTCCTCTCCCAAAAGAGCACAAACATCCTGCTTAGGTGCTTTACCTAAAGAAAGAGGCATAAACCACGCTGCAGGGATCCCCCACCCAAGACCCATTCCTGGTGCTGGGCTGAGGGTGTCTGGTCTCCAAGGCTGAAATGGAGACCCACTCCCACTCCCAGGCCCCAGCACCATTCTTCGCTCACCAAAGCTTTAAAGGGAGAATCCCTCTGGTCACCCCTTGCCTGCCTTCTGCATGACATCCTGCAGGGACCCTCTCCTCAAATCCCTGCAGCACTCTCTGCTCACTATCATAAACCATGAAATCTGTTCATCCCTCCTAGAGCTACAGCATCCATACTGTGGGCAGGGTCTCCATTACAGGCCCACCCCTCGTGCTGAGGAGGACTGACGGACATAAAGCTCGTTCCAAATGACCTGATGGTGATGACCCAGAGGTGAGATCCCAGGGGAGCTCAGTGCAGACCCATCCAGATCCCAGACCCTGTGTCTGGGGTACACAGGGGGCTCAGAGTGACAGAGGTGGCACAGGCAGCTCGGAGCAGAGTCGGAGGCTTTCCCCGTGGGTTTAACAGCGCTAACAGAAAACGGTGCCCGGAAGATTTATTCATTTAACGCATCTGGTAATTACATTTCGGCAGGTGGTATGTGGGGCCTGGCTTCGTTCCACACACACCAGGCTCGGGAAGGCTCCAGTCCCACATTTGATAAATCTCAGAATAGAATAAATAAATAAAATCAACAGTCCCCAGCTGCGAGTGTGGAGGAGGCATATCCTCTCCCCATGCAACATGCTCCCCCTGCCTCCCGCACTCCCCCGCGTTGGGACTGTGATTCAGCACTACGCCCCTCCTCCCGTGGGGGGATTCTCCCTGTGCTGACGGTGTACAGGCACCAGCACACGCACACACACCACCACACGCACTGCCACACACACTGGGACACGCACTGGCATGAGACAGGACAGAGAGAGACGGCGTGGGTGGAGTAGGGGCACACGGAGCAGTACCCAGGTTCCTGGGTCTGGCGGGGATGCAGAAAGCAAGAGATAGTGGGGAAAAGCATGGGGGAGGACTAGGGGAGGCAGAGAGAGACGGTGGCAGGAGGATCCAGAGCTGAGTAAGAGAAAAAGGAGCCGGGAATTAGTGGTGAGAAAGCGGACAGCCCGTGGAGTGATGACAGGCGAGAGACAGCCAAAAGAAAGCACGGGGCAGAGGATGCTGGGGGAGGTGGGTGGATGGAGATCGTGCTGGGGAGGCATGGAGCGGACAACTCCAAGAACCTGTCTTGGGGGACACCCCAGGGGCTGAGGTACAGACAGTGCAAGGGGACTGAGCACATCCCAGGAGCCCATCTGGGGTCCCTGCGCCTGCACATAGTGCTGCCCACAATGACAGGGCAGAACATGCGTGTCAGGGCCCCGGGAGGAATTGGAGCTGAAGCCTTGTCCCCTCTGTGAGGACTAGGGGTGGAGATGATGAAGGCTGGGCCACAGCTTCCTCTCCAAAGGACCTCAGACTTTCCAGGGCCGTCCCAGCAGGGGTGGTGACGGTGCCAGGGTGTGGGCATTTCCCCTGACCCCACCCTGAGCTCTGCATGACAGAGGATGCTGCAAGCACAGCTGGATGCTCACACCCAGCCCACAGCACAGGAGAGGTCTTGGCCCAACATGCAAACGCTCAACAGGGACTGGCCACCCTTGGCTTGTGCTTCTTGCCTGTGCTGGAGGTCTCCACGGGGTGCCCAGGGGACCCTGCAGGGCAGATGTCCAAGGCAGGAGGTGGCCGGAGGGCACTGTGTCCCACAGCACCCGGCAAGATGCCAGCACAGTGTTTGTGGCTGGATTTTATTTTTATACTTCACCTCCTTGCCCCCTTTGTAGAAATGACATAATTATGGGGATTTAATGTTCCACTGCTAAATTTCTTCATTTTTCAGGATAATTTCCACTATTTCATCAAGGAATAATTAATTGCATTGTCTTTAATCAGTTGTTTTACAAATCCAGCAGCGCAAGAAATTTTCATAGACAGACAATGCAGGCAGCTGCTCTTCCCTTCTGGGCGCATTAATGAAGTGAAAGAGCTCGAGCAGGAAAAAAATCGGCTAGCAAAAAAAGAAATCTATTGACAGAGAGATTGAAAAGATCACGGCGTAATCCTTTAATGTGTGCGATAGGGAGGGAGAGGGGAGAGATGGAGCCCAGGTGTGAGGGCAGGAGGATTTGGGCTGCTGGTGGAGCTTAGTGCTGCTCACCCAGGTCCTTGGCACCAGGATTTTAGCGTGTGGGTGCGCAAGGGTATCTGCCCACATGAACATGTTTGTGCATAATAGATGTCTATGCATCTGAAGGTGTATGTGTGCAAATGCACATATGTTTATCAAAGGGCCAACATTTGGCTTCTAAAAGCCCTCTGAAAGCAAAGCCTTCCTGACCCTGGGGTAGGGGATGTGATGGATACAATGTCACAACGTCGGCGGGGTCAGCATTCCAGCCTGACTTTCCTCCTCTCTCAGCCCTTTCTCTGCCTATGTTCCCAGTCAGTTACCTGTCCAGGGCACAGACTGGGCCCCATGGAGATCCCAGGGATGCTGTTGCATGGAGCCCGAAGCTGTTCCCAAAGCTCTCTGCCCCAGCGTCTTTGGGGTCCCATCTCTGCTCTGCTGCCCTAGAGTGCACACCACCAGCTCTGGCAGTTCCTGCCTGCCCTTGAGCAGTGCCAGCACACCATGCTGTGCTCTTAGCTGGGACTGGAGGTGTGAAAAATAAAAGGCAGCAAAGAGGAGAAGCAAATGGATGATGAGACATCCCAGTTCCCTGGATCTTTCCTTGCTCCAGCTCGGTGCAAGGCTCAGATACCCCATGTGCATGTGGGAGGGAGGGAGAGCTGATGGTCTTTGTGGACCATCCGGTCTGTCCGGGCTCCAGGGTGCATTTTCCACCTCCTTCACTGCGATTGACCTTCTGCATCCCTTTGCACCCTGTAAAGAATGATGGACAAGACGGGGCAGTTACACACTACTGATGTCTGGGCATGGCCCCATACCGCAGGGCTTGGGTGGATATTCAGCCCTCCCCAGAGGGGACCCATGCCAGGGTCCAGCACTTTGATCTGGCCTGTGAGCTAATGAACTCCTTGCAAACTGCAGCTGTGAATTTGTCATTCTCAAGGCTGGAGAGATGACAGGCCAGCTCCTTTCACAAGCGCCAGGACACTGCCGAGCCCCGACACCTCCTTGTCTCCCAGGCATGGCATTGCTGGGATCTGGCTGAGAGACCCAAATGCCTGGGAGGACTTGAATACTGCTCGCCTTGCTATGCTATGTGTGTGCCCTTCATTATTTTTTATATATATATGTAATTTATTTTGTTAAATAATAATTTATATTTTTATATATTACATATATAAAGTTACATATTATATATATTATTATATATTCATTATTCTTGTTCTTGCACAGCACTTTCCATCACTAAATCTGATCATACTTTACAAAGGAGGTCATACTTTTGCCCAAAAAGAGCGTGTGAGGCTCTGCACAGCGTGCTTGATATTTTTGGCACAGGTACAAGTGTGGTGATAATTCAAGGTTCTCTATAACTGGTCAACAGCCCTGCAGGTGCCAAATAACCTTGCTTTAGCTCAGTTCAATTCAGGTAAAGGGCCAGGCCAAAGCCAGGAGGTTGGCAAGGGAAGGAAAGGTTTTCTCTCAGCCCTGCTTTGATTTCCATTGGAAAGCAAATAGCTGGATGTATCCCGTGGGATGGCATGCGGAGGGGCAGCCCTAGGAGTGACTGAGGAGGAGTGGTAAGGATGCGCAGCAGCATCTCCCACTGAGATGGCCTGAGCCATTCTGCCACATCCAGCTCTGGCAGCTCTGCTCTGCGTAGTGATGGACACGAGGTTTGTTTTCTGATAAGAAGATGCACAACACCAATGCCCTGAACCTTTGGGAAGTGTTTTGTGTCCGGAGACACTTTTCCATCCTGAGAGGGCTGTGACACCAGGCGTGGGTAGCTAAGGATATAGCTGCTGCAGCCCTTACTGTGCCCTGGCCGGATGGATGTTGGACCATCTCGGTCCTGCTGAGAGAAGGAGACAAAAGGCCATACTCTGGAGAAACCTCTGGACCAAACAGTCCCTCTGGGGCTGACTTGAAATTGTAAGGAATCATGGATATTTATCTGTAAGAGAGAGAAGGGGACAGACCTGCAAGAGCAGTGCACGTTGTGGTTTTCAGATGGTTTTAAACACATCTGTTTGTGTATATGTGAGGAAAAGGGATCAGGGTTGCTGTGGTTTTTCCCTTGGTATCTGTTGCAATCAGGTATCTGAAGGTTTTCCCCAGAGGCCTCAGCAACAGCTAAAAAGCAACCGGTGTTAGGAGAGAAGCCCCTGTTCGTACAAGGAAGGTCATTGTCAGGCACTGGAAGAGACACATGTCTCTGTGAGCAGGGTCTGGGGGCATCTCTCCTTCACAACCAGAGACAAGCAGCTGCACCGGAGATAAGAAGGAGATAAGGACCCCCCTTCTGTCCCTCCTGCCCTCTCTCAGGTGGAGAAGGAATAAGCAAGGGTTTTAATCCTGCTTATCTGAGAAGACTGAGAGAAGCTGGCTTGCTTTTCACCAGCCCCATGGAAGCAGTGCCTCACAGAGATGAGAACAGCCCAGCAGCGAAGCAGGATAGCATCTGTCCTAATTCAGAAGCAGCGTGTGTCGATAAGGGAGAGCTCTGGTAACGGGAGGAGGTTCTGAGGACGTGAGAGAGAGGGGAGGAAAGCTGCAAGGCTGAGGATATCCCAGCTGAGGCTTTCCACAGCTGAGCTCTGTGATACCTTGTGCTGCTGAAAACCGGTGAATTGAATTGCCTGTGTGTGGATGACAAGGTGGGGACACGTGTGCACCGATGCTACCACTGTGAGCAGGGAGCCTGAGCGGGTAGAGAGTGGGACGGAGACCGCCACGGCATCGCAGCAAGGAGGAATCGACAGGCGCTGGGGCTTCACCTCGGGCAGGTTTGTCTCTGCCACCTCAACATTTGTGCCACGCTGGTTTCCTGGCACAAAAGCAATACCAAAGTTGCATACAGACATGCCCAGGAGGACTGAATTTCTAATTTGCCTTCATGAATATTCACGGTGAGTACCAGTGCCTTCTCCAATCCAGCCCTGGCAGCAGAGCCATGTGATTTAACATGACTGATTACCATGTGGCCAACACAGCTCAAAGAGCCCACACTAAATACCCACAGGATCCACAAAGTTAAATTATTTGAAGGAAAATATAACTCTCACATAATTTTCCGTAACAATCACTACAATTGCAAGCAGCTTGCAAATATTCTGTGCATGAAAAGGAGCTGATTTTCTCTGGAGAACTTCCTACTCTGCTCTCAGAATAAGCCTCCTAAAGCAACACCTTCAACAGGTCTCCGTATTAAAAGTCTGTTCTTCGTTATTAAACTGCTTTATACAGTTATCACCCCAAACTCCTCTGCAGCGTAAACATATCATTCCTGGGAGAAGCTGTCAGTGGAGTGCCAAACTACAGCATGCAATTAAAGCCCTAAACAATACAACACAATAAATCACTGGCGCTATGGCCGGTCAGTGTCGCCAAGCATGGAGTAAGGATCTTAATTACATTTAGACCAAACAAGTATTAGATTATTTATGGGATACTGTAAGTGCTTGACAATGGGAAGAAAGTCATTCCACACGCATCCCTGGGCATTTCAGCGTCCAGATGAAGAGGTAGAGAAAGAGAGGGAGAGAAGCGGAGCCAATATCCATCAAGGAGCAGTATTGGAAGGGAAAGAGCTGTTGCTTTAAATAAGGCCCAATTGCATCATCAATTTAAAAGCAATAGCAGCAGGATCTGAAGAAAGCAGCAGCTGCCACAGGTGGCCAAACAGCTGGAGAGCTGCCAGCACCCACAGGAGCCACCAGAAACTGTGTCACTTTGTCACGCTACGGCACATTTTTAACCCTTCCACACTGTAGCCCCCCCATGACGCAACACCCAGGGCTGGAAAGAGCCTTACTGCACCTGGGGTCTCTGTGGGAGCCAGGGGGGGTTGCTGGGGGCTGGCTGGGCAAGGCAGGCTAGGGCTCCTTTGCATACATCACCCAGCGCGCCCTGCAGCCAACAGCTGTATTTTAGCACGTTCCAGGTGTGGCCAGGACTCGGAGGATGTAACCTGGCTGCGAAATCACAGAGTTCAGCTGGGGCTGTATGAATCTGCCTCCGACCGTGGACCATCTCAGGGCTCATGGGTCCTTCAGAACGATGTTGTGCTTAAGGCCTTGTTTAGTGTGGGTTTAATGTCCTTCTTTTCTGTCCAGTGACCCTGGAAAGCAGAGACTCTTCTCTGCTCAGGATGACAATTTCAGAAGGACTTGTGCTTGCTCACAGGCTGTTAAGGCACAGCAGTCCTTCTGGAAAAGCTATTTACTCACAAGAGCTTCTTCCAGGGGAAGATACTGAGACATGAGTGGGTCTGCCCCACTGCCCTGGGCTGAAACAGCCCTCCCTAACGCTGTTGAAGGGTCAATAATAGTGCATGTTGCTGTGCAGTCCCCAGCCTCTCCAGGCTATGCAGAGGGGTCGGGATGTCAAAGGATGACTGTCCGTGTTGGCACATCCCATGCTACCTGACTGGACTCACAACGTGCCTGATCCTCACATGTGACATGATGCCACCAGGCTTGTGGGTGCAGCGTGCGGTGCTTGTGCCCACGTACATCAGGGATGGGATGGAGCAGGGCAGCTGCGGAGATTCAGACGGGCTCCAGAGCAGGATAATCTGAGGACAAACAGCTCATCCAGACCGGAGAATGTTGCTGAGAGCCCTGAGGCACTCAGGCCACTGGCTGTAATGTGAACATCACTAACTTTGCTCCTGCTCCCATTCAGAAGGGTGCTGTCTCAAACTCCCTACAGCAAAACTCAGGGAGTGACTTAACCAGTGACTGTCCGCAGCCCAGCCCCAGCTGCAGTCACGGTGCCCAGCCACTGTCTAGTCAATTCACCCCACAGGCTTGTCTGCTTGTCCACCACACACCAGCGCGGTGCCACACGCTCAGCCCTGGAAGCTGGGGGTGATGGCACAACAAGGGCTGCCCGGGCTAGGTCAGCAGGGTCGGGTTCAGCAGACTGCATTCAGACATTGGCAGCAGCACTCCTTGTCTAGACAGCCGTCAATCCACGGAGGGATGGCTGGTGGGGTCGCCTTCAGCACCACGGCTGCCCAAAGTAGGTCAAATGAGTCTGTTCTACCAGCAACTATTTATTGGTATTGACCCTCCAGCATGGGACATCCAATTCCAGCTGAGCTGCCTGAAATCAGACAAGGTGATCACACCCTACATCACCAGGAGCCTTTGCTCCTTCTGCCTGCAATTATTTGACTCCCTGACCATCTCCTCCATGTCTGAGTGCTCAGAAGTGACCATGGGGTTTTCCAAGCTCTTCACAAAGTGGTTGTGAGCTTGGGAGCAGCAGCAGACAGCAAATCTTTGTTTTGTTTAGGCAAGCGCTGAGGTTCTGACCCAGCATTTCAGACCAAGTATTTCAGATGGCATGGGCAGTGCCATCCATGTCTGCAGAACTGAGGATCACACACATCAGGCCTGGTTTATATTGCCCATAAAACAGGTATGCGGGACAACGCCCAGATGTGTCCTTTCCTAGTGTTACTTTTTTGACCCAGCTGAACCAAGTTTGCTCCTTCGGCTGTGCCATGAGATCCTGGGCGTGGAGGATGTTGAGTGTTGTGGGGCAGCCCCATTCTGGCACCCATGAATGGGGAAGCGGCTGGGCTGTTTGCAGA
>VWZL01000430.1:535307-593488 GCA_013396915.1 Stercorarius parasiticus | reverse complement strand
ACAGCACTGAGGAGGAACCCAGAATCAGCCAGCATTTGGGGACTCATTGGCACGTAGGATGCAGGTTCAGTTCTTGGTGAAGGCGAGGCTCTCCATCCCTACCAGCCCTGAGGTCTAGGGTCAGCAAGGGACAAAGCATCGTGAAGATGCTTTTCCCCAGTAGTGGTTCAGCTCTGGGGGCCCATTTGGGGCACAGTTTCCTCAGGATGCACCAGGGGCTTCTCTGGATCAGACAGGAGAAAGATTCCCGCAGCACGAGCCGTGCAGATGCTGTTGGCAGGGCCAAGCTCTGTTCTTGCCGCAGCGGTGGAGGGGGAGGGGACCACGGCTGGATTTGCGCAGCTGCCGGGGACAGGCAGGCAGGTGATCCTTGGTGAAGATAGGAGGATGTCGGCAGTGGGAGGCTTTCGTTAATGCATCTCCCACTGTGTCCCTGCCCAGATGACAAGCTTCCTCAGAAAGGAGGGGAGAGGACGACCTCCCCACCCTGCCAGCTTGGAAAACCTCACCCAAGCAGTGCCAGGATGTGTTGTATCGCGTTGCCATGGCAACTGACATCTTACGATGCTGAAGCAGGCGTATGCGGAGTCATGCCACATGAATCACACGAATCATCTGACCTCAGCGTGATGGGGACAGACAAAGAGCAGAGACGCGCTCGTTGAGGCCGACCTCCCGGGCTCGGACTCGGTCACTGCTGCAGAGATGGGTGCAGGGGAGGAGGGATGTCAGCGGTGCGGGCAGCAGCACTGAGCCCACCTTCTGCATGAATCCAGAACCTGGTGCAGCCCAACTGAGGGATGGTAGGGGCAGGAACCTGAAGGGATGCTGGGTCCGGAGCATCCTCGCTCTGGGCTGTGTGGGGTGATGAGCTCAGAGGGGCTGCACAGTGCGAGCCTGGGCTGGGCACAGGAGCCGGTGACATCCCCCTTCTGCATTGTGGGGACAATCCTGACTGGTGCTGGGCATCTCTTCCTCCCTACACCAGCTGCCTTTGCAGCTTCAGTCATCCTCAGAAAATCAGACTGGAGGATTCTCCTTAGAATCTCCCAAGTAAGTTTAGACCCATCTGGTTTTGCTGCCTGGCTGTGAACCGACTGGGCACACCCGTTGTGGCAGACCTGTGGCTTTACCAGGTCGTTCCCATGAGGAATGCACTCAGGAGTCCCTTTCCAAATCCTGAATGTCCAGGTGTTCCCAAGGAGAGGCGCAGGGCTGTGCTGCCCAAGCGTGATTTGTTCCTCCTGGGATGTTTGGCACAGGGGACTGCGCTCTGTGGGTGGATTCGAGGGAGGAGGAGTCTGCTTCCGTCTGTCATGTTATTTAACTGACACCTACTAGGCATCAAAGTCAAGGAGACCAAATTTTTCCATCTCAACTTGTTAGAGAGCTGAAATGTTTTCAATCCAGCAGTGGAATATTACCCCCTCTCCTCCTCCCAGATGGATTAAACACAGTTTTCCTCCAAAAAACGAGGACGAAAATTAGTTTGGTAGGTTTGCTATCACTTCATCCCTCTTCGTGTTTTCTTGGTGTATAAAAAGGGATGGAAAGGGAGAAGGTTTGAGGTGGGAGAGAAAAAGCCTAACCCCCAAAAGCTGCATTTAATTTCATGACAAGTTCTGACACACGCACAAAAAAAGTGCATCTATATGTCTCTTTCCTTTCAACTTTCCTTTCAAAAATGAGTAACTTTTTACCAACCAGCCTCACGTGAGAGAAAGGCAACACAGGCTTTCCCCAGTCAGCCTGTCTGGGAGCACTGGTTCTCGTTGTCAGCAGTGAATCTCAACAGAAATTCGTTCTCTAGCAAAATGTCCTTATGGTGGAGTCTTCCCCGTGTCACAGCAGCGTTTCACAACCTGCGAAGCCTCTGAAGCCCTGTTTTACAAACAGAGTAAACATTTCTCCAGTCAGGAATAGACATGCTACCCAGGGATGACCGTGACGCACTGTACATCATGCAGAGAGGACAGCCAAAAGTGCTGCTGCGATGCTGAGCTTTGTACGGTACAAATCTTGTCTCGGGATATTTAGGCCCTGGAAAAAAAAAAAAAGGGAAAAGAAAAAAAAAAAGATTAATTCTTCTTCTAGCCAATTTATCCTGCTGCATCCACCCAGCTCTAGTGAGATCCCACTGGAGGCATCAGGGTGGGGATGCAGAAGCAAGAGGGAGTGAAATCTGCTCTTCTGGAAGCAATAAGTGCCTTCTGCCTTTTACGGGCAGTTCCTGACCTTGCTTCAGCTGATGGGCGAGTTTATAATCTTGCATTTTAGCTAAATGGAAGAGGCAATTATTCTTCCTTTTGGATTAAAGTGACTTTAAGAACAGAAATGCTAAGCGAGGGAAGAGCCCAGCAAAAGCTGACCCAGGAGGAAAACTGGGGTCTCCTAGGAGAACAACTAGAGATGGAAGGGCTGGCAGAAAGCAACCGTAGAGCAGAGGGCCAGCAGAGACACAGGAGTGATGCTGGCTTTAGCAGGAGGAGCAAGGCAGTGGGACTTGATGTCCGAGCAGCCACAGGCATCCCCAGCAGGGGAATTGCCTGCTGTCATTTGTGCCACCCATATTTGGTGGAGAAGGCCCCCATCTCCAAGCCACATGCCAATAAGGGGTTCCACCAGAGAAATCCCTGCTCCTTCATGGCTAAGGGCAGGCTGCTATGGCCTCAGGGCTTCCACATCACTCCCACTAAAGCGATAACTATACAGAAAAAAACACTGATGCGTTTCAGCTTCTCTGCCCTGGTGAGCTGGAGCCCTCTCCTCTCCTCTGCTCACAGGAGCTTGGCTGCCAGCTGCTCTCCAGCTTTCACCCCAGAGGAAGGTACATTCCCCACAGCAAGTAGTCAGGAAAAGGAAGGGGGTCTCTCAGCTCATCTGGGCAGGACATAAGCACTGCTCAGGGAGCAGCGGCCATATGAGCCCTAGAGCAGGGCAGATCTGGAGCAGATTTCCTACACACTTGAGCTCTCACACCCTCTCCACACACATTCCCACCCATCAGCAGAGATGCAGAAAGAGGTTGGGAGTACCAACCCTGTGCGTTGACAACAGTGCAAATTTGGGCAGCTTTTTCCACTTTCTAACCCCCCACACTTGCCCCCGTGCCATACCCTCAGCGTTTTGACTGCACTGGTGTGGGGCTGACCATCAGTGGTCCAACCTGGACCCTAGAACTGGCAACTGGAATGTGCCAAGGCCCTGCTGTCCTTCCCCAGAGCAATGCTTCAGCACAGTTTGTCTTTGTGCTTTGTTCTTTCTTCCTCGGGGACCAACTCAACCCCAAGCACCTCTTTCTCTCCTTTTCTTTGCATTAGCTGCCTGTGTTTCTGATCCATCGTTTCTGCAGCAGTGATACCGTCAGTAATCGGCTCCCTGGGAGAGAGACATGGCCACAGGGTGAAGACACAGGAGCACCGGGGACTTGAGGATGCACATTATTAACATTTCCTGACATTCAGGCAAACCTTGTGAAGCATTCGCTTGCTAGAGCCTCTCCAAACGGTGGACCAAGACCTCCCCGCCTGGGTGAAGATTCTCTGGCTTTATAAAAGCCCAGCACATGGACATGCATATACTCACGTGCACAGGAGACACGGATCGATGTGGGTGTGCAAACACACATGCATGATCACACACACACTTGCACACACATATCACAGAATGATTTGGGTTGGAAGGGACCTTAAAGATCGCCTAGTGCCACCCCCCTGCCCCAGGCAGGGACACCTCCCGCCAGACCAGGTTGCTCGAAGCCCCCTCCAACCTGGCCTTGAACCCCTCCAGGGATGGGGCAGCCACAGCTTCTCTGGGCAACCTGGGCCAGGGGCTCACCACCCTCACAGCAAAGGATTTCTGCCTCAGATCTCATCTAAATCTACCTTCTTTCAGTTTGAGGCTGTTACCCCGTGTCCTATCATTACACTCCCTGATCCAGAGTCCCTCCCCAGCTTTCCTGTAGGCCCCCTTCAGGGACTGGAAGGCCGCTATAAGGTGTCCCCGGAGCCTTCTCTTCTCCAGGCTGAACACCCCCAACTCTCTCAGCCTGTCCCCCCAGCAGAGGGGCTCCAGCCCTCTGGCCGTCTTTGTGGCCCTCCGCGAACATCAAGGCTAGTTTCTGGCCACACTAAAGGAAGTTTCTAGGATGGGTTCCTGCCTCTTACAGTGAGCAAGGACCTCTCTTGGGCTTAATGCAGGTCTGACTGGAGAGGAGTCTGGCCTGAGCTTGTGTTTGGCAGGGGAGACGGGGAGCTCTGCATCTCCAGCCAGGGGATGATTGAAAGCCAGACTGCAGTGGCAACATGGGGATATTTAGGTCTTGTGCAGGCTTAAAAACTGGTAGCAAGCTACTCTGGAGTCACAAAATGTAGAAGCTATTTCTGTCCCTTCATGAAAGTCCACAAAGCCTCAGGACACATCTCTGCAGCCAGGCAGCCTCAGGCCAAACCACAGACGTGGCTGTGGCACCAGAACCAAGCCAAAGGACAGCCGAGCATCCCGGAGTTGGGGTGGGAGCATGAAGCTTAGAGCAGCAAAGGCTCTGGGCATGACACTGCTGCCTGCACCACCACTGTCTGGCGAGAGGGAGTGCAGGGCGTGGGTTTATGGCCCCCGATTTCCAGGGCAGCAGGTAAGAAAAGGACAGGCATGACCCTGGCTTCCTCCAGGCGCTGCCGCTGCCTGCACCCCTGCGTGCCCTGATGTGCTGCGTGGTGGGAGGCTGTGCCCAGGGCCATGGCCCTTGCAGGAAGCAGAGTCCTGCTCGCCATACAACTTCTGGCAAGCTGCACACCTGCCTGTGCCCGGCCTCCACTTCTCATCTCTAGAGCTGATAATGTCAGACCTGTAGTCCAGTGGAGCTTGCTGAGCTGGGGTGATGCTGAAGCTGGGACACCTGGGCTGGCCACACGCTCAACCAAAGTCTCCTGGTACCTGTGATTGCTCTACATCACAAGCTGCTGGCATGGAAATGGCTGGCGTTTCTCTTAGGGCCGTGCTGACTGAAGGCAGTCCAGCTCTTTCCTGGGCCATGTGTTTTCCAAACAGGCTGCTGTCTCTTCGTTTGGCTTTCTCTCTCCTTCCAAATGCAGCAGTTTCTTGCCCTTCTCCAGCCGGGTTCGGTTTGTGCAGGCTGTGCTGAGATGGGGCACGTGGCCTTCATGCCCAGGGAGGGATGCTGGAGGTCCTCTGCTTTGCTTTTCCCTGGTCCTGGAGAAAGCAGCCGCACGCGATGCTGGGGCTCGCCGGTAGCTTGGAGGCCTGATGGTAATAAATGAGTCAGGAGCACATCTGCACGCAGCGGAGACGCTCCCTGCCAAGTCGCTGCACTGCAGGACCACTCTCATCTGTCTCTCTTTAACAGGAACAAATGGAAATGAGCGAATCAATTAACACAGCACATTAGCAAAATGTCAGAGCCTCCCAATCGCACTTAACCCTTCCCTCTGCCAGCCCATGCCAGCAGCCCAGCACGGCTGGAGTCAGTGGCATGGGTTGTCCGAGCCAGCTCCTGGCCCCAGTGGCTGCACCCAGTGGGACCTCTCCCGATCTGCCCAGGCAGCAGAGAGCAGAGCTGAGATCACAGCAGGGACCACCTCACTTGGGAATGACACGGAGGTGGGGAGCTGACAGGGCTGGGGAGAGTGGCTCGCTGCCACGTGGACCACAGTGTGGCTGGCTTGCAGCTCCCGCAAACCCCTTCATGGCTGTGGAGAGGCAGCTTGGAGCAGGTTTCCTCCAGATCAGGGTCAGGAGAGGGAGATGTCTGGGTGCCAGAGCTTTTATTTTCTCCCAAGTCATCCTTGCCTGGAGAAACCCTGGTGAGGGCACAATTTGGCCAAGGCATCCTGCATGTGCTGAAGCTTGTGCGGGTGAAGAACGGTGCCGAGCAGGGCTAAGTCAGGCTGGATAACCAGGACGGGGCTGGGCTTTCCCACTGTGGGTTGCGTTACAGCTCTGAACCCCCCTTGCCAGCCTGGGCAAGGGCTTACAGGCTCTCTAGATCATTTGTTCCTGCACAACAACGCTCGCACATGTGTGAGCAACAGGAGCATCAAGACCTCTCTCCTCTTCTTTGCCAGTAAGTGTCATAGGCAACAGGAGAGCTGTACTAAGACATAATAAAGCCTCATCAGCTAATTAATAATTAGAGACACTTGTGCCTGAAAGCCTGGCTCCTTTGGTGGGATGATGCACCTCAGCTCTCCTGCCGGGCACAAGTGTGAAGATCTCCAAACCGTGCTGGACCTCAGGGCTGATATACGCCCAGGGTGCCAGTGGTCCCGGTTTGCAGGACACTGAGGGCTCCTGTGTCCTGGACTCATCCACAGTGGGCAAAGCATGTCTCACTTGCTTCTCCCAGGATTTCTTTAGGTGCAAACCCCTGGCGTGCTTGTTCATGGTCAGGACGTGGCAGGGTCTCATTCACCCAGAGGAAACAGGGCATGGCCGTGTGGCTGGCTGAAGTCCTCACACCAGATGGGAAGAGCAGCTGGAAGTTCAAGCTATTCCCTCCTTCCTATGAGAAGGAAGCAAGGCTCTGAATTCCCAAATTGCATTGAAATGGAGGTTCCCCACATGATGGCCCTACAGGGCTCTGGCCTGCAAACAGGCAGCCTGACAGGAGCTTGGCATCTACATTTACTAGCTGGGCTCATGAGATCAAAATTTTCTTAATAAAAATCATGGATTGGAGGTGAAAATAAAAGAAAACTTGCAGCATCAGTAACAGAAAATCACAGATGTTGTCAGCAACGGTGGTTCTTTGACAGGTGTCTCTGAGCACAGCCCTGTTGTCAGCCCATCTCCCCACAGAGACACCGATGCACTCACACGCCGACATGTGTACACAGACCCCGCGCTGCCAAGTGGCTCGTCACCCACCTTTGCGCACACGCATGGGCACACACACACTCTCAAACAACGCTGCCAAGTGCTGCACCTCCCGTCTGAAATGGAGATGGAAACTTTCCGAAAGCCACTCTGAAACACTGGAAAAAATGCTGTAAATAGCCCAGGGTTCGGCACACTTGAAGGAGGAGAGAGCAGAGCTGTCTTTGGATAAGAGAGCTGACATCTCACACACCCAGGAGTGCCAGTGATGGCAGGATGCTCCTGGAGGGACGTGGGGATTTGGAGAAGAGCTTCTACGCCCCAGGGTCTGCTTGCCTGGGTCTGCCCACCCTCTCCTGCCTGGAAAATCAAGGCAAAGCTGTGATAAACCCCAGGAAGCCAACACAGGGGCTCTGAATGACTGGGGCACTTCCCCAGCTCTGCACCACCCACCAGACATCAGTGCCTATGCCCAGCCTGATGGCCAAGGGTCACACGTACGGATCTGCTACATGTCCCTCTCTCCCACAGACACAGGTGTGGAGCTGGTTGCAGCCAGGGCTGGATCAAGCCAGGTCCTTTCAGCTTTATTTTGCCTGCTTTTGTTCTTGCTCTGGGGATATCCCAA
Source organism: Stercorarius parasiticus (assembly GCA_013396915.1). Taxonomy (NCBI): domain Eukaryota; kingdom Metazoa; phylum Chordata; class Aves; order Charadriiformes; family Stercorariidae; genus Stercorarius; species Stercorarius parasiticus. The sequence continues at coordinate 586,026 of VWZL01000430.1, read as the reverse complement.
AAGCAGTGCAGGGTGTCTCCCATAATGTTCACAGGGACCCTTTGAAATGCTCCAAAAGAAAAAGGCAGGGAGGAGCCCTTCTGAGTAGATGCTGCGGAGCAATCCCGCCAGCCAAATTCCTGCATTGTGGCGCGGGGTGATTACCCGCCGTCAATGGCCTCTAATCCACTGCCATCGATTCCCACAGGAGCGCCCAGCTCTGCGCTCCCTGCTGCATACAAATCCCGCCTGCAGAATAGGGACAGATTGTCAAGGCATCACCTCAATTATGTGACGTGGCCCTGATAGCTCAGGGGACTTTGTGTCCGAGGCTCCCCAGGCCCCGGAGAGCGTGGGGTGTGAGAACTGCGATGGGAAGCCGAGGGCACCGAAACAATCACTGCCATGAATTAATAATGTTCTGTGTGTCTATGGGCTCTTCTAGCTGGAGATTTCAAAGCACTTTGCGGGCACTAATGAGGAAGAGCTGGGTGGATGCAGCCGTGGAAGGAGGTGTCCAAGCTCAGAGTGCTGCAGGGCAGTGATGCTCTGGGATGCCGCGGTCCTGTCCCCGGTCCCTCCCAGTTCTGGGACGTTCTGGAGGGACTGTGCATGACTTGGTGACGGCATCTGTAATTTGTGCCTGTGCTCCCCCTTTCAGCCCTGTCATGCTCCTCTGCAGGGGCTGTCAGGGCTCAGGGCCGATCCGCATCAGCGCTGCGGTTAATGGGCATGGCAGGGGCCTGGCTGTGCTGACTGACGCGTCAGACATCAGAGCTGTGTGAGACCTGGCAGCGCCATCACCGAGCTGCATGCCAGCCCTCCCCACAGCCCTGTCCTAGGCGGAAGTTGCCTCCTCCTCCTCCTGTAATTCCTGGGCACGCCAGAGCAGTATCGGGGATGGGAACTGGTCCGGGCTGACCGAACTCCGAGTGGTCCCTTGCCTTCCCCTGTGCAAGCTCCCACCAGCTGCCTGCAGCACGGTGGCCTCTGGAGAGCCCAAGGGGCATCTGAGTCTACCTGAGACCAGGGACAAGACACTGGCCTCTCTGCATGCTGCTTTGGCTTCAGCCTTTCCTGGCTTTCAACCACCCAGGCCATGCAAACAGGGCTCCAGGGCAGCCTGCCTTAAACCCAGAGCCACTCCTGCAGTCTGGGGACTGACCCTCCTCTCCCAGTGAGCCTAGAATATGTCCAGAGATGCCCACAATCCTCTGACACTGTTGGACAAGGAAAAAAAACACCCCAGCCCCTGCAGAGGAGCATGCCTTCCCTCCCTGCCTGCACCATTCACCTTGTATCTTGCATCCCTTGTGGCAGAAAACATGCAGACAGAGGAAGAGGGGGTCAAATAAAGGGAGGAGAGGAGGTGGAGCTATGAATATCAGTCTCCTGGGTAGCCATGGTGGACTGGCTGGTGGTTCCAGCTTGTTGATATGGGGCAGCTGACCCATAGCTGTGCCAAAACCAGGGCTACTTGGTAAATTGACTCCTTGGCCAAGGGAGACAACACTGCCTTCTTGGTCCAGTGTCACCTGTCCACATGGTGTCCCAGCCCCAGCCCACCAGGATATGTTGGAAGATGTTGTTATCTCCCTCCACACTCAGCTTCCCCCTCTGCTCTCCCAGTTTGGAAGTGGTGTTGGTGGCACTGATCCCCATGGAGGTGGAGGTGTGGGATGCAGGATGTCACAGCTAGGTCACCAAGGTTCAGAGTCTCATGACTTTTCACTCTGGGTCCCTGGGCTGGGATTATCACACTCTCCCAACCCTTCAGCAGGAGCATCTTCCAGGTTGCTGGACCCTCTTTCCCCAGGAAGGACAAGGGTTTCCTCATCTACCAGCTCCCCCACGAGCTGCAACTGCTGATGGCTGACATGTGACTCCGTTCACTCGCACCAGATTTTTTTATTTTTATATATATATATATGTGTCACAATCCTGTTTGTAACCTTTCTAGTCCTCCAAGGGAGGGTTAAGGAGCGTGGTGTCTGGGTAGCTCTTGCACCCCGGGCAGTCCCCTTCCAAAGTCAGGGCTGGGCAGTTGCCTACTGTGCAGCCAGACCCCACGTACGTCTGTCCACCCACCATGCCCTGTCTGTCTGCGTGGCCAACCTCTGCAGCACCACAAGGCAGCATTACCCCATGCAGAGACGTAAATACAGCCCCACTAGGATCTGTGCTCTGCAAGTGATTATGCACAAAATCCTTTTTCTTTAAAAAAAAAACCAACATGGTAAGATTCTTATTTCCAAGCATGTTCACAGTCCTTGACTAATCTGTTTCTCTACTCACATTTTTTATCTATCCATCTATCCATCTTTTTATCCTTTCCCCCTCTCTCCAGTGTTTCACTCTACCTCTCGCCACAAAGATTTTTCCCCATATCCAGTACGTCTGTATGTAGCCATCTGTTTGTCTGTCTCTCTAGCCATCTGGGTGTCTGCCTACAGTGTTTGCTGTGTCTCTAAAGCATATACAGGCTGCATGTATAGATCTATCAATTGGAGGTCTACTTGCCAGTCTCTCTAAGCTGTGTTCTGTGGGCTTCATTAACATGCAAATTAGCAAGATCTGACTGGCTCACTTAGCTGCTACTTCTCTTAGACAGCCATGCAACAATGCAAATACTAATGAGGCTATGGAAATGGCACTTGCTCTATTGCTAAGCAAGCATGCACACAGAGCAGGCTTTGGCAATTTCAGGCATGCCATCCATCCTCACACCTGCTGGAGGACTCAGGACAGAAGGGATGGGTGATGGATGGATGATTAGGGGCACTGATGCGGAAAAAGAGGAGAGAATTCCTGTTCTGATGGGGATGCCAGCGCTCCCAGCCCCAGGATCCTTGGCTCCAAGATCCCTTTGTCCTCATTGCTACATGCCACTGCTCTGGACCCCAGCCACTGACGGGATCTCCTGGCTCAGGAGCACATTGGGCCCACCATCCCATGTGATCCAGATCGTGCTATACTGGCTTTGCACTCGATTGTACTTTCAGCCTCTCTTGGGTTTGAAGGCTCTGGTGTACCTGGATTACGTGTCTCTTCTCCACACTGTGCCCTTTCCCTAGACAGGAGAGGGGGAGCTGGGAAGCTGTGACACGTCTGCCCTTGCAAACTCCCAGCCCTATCTCCTGGCACGAAGAGTACAGAAAAGCTCTTGGGCAGCTGGGTGCAGCCAGATTCTGCCACAGGGCTCAGGAGCTGCTCCTGCCTCTTGGTCCCCCAGCCGAGAGCCGCGCCGGCTCCTGTGCTCTTCTGCTCTTCTCCCTTCAAGCACGTAATGTGAGTCTGGGTCGCCATGGGGGAAGTTTTCTGTTACTCTTCAGCTCCATCGCCTCCTCTAATGATAATTCAACCATACACCTCCTTGTAAAACATCTAAAATGATCAAACGCTGTGCAGCAAGATGAAGGCACCTCATCTTAGGAACCTGGTTTCTGTATTCCTTTTTATCCTGGAGATAAAATAAAGAACCATTTGCTCTGGCTGCTACTGCAGTCTCTTGCCTCTCCTCACCCACACTGCTACCCACCCCCTTGGGAAGTAACACCGCAACAAACCCAGGCTGCTTTACCCCCCAGTCCTTTTCATCTCCACCCTGACTGCTGTCACAGGAGCAGCACAGACCAACTCTTGCAAGCGCTCACCAGGGCCTGGAGGGATGTCCCTGTCTCTCCTCTGACAAGGTGATGTTATTGTGTAGGTTCCTACGGCTGCTTCCTGGTGGCAAAGCCAGAGCAGCCATCGTGCACATCTTACCCCTCCTAAGGACAGTACTCCCCTCCCACGCCAAAAGATGTTCACAATTGCACTGGGTACTGGGGTGAGGGAGGAAAAGCAGCCTGGGATGAGAGAGGTGGGGAATTTTAGGGAGATGGAGCTGAGGCTAGGAGAGATGCTCTGGCACTTGGAGATGAAGCACATGTGGCAAGCAAGTGGCTAAATGGGGAAAATGACAAGGAAGGGTGGCTTGCCCTGTCCAGGTAGCGCCATGGTCCATGGGAAGAGCCACCTTTTGGTGAGAGAGGGGGAGGGTGACCGGGGCTGGAGCTGGCCCAGCTCATCACAGACTCAACAGCAGCCCATGGCACTTTGGTAACTCCATGCTGGGGTTTCTTGGGCTCTTTCTCCCTCCAGAAATGGTCTTATAAGAATCTTCTCTGTGAAGGTCATCTCTGACTAGGAGATAGGTCTTGTAAGAAGGTGAAATTTTAAATACGGCCCAGGAGGCAGAATTTCCTGAGAAATTGCCTGAATTCCTGAGAATTGCTTGAGTTTAGACTGTGGTGGAAGAAGGAGGTCGGGAGCCGTTGCCATATTTGTGGGAATTGCATTGGACAGAGATCGGCTTTCTGTGCTGAGCCAGCCCCGCAAATATCTCTGCCTCCACTTTTGCAGTTGGGCACAGCTGGGCCACTAAAGGCTTTCAGGTAAAGGGTTGGTTTCTGCTGGATGTCAACTAGATCGTGCCAATGTAAAAGCTCCATGGGCTCCTGGCCATTCTGACTCTTCTGCAACTTGGCATGCCCATCCCATTGCAAATAGTTTTCGGACTAGAGTCCACATTCCTTGCTCAGGAAGACTGGCCACACACGCAATGTGTGTTTGCAAAGCAGACTGCCTGCCTGGCTGTGTGGGGAGCCCCAGGTATCCGGTACAGGCAGTTTCAGAATCACCTCTGAGGAATTGTCTGGGATTGCTTCTTCTGGCAGGAGAGTCCCACTGCAGCGCAGTGTGGATGAGGAGCCGTTCCCTTCCCATCGCTTATCTCTGCCACATCCTCAGCTTGGCAGTGCCCAGGGGCTCCACCAAAGCATCCATGGAAGGCAGGGCTCCATTTTCCAGTCCTGGACTCTGTAAACTCACTATTTCTACCCTGAGAAATGGCATTACTCTGTTGAGAAGTTGTGGAGACCTGCTGCGAGGGGAATCTGTAGCAGGATAAATCTATCTGATGAAATTGCTGTGCTCCGGGGATACTGGCATAATAGCACCCTGTGCTTGACTGCACTCTGTGTTTGCACATCACTAGCCTCAGCAGCTCCCCAGGTCTCTCCCCACTCATGTGTGGCCTCCAGCGCTGGGATGGTCTCCTCATCCTGATGGGCTGATGCTCATGGAAGGAGCCTTCAGTGAAATATGCCCCATTGGAGAATGTGTAACGAATAAGTGAGGTATTTCCTCGCTGCTCTAAGCTTCATGCTCCCACCCCAACTCCGGGATGCTCAGCTGTCCTTTGGCTTGGTTCTGGTGCCACAGCCACGTCTGTGGTTTGGCCTGAGGCTGCCTGGCTGCAGAGATGTGTCCTGAGGCTTTGTGGACTTTCATGAAGGGACAGAAATAGCTTCTACATTTTGTGACTCCAGAGTAGCTTACTACCAGTTTTTAAGCCTGCACAAGACCTAAATATCCCCATGTTGCCACTGCAGTCTGGCTTTCAATCATCCCCTGGCTGGAGATGCAGAGCTCCCCGTCTCCCCTGCCAAACACAAGCTCAGGCCAGACTCCTCTCCAGTCAGACCTGCATTAAGCCCAAGAGAGGTCCTTGCTCACTGTAAGAGGCAGGAACCCATCCTAGAAACTTCCTTTAGTGTGGCCAGAAACTAGCCTTGATGTTCGCGGAGGGCCACAAAGATGGCCAGAGGGCTGGAGCCCCTCTGCTGGGGGGACAGGCTGAGAGAGTTGGGGGTGTTCAGCCTGGAGAAGAGAAGGCTCCGGGGACACCTTATAGCGGCCTTCCAGTCCCTGAAGGGGGCCTACAGGAAAGCTGGGGAGGGACTCTGGATCAGGGAGTGTAACGATAGGACATGGGGTAACAGCCTCAAACTGAAAGAAGGTAGATTTAGATTGGATATCAGGAAGAAATTCTTTGCTGTGAGGGTGGTGAGCCCGTGGCCCAGGTTGCCCAGAGAAGCTGTGGCTGCCCCATCCCTGGAGGGGTTCAAAGCCAGGTTGGACGGGGCTTGGAGCAACCTGGTCTGGCGGGAGGTGTCCCTGCCTGGGGCAGGGGGGTGGCACTAGGTGATCTTTAAGGTCCCTTCCAACTCTATCCATTCCACGGTTCTATGATTCTTGCCTTGCTTTTATCTTTCATTATCCACACTTTGCCTTTGAGCGGTGTCTAGGATCTGGCCAGGACACGTTCCCAATGCACCCAGCTGACTCCTCACTGTATCCCGTGAGCTTTCCTTTATCACTGCTCAGCACGATTGCCATCTCTTCCCTTCCTTGGGACTGCAAACACCCCATTTGCTGACAGAGTGAACATCTTCTAAAGCGCCATAGAATTTGGTGAAGTTGACAAAGTCAACAGAGGCCCTGTTGAGTGAAGAAGGGTCAGTGAAGCCCTGTTGGTTTGGGAAGAGCCAACACATAGCATTTGGGTTGGGGAAGAGCCTTGTTGGGTCAGGTGGGCAGGAGCCACGTAGCCTGTCTCAGATAGCTGCTGTCCCCACGCATCTCGCCAGAGGATGAGACTGAGATGAGCTACCCCAGTGCTGAAGGCAGAGCAATGTCAGGGGGCAGTTGTGCAGTCTGGTGCCAGGAGGGTCTGCTCTTGACTTGAATGGGTTTATGAGTGCACCTGGCATGGGGTGGCAAAGTCTTCCCCAGCAGCAATTAGGAGATCAACGCCTGCCCTGGCCCTGGGAACCTGGAGAAGCGGTGGGGAGCACTGGTATCCCCCTTCGTACAGCTCCTCCTAACTGCAGCTCACACATGCACACTGCACACCCTGGGCTGGAGATGGGTGGATTCTGCCTTGAGATGAAACATCTGAGAAGCTTGCCAGTCATTTACGTGTTGTAAAATAATAACGGAGGAAGGAAAGCAAGCAACACCTTCATTTCAGCTTCTGTCCGTCTTGCACACCGATCTCCGACAGTCGGAGACGGGGCCGAATAAAACATCTGCTTAATTTGACCTGTCGACTCTTCAGGGAGAATTGTTCGCCTCCGCCGATGCGAAGGTCACCTCATTAAGAGGAGCAAGAGCCGAGTCCCTCACCTGGGGGAGGCTGGGTGACTCCAGCCTGCTGAAGGGTGACCTTTTCTCCAGGCGCGAGCCGTGCGGGAGGAGACGGGTCCTGGCACGCGTGCTTTGACCCAAATGGCAGTTAGTTTCACAGACACTTACACGTCCCGAGCAGTGGTTTTGAACTTTTCATTCTCACAAGCTTGTCAGATCTTGAAAGCTGTAAGTGCCTGTGGTGTCTCCTGCTCGCTGCTGGGACGAGCATGATGCTGGTGCGAAAACGCTCCCTCCCTCACTGGCAGGGCTCTGGGAGAGCAGGATCAGGCCTAAGATTCCCATTCACAGGAAGGTCTTGGCACATCTTGGGCCCACCACAGGCAGACCTTTCCTTCTGCAGTATGTCTGAGCGCAGCTGTATCTCAGCTCCCCAGAGAAAGGGCTGGATGTGACCCACAGTCAATGCATAGCCCATGGGGACACAGGGTGCGTGCATGGCTTCCCAGAGTGGCCCGGCTTGTGGTGCAGAGCAAAGAAGGCAGCGTAAGCCCCATGGTATGCCTGCTGGGACACTGGGTGCAAGCCTTCCTCCCACCTCCAGCACTCTTCCTCGCCCCAGCTGGGTCATAGAATCACAGAATTATAGAATGTGTTGGGTTGGAAGGGACCTCTAAAGGCCATCTAGTCCAACCCCCCTGCAGTCAGCAGGGACATCTGCAACTAGATCAGGTTGCTCAGAGCCTCATCCAGCCTGGCCTTGAAGGTCTCCAGGGATGGGGCCTCCACCCCCTCTCTGGGCAACCTGGGCCAGTGTCTCACCACCCTCAGTGTCAAGAACTTCTTCCTCATGGCTAATCTAAACCTGCCCTGCTCTAGTTGAAAACCATTGCCCCTCGTCCTGTTGCCCCATGCCCTTGCAAACAGCCCCTCCCCAGCTTTTCTGTAGCCCCTTCAGGTACTGGAAGGCTGCTATAAGATCCCTGGAGTCTGCAAAGCCCCAGCAGCTCCAAGCCCCCGTGGGCAGCAGGACACAGCGAGGCCAGCAGCAGCCTCAGCGCTGCGGGAAAGCAAATGATCCCAGTCTCCCCTGCTGCCTCGGAGGAGATATTTTTTTTTTTATTTCGCCTTTTACCTTATCACCAAGCTGGGGAAGGAGAACATCAACTGTCCTTGCCAGCGAGTGTGGCGTTCGGACTGCCGCCCTCCTCCATCAGCTGAGCAGAGCGCGTGGGCTGTGGGGTCCCCGGAGAGCTGCCCTTCCACCCCTTCCCGGAGCAGGAGGGGAGGGACGTGCCCACTTCCTCCCGCGCACTGCCCTCCACAGACCTTTAATTCTTTCTCCTCTGATGTTAATCTTGGAGGTGGTGCACAGGTCAAGTTTAATATGCTATCCTGGGGGAGTTTCATTTAGAGCCAGTGAGAGGGAGACTGGGGATTCAATTAGGGTTTCCCGTGTAGTCCGAGAGCATCACCAGCTTCAAAAGGCAGCAGGCTGTGCTCAGCAAATGCCAGTGGAGGCAGTTTCCCGCAGACCTGGCTTTTATCCACAGCTCAGCCATTACCTGCTGCTTCTCTGCCCCTCACCCCTGCCCCCCAGCACGCCCCACACACACCCCACAGCCACTGTGCTATTGCCCAGGGTCCCTGTCAGACGCCAGCCCCTACTCGCACGCCCGCCCATGCAGCCTCCTGGCCCACCTGCACGCATGAGCGCCAGCGCTCAACCCTGCACCCATGTCTGCCCATTCCTCCCCCTGCCTCAGTTTACCCAGCTGGTGCGGGGGAATCAAAAGGCATAGGCGGGTACTTATGTTCGGCTCTTCTGTGAGATCTATGGACAGGGGTAGGGGGGGATGCACAGAGGCCCCGTTTTCACAGAAGCCTTTGTTGGGGGTGTCAGGGGGATGCTGATGTCTCCAGGCAGCCATGTCCCCCCACGCAGACTGCAAGACCTCACACCATCCACTGCTTGGGCACGTGGCGGCAGCGCCGCCCATAATGCAAAAGGACAGGCAGTAAAAGACTGTGATGGGGATCATAAATATCCATTAAACCAGCTTTTAATCTATCCTGCTAACAACAGGGATGCCGGTGAGCGAGAGACAGGAGTCTGGCAGGCTGCATGCAGGGAGCAGGTGGCACGCAGACAGCGGGGCACCCCGACATCCCACCGCGGGCTCTTGCTTACCAGGGAGGGGATGAGCCATCGCTGCAGAGCAGGGAGCCAGGGGCAGTGCCCAGGGGAGGGAGGGCAAGCTGCCATGCTGCCTGCTCCAGGGAAAGAGCTCCGGCCTGGCACACAGCCCTGGGCACCGGCTGCACAAGACCTGACGTGACACCGATTCATCAGAGGGAAATACAGTCTGTGCCCAGATGAGAAGCTGAAGCCACAGCCCCTCTTTTACCAGTGTTTCTCCAGCAAAGGAGAAAGTAGGTCGAGCCTCCCCTCAGTGCTGGGGAGCCGAGACACGTCCCAGCCCTTGGAGGCTGGTGGTTCACGGGGGGAAAGACTTGGCTCCTCTTTATCATTCCCCAAAAAATACCCTGTGTAAACCACCTCACAGAATCACACAGAATCCCAGACTGGCAGGGGTTGGAAGGGACCTCTGGAGATCACCCAGTCCAACCCCTTGCCAGAGCAGAGTCACCCAGAGCAGGTGGCACAGGAACACGTTCAGGCATGTTCCCGCCTGGGGAAACCCTTTTCCAGGGAAATACCTGTCAGTGTGCTGTTGCTCATCCCCCAGTACATGGACCTGGCTCTTGCATCCATCTTGTCCTGCTCTCCAGGGACAAAAGACTCTTCTTGGAGTTCCTCTGGGTAACAAGGGCATCCTCTTCCCTAACTCCTATTGATGAGTTTCTCTCCACTTTGTGTACAATGTCTTCACCTTCCTCCCTGCCAGCGCTGCCATTCACTATTTATGGCTGTACAGCATGGAGCAGGTCACATCTGATGTCCTTCCTCTGGTTTCAGCATAGGACAAAGTGCCCCTGGATGGCTGCTGCCTCTGTCGCGATGCTCTTTGCTGGAGCCAGAGCCAGCTGCAAGATGGCAGTTCCGTCCCCTGGGGACCTGGGGTCTTCCCAGTGCAGAATTTTCCACAACATACAAATTTGGGGGGCAGGGGGGGAAATTCCACTCAGAAATATCAAAATGTTTAGCTGGGTTTTGATGCTGCTGAATCATTAAACAGTAAAACGCTAGATAGAATAGAAATGTAGATTTGAAGTAATGCGATAATATAAAAGCCCAAATGGAATGAAACCAAATGATAATGTCAAATTGAAATGTTCATCTCTCATTGGAAAGAATCCTTTTGACGTTATTGAAACAAAATGTGAAAGTTGAAATCATTTGGTTTGACACTTCTCCATAGAAAAAAATTCATCAGGATCGACATGTTCCCAGGAGATGTTCAGATTTTAAAAGCTGCTCTGCTGGAAAAATGTTGCCAGACGGAAATAAGACAGAGCAAAGGAGCTGGTTTCTCCCTCTGCCCCCTCTCTGAGACGGGGGTTTCACACAAAGGGAAGGTTAATGCAAGGGGTGCTTGAAGGGATCAGGTTCTGCCCTTGAGTCCGCTCCTTTACCAGCCTGTTCCCTGGCTCCATGCCCAGGGAGAGGGTCTGGCAGCGTCACCCCGCACCATCCCTGCCTGCACCACGCCAGCCAGGGACTTGTATTTTACCCTGCTTCTCCTGTCCGTGTCTTTCACCCTTCCTTATCGCTGGCAGCAAGCGGTGGCAGCAGCAGCGTGGCGGGTCATGCGGGAGGTTGTTCTGCAGCAGCAGAACTGGTGCTCTGGGATTTCACAGCCCATCGACTTGCCCAGTCCTGTCTCTCAGCGTTTTTCTATTTATTTTTTTTCCACAACCCCTCGTGAGTCTGCCACACCTGCCAGAGCGAGACTTGCTCCGAGACACTGACCTGGATGGTTTGCACCCCCCTGGCACTTTCTGGCTTGACCGGTGTGGAGGGGAGCGGTGAGGGATGCCACAAGGCAGCGATGGCCCAGCGATACGTGACATCCACCCCTCTCTGCACAGGCTTTGATAACGTGGCATCTGCTGCCAGAAAAAGCTGCCCTTGAGGTGCACAGAGCCAGGATCACTGCCCCAAACCCCCCTCCCTTGACATTACCTCTACCCTGTCCTGGAGGAGCAGGTACCACCATCCTCTTGAGCTGGTCTGAGCCCCCTGCTCCCCCCACCGCATTACCAGCTCTCCAGGGCTTTCCCAGGCTGGCAGGGGCAGGCAGGAGACGCGGCAGTGACAGCATCGCTTGGGCAGCAAGTGCCAGCAGCAGAGCGCAGCTCCACAACAACAGCAAAGCCGTCCTCTCAGCAGGGGTGGATGCCCAGAAAACCCAGCACAGGCCAGGTTTTCTGCCTCTGCTGGGTGAGAGCAGGATGCAGCTGGGGCCAAACCTCCCTCCTGGCTTGGTCCCTCCTCTCCAGGCTGCAGAGCTCGCCACGGCGGGGCTGGTGCTAATGAAGATTTCCTGGAGCGCTTGCTTAGCAGAAAATGATTGGTTACACCCGAGCTCGTAATTAAAAAAAAAGAGAGCGAGTGCACTAATGGGTATTTATTTGACTGTTACCTTGTCATGTATTTATCGATGCAGATAAATTCAAAATCATTAAATGCTTTACGGGGCCTGACAATTTACAGCCCCTGTCAGGGCTCCGCGCCCTGCCTCTGCGGCGGTGGAGCAGCACAGTGTGGTGGCACAGCCGCGGGAGGGGACGGATCCCAGGTCCCCCCAACCTTGGCATGGGGTCAGGAGCCAGCCAGGGCATGTGAAGTCGGGGGGGGATGCAGCCCAAGACTAACTGTGGGGTGTAAAAAGCCGCTGAGGCAACGCTGTGTCACACTCTCTGCTCTGCAGGGATGTGCAGCAACAGCGACAGGTCTCTGCTCGGGGCTGGAGGCGCAGCCTGCGTATGATGGGCACCATCCGGGCTACGTGGTGTGTAGGTGGTGATGTGGGTTCCACACATGATCCACTGTATCCCCCCATCCCTGTCTCGGACACCCCTGTGTGGATGACAGCCCTGAGCAGTCAGGGATGCCTTGGGGATAAGGTAGAGCTGAAATAATTTGTTATCTCTACGTGCAAGCAGAAAACTCCAGCCAAGCACACAGGAACTGCCTGGCATTGCTCAGAGGTCAAATATGAGCCATCATAACCACAGCACAATGGAGCTCTTCCTCTGCCTTCTTCCATGGAGTGTAAACCCCTTTCAATGCCTCCCCATCACAGAGCCGATGAAGACAGCGGTGGATGAAGGAAGGATGAACATTTTTCTCGGTTCTGTACCAAGCGGCAGGGGCAGCCCAGAGTAGCCACAAATCTCAGGAGAGCATCTCTCTAGAGACTTATCAGGTGTGCAGGGGGAGACAGGGACATCTCTTGACTCAGTGTTTGCATAGCAACAAGGCCCTGCCTTCATGCTGATTATGCAGCCCCTAATTACCTTATTATTCCCATTAGCCGAGGTGGGGAGCCCCCTCCTCTCGATGCACCCGCCGGCAGCCTGGGCCCCAACCTGAGTGTGGGCATCCCAGTGCTCCGATTGCCTGTCACCAGTGTTTTATAGACACATACAGCAGCGCCGGTGTGTGGCAGCCCCTGAGCCAGCACAGCCTCCTGCCCCGTAACCCCAGCTCCGTCCTTGGCACCCAGAGCGTGCACCCACGGGCACAGAATCATCTGCCTGTGCGGAATTGGGTGCGTGTGCTGGGTGTGTGTGCATGCCTGTGAACACATTCTCCGTGTGTGCCTGCATGCACAGTGCAGCAGCTCTCCCCCTGTGTCCCTTGGGATTTTTCAGGGAGACGGTTTTCCCTAGAGAAGAGATGCTCACTCTGGGGAGCGGCTGTTCCCCCCAGGATCCTGCAGCTCAGAGCAGAGTAAGCAGCAGCAGCCCTGGTCCAGGGCAGGGATACAGGCACTGCGGCACCCATCCTGCCTGCTGCCTGGCCGCCGCGTCCCCATGGCCCAAACTTGTTCCTGGAACCGGGTCGGACTGGCATCGCTTCCGATGCAGAGAGATTACCTGCCTCTCCGCAGCTCTGTCCTCTACCCAAACTTGGCATGGCAGGGAGGATCCCAGCTCCCTGCGCTCAGACCTGCTTCTCATTGCAGCAGGGCCCTCCAAGGGGAACGGGTCCAGCGGAGGGCCACAAAGATGATCAGAGGGCTGGAGCCCCTCTGCTGTGAGGACAGGCTGAGAGAGTTGGGGGGGTTCAGCCTGGAGAAAAGAAGGCTCTGGGGAGACCTTAGAGCCCCTTCCAGTCCCTGAAGGGGGCCTACAGGAAAGCTGGGGAGGGACTCTTCATCAGGGAATGTAATGACAGGACACGGGGTGATGGTTTCAAATTGAAAGAAGGTAGATTTAGATGAGATATTAGGAAGAAATTGTTTGCTGTGAGGGTGGTGAGCCCCTGGCCCAGGTTGCCCAGAGAAGCTGTGGCTGCCCCATCCCTGGAGGGGTTCAAGGCCAGGTTGGACGGGGCTTTGAGCAACCTGGTCTGGTGGAAGGTGTACTTGCCCAGGGCAGGGGGGTTGGAAATAGATCATCTTTAAGGTCCCTTCCAACCCAAACCATTCTATGATTCTGTGATTCCATAATCTTGGTCTCCGCCATCATTCACCATGGGGAACCGTTGGGCTGGCATCGGCATGGGGGTGAGCACAGCTGGTACTGCTGCAGGCTGGCCCCAGGCACCGCTGGGACAAACCTCTGCCTGAGCACCCTGCCCTGACCGCATTCCGCAGGCTGCCAGCCTGGCAGGCAGGAGCACAGCCTGTCCCCTGCCCACCAGCGCAGTGGAGGAGGCTCCATGCTCAGTGTTACCCGAAGGACGAGAGCCATGGGCAGCACCCAGACCTGCTGGGGGGGCTGAGCCTCCTCCCAGCACCCACAGGGGATGCTGCGCTGGTGGGTGCGGTGTGGGCTTGGAGAAGGGCTCTGCCAGAGCCACTCTCATTGTGCTCGGAGTAGGCGGTGTGGCAGCTCGGACGGCAGCATTGTTTGGGAGAGAAAAGGCAAGAACTGGGGCTGTGTGCGTAAGTAGGTCACACGCGAAGCTGGAGACGAGGCCACAGCCACAGACTGTAAATGCAGGAGGGAGAACAGAGGGGATGGGGGGGTGGGGGTGTCTGGAGGTGGACAGTGAGAGAGCAGGGGGGTCCTCACAGACAGGTGTGCAGGACCATGTCCTTATGCGCTGTGTGAAGGCACAGAGGTTTCTCTGCTGTATTTCTTGCATCTTAACTTTTCTCTCCATTGCTACCCTTGCAGCGTGGGATACAAAGTCCTGTCCTGACCTCCTTGCCCAGCACATCCCAGTATCAGAGCTCTTGCCTGCTGGGATCGATGTGTGGAGGATGCTCACAGCTATGAAGCCTCTAGCTGTTCGCACTGCTGGGTGCATAACAGTCTTTATCCTCATGACAGCCACCAGTCATAAAATTTTACTGCGACATGGAATTGCACCAGGGCTGGGGGCAGAGAAGCAGCTCAGCCACCACGATTATGGCGAAACATGTCCTTCCCTCGCTGGGCAGGCCTTGTGCCCCCTGTTAGGCTGGAGAAGCCAAGGTGACCCCCAGGACAGCCCATCGCGGTGGGAGTGCATGCAGGTGCTTCCTTCCCGCCACATCCCAGGCCGGTCCTGTAGCCACGAATGGGTGATGGGCAACGAGCACAGCATCACGACGTGGGACCCACGCCAGAAACACCCCATCCGACAGGAGGGTTGGAGAACCGCTTCCCTGCTGCCTCCCATGGCAGCACCTGATGCTTCAGCACATGGTTAAACCCTGCATCCCGCAGCCTAGTGGGTTGTGAAATGCCGAACACAGGCGGAAAATGTCTTCCTGGCCCCTGCGGTGATCAGCTGGTGCCCCTAGGCAGGAGGCGCAATTAACCTTCTCTTGACAAGAATAACTACCAATGTTATTATTGATCATAAAATTATCCAGCCCTTTTCAAGCCACAGCCACAGGGTTGGAGTGGAGGTGGCATGGCATGGGAACAGAGCGTGCAGAAAGGAAGATGTAGCATATGCAGCATCCCAGCAGGCTCTGGGGCACGTGGAGGAGTGCTGGGAGATGTCTCCACAACCTCCCACCCTCACACCCTCTGGTGCTGCGACTCCCCACGCCTTGCAATGGTCTGGCCCAGGGTGATGCGTGAGCTGAGACACATTAAAAGACAGCAGGAATTAGGAAATGGCCAAAAGGAGCCTTGAAAAAGATTAAAATTGAATATGAAATGAGGTAAAGCCACAAAGTCAAGAAAAAAAATCCCTGATTTAATCCACTGCTCTCCGTACTGGGCAATACAGCACAAAGGAAAGGTGAGGCTTGGTGTTTCAGAAGCTACGCTTGATTCCAGGTCGTGCGCCAGGCACGGCAGTGAATTATAGATAAACGGGAAGCTTCCTAATTCCAAACCTGTCACCTCATACACATCTCATCCCATATGTGGATATGAACCCAGCACAGGTCACTCCAGGGTGAATCAGGGTGAATCACGTCGGCCTGTCCTCACCATAGCCAGCCCCACGCAAGACACGGTGCGCCCACAGCCTGAGGGGGTCTGGCTGCAAGCGGGGTCACCCCAGACATCCCAGGGGTGTGTAACAAGGACAGGGTGTTGTCCCTTGGCATCTGGAGTGAAACCGCTGCAAACAGTTTAATCGCTGTGTAATTATGTCAAAACATTGGTTGCTCACTGAGCGACTTCTGCAGAAAGCCAGTCTGGGGAAAGTCTTTCCCTTTTTTGTAGCGGAAACCAAGAAACTGGAAATTCTCAGGGTAAAAAATGTTTATGCTCCTGGTTGGGAAAATCAGGCTTTGACTGTTGGAAAGCCAGGAATTTTCACCATGTTCTGTCCTGACAGCTTTTGTTGGGGGTTTTTCATTTATGAAAGGGTTTGGCAGGGAGGGGGGAATCTGATGGCAATGCAGGGAAAGGGGAGAAAAAGATTTCTTCACAAAATTTGCAATGGAAAATAACCAGCGATTTTTTTTTCTTTTAATTTTTTTATCTGCCTCCTTTGAACCCCCCTGCTGTAGGGGGCTACTGTGGCCTGACACCTTGCACCCGGCGTGCGGGGGCTTGTCCATGGGACAGAGCACAGATGGGGATGCCCTGGCCCCCCACCCCTTCCTCTCTGCAGAGCTGGGGCTGTTGGCAGCAGCGGCTGCCAGTGCTAACCCAGATTCCAGGGGCGTCACGCTGCTGCGGCTGCTAAATTGGCAGCATGTAAGAGGCATGTCACCTGGGTGACAGGGTGTCTCTGACTGAGCGAGTGTTTGAATACACTGCGCCATGTGCTAAATACTCCCATCATTACGACTGAGCTGGAGAAACAGAGCAGGGAAGTTCCCTGCGGTATTCGGAGCAAGGATGGAGGATGGATTTGCAGAGTGCAGGGGACAGTGAGCATCCTCCTCACACGAGTGCCTGGTGACAGTGGCCAGTGCCCTGCTGTCCCCATCCTCAAACCCTCCTGGCCTTTGGAAGCAGAGAGCTGGCAGCATCGCTTGCTGGATGGAGGTTGGGCATCTCTCCAGGAGCATGCCCTTGCTCTCTCGACCATTGCCAAACTCCCAGAGGCTGGTGGAAGAGATAGTTATCTTCTGCTGAGGGCAAATGAGGGAGCAATTAATTGCCCCTTTTCTTTAGAAATAACTGAGAAACCACAGACCAAGGCTGGAGTCAGAGCCGGGCCGTGCGGTCAGAGGGGTTTCCCCGGGGGAACGCAGATGGGAGGCAGTAGGAGCCATGTGTCTCTACGAGTCAGACACAGACGGAGAAGGTAATGGGGAAGCCAAGGAGACAGTCACAAGCACGCTGGAAATCTGCCCCTGGGGATGGTGCTTTGGGCAGCACAGTGGAGACTGGGGCTCATTATGGAGAAGCTTCTTCCCACCACCCCAGCCCCTTGTAAACATGCAACAAAAAAACATTTTTTGCATGGGAGCCCTTTGCCCTCCATGGGGCAAGAAGCAGGTGAAGGTCCACATCAGCTGGGAAGGTCGGTGCTGGGTGGGCTTTACAGTCAGTGGCTGCTCGTGGGCATCATGCACACACAACTCCATGTGGGGTCCCCCATGCACACCTTCACCAGAGGCGTGGAGGCTTCACTGTGGGTGTACAAGCACCAGTGTTGGTTGCACCAGCCCTGTCCTGCCACTTCATGAGGGAAACAGCGCCCACTGCTCCCCTTCTCCTCTCTCACACTGAAACTCTTTCAAGCCTCTTGCAGGGGCCCTTCCCCACTCTCCCTGCCAAAGGGTGGCCATTCATCCTGCTTGTGAAGATCTCCCTGCAGTGGATCCATCACAGAATCCCAGAATCCCAGACTGGCAGGGGTTGGAAGGGACCTCTGGAGATCATTCCGTCCAACCCCCTGCCAGAGCAGGGTCACCCAGAGCAGGGGGCACAGGAATGCGTCCAGGCGGGTTTGGAATGTCTCCAGAGACGGAGACTCCACCACCTCTCTGGGCAGCCTATGCCAGGGCTCTGACACCCTCACAGGAAAGAAGTTCCTCCTCATGTTGAGATGGAACTTCCTATGTTCAAATTTGTGCCCGTTACCTCTTGTCCTGTCGCTGGGCACCACTGAAAAGAGCTTGGCCCCATCCTCCTGACACCCACCCTTTAAGTATTTAGAAGCGTTGATAAGATCCCCCCTCCGTCATCTTTTTTCCAGGCTGAAAAGACCCAAATCCCTCAGCCTTTCTTCATAAAAGAGACGTTCTGGTCCCCTCATCATCTCAGTAGCCCTTTGCTGGCCCCACTCCAGCAGTTCCCTGTCCTTCTTGAACTGGCTCCCTCCTCTCTGCCAGGCAGACGTGGGCTCACACCAGCACAAGAGCCCAGCCCTCAGCCCCTCGCCCATGTTCCCAGTCCCATTACACACAGGTCAGGCAGCTGGGTTGTCTGGGTCAAGTAAGTGACCCACGTTGCAGGACAGCAGATCTGCAGGTCTGCAAGGGGACAGGCTGGGACACCCCAGCTGGCCAGAAGCCCTGCGCTGGAGCAGCACCATTGAAGCGCGTAATTTGTGCTCTGCCCAGTCAGGTTTCCAGCCTTGGCACAGACGCTGCTGCTGGACAACAGGCCGTTTCCAGGTGTGAGGAGGTGGCTTCAACCGTGCTCTTCTGGGTCTGAAAAACACGGGCCGGGTCCTGGGTGTGTTTCTACTGCAGCTGAGCTCCAGCCCCTCTCCCAGCCCAGCTAAAGGCTGTAGGAGAGAGAGAGACCAAGCAAGAGGCTCACAGATGTGTATTCTGCTCATTGCTCACAAATACTAATGGCCCAGAGTTATTAATATTGCCACTGTAGTCATATCTGGGTAATTACTGCCATTAACCACCAGCAGAACTATTGAGTTCCCCTAATCAGTGCATTATAATAATTGGGACCAAGTGTTTTATAGATCTGGACACTAATTCCTTCCCCACACCTCTCCCTCCCTGGGAGCTGCTCCTCCCTGCTCAGCTGTGAGCCATCTCCAGGCCCGGGGGGCTTCTCCCTGCCACCGGCTGCTGGGGACCTCCTGCGACCCAAGTGCCGTAGGGTGGATGACAGCTTGTGCAGGGATGTCCCATGTCTCTCTCCGATGGGAAATCATGGCCGTAGGCAATTTGGGTGTCTAGGTGCTCCCTGCTCTGTGCTTGGGCTGTCACTAACAGACCTGTGGGGCTGTGAAGGTGAAGGTGGGTCTACAAGCAGGGCTTGCAGGAGGGGAGATGGGCCCAGGACCTGCACGTGTGGTGCAGCGATACCACAGCTCCCCCGTACCGGGAGGCAGCAGGGCTGGAGGGAGTGCTTTGGCTGTTCGTATTCTGCGGGGACAGAAATCTGGTGTGGGTGAAATTAATTGCACAGTCTGCTATTTACACCCATTTCCTCTTGCTCTGGAAAGCTCTTTGCTACTGCAGCCATCTGGACCTTGGAGCCTAAACCCGCCTTGGCCCAGAGCTGTTCAGGTAGTGATTCAACGAGTTGCATCAGGCAAGCGCCTTCTCCTCCGCGCCCCAGGATGCGCCGAGCCGAGCAGGCAGCTGCCTCCGCATGTCCGCTGCCCATCTTCAGCATGGACGGGAGGGCTCCTGCCTTGCCCAGCGTTTTGGGAGGGAGGTCAGACAGGGCCACCTCCTTTCCCAGCTCCGCTTTCTCCAAGCACCGGCAAGCCCTCATCCTCCCTCAGTGGTGCCCGGGGCAGGCAGAGCCAGGCTGGCTCCGAAATCAGCAGACAGGCGTCTGTCCTTTGGGCCAGATCTGGGGGACAAAGTCGGTCCCCAACTGACCCCTGGCAGGGAGGGCTGGAGTCTGCGGGCAGAGAGGGTCTGCAGCCCCCAAGACACCTTTGTCCCTGGCTAGAGCAAAGCAACAGATCTGTGACTCGTTTGTGACTGGGAAAGCACAACCATATGTAATTTAGAGCCGGCCTGTGAATGAAAATCCCTGGAAATGCTAATAAATCACAAAAACAGGGGGAGGAATTCTTGGGGGGTGGGGTGGAGGTTAAACAAAAGGTTTTGTTGAGACCAACCCAATGCATTTTCTTCCAACCGCAGCCATTTCACAGAATTTTTTTGATGTTTAGAAAAATAAAATTAAGGGAAACTTTGAAACAAAGTCATTTGGAAGAGAAAAAAAATCAAAACATTTCACTCTGAAAATGCTGAAATGAAATGTTTTGATCTTTTGGGTTTTTTTTTTCTTCCAAACAAACCGTTCAGCAGAATTGACATACTCTTCCAGAACCTTTTTGTGTTGTCAAATCTGAAATTTTTTATTTTTATTTTTTTTACAAAAAAAAAAAAAAAAGCCCTCTCGGCTCTAGCCAGCCAGAGAGGCGAGTTCCCAGCAGGCGAAGAGATGTGCTGTATCCTCAGTGGGAGCTCCCTGGTGTTTTTGGGGGGACCCATACGTGGCTGTGAGTCCTGAGGAGAGTGGTTCCCCCCTGGGGGGCAGAGGGCAGTGCCGGAGCCGTGCTGGAGCAGAGCTCATCCTCCGGCACTCTCCCCCTCAAGGGGACATGAGGGAACGAGGGACGGTGCTGCGAAGGGGAGTGTGTGGCCTCGTCACCCTGGGAAGGGGGAGCCAGGTGAGAGCTGCTCCCCTGGCCCCCCGGGATCCGGCAGGTGAGAGAACGGAGAGATGCAATCAATAGTGCTAATTGCAAAGGCAATGTCTAGCAGAAATAAGATGGTTATTCTGCATCACTGGACACTCTTACAATCAAATTGTCCACAGACAATTAGCTGAGCAGGAGAAATAGGAATTAGATTTCTAATTATTCTGCTAGTGAAAGGTGTTTCGGAGCACTTGGAGGACTGGAGGAGGGAGAGGTTTGTGTCTTTGCTGGGCTTCAGGAGCTGCAGTCCCTGCTGCCATTCCCAGAGGGTTAGCCGAGGCAGGGAACGAGGACTGCAGCTGGGAAGTACAGACGGCTTCTTGGGAGGCTTTGGCCAGTGCTTATTTTTCACGGCTGGGTTATTTATTTCTTTTATTCAGCCGCCTGCATGACTGAGCAGGCAGCACTCTACGCTTCTCCCCAGGCACTCGCACACTGGCAGCGTGCTCTCGCAGACCCTTGGGTACCTCTCTCCCAGCCCCATCCCGGACCGAGGACATCTCCTACCCATCGCCCACCCTGCCGAGAGACCACCTGCATCCCCCAGTGTGCTCCCAACAACACCATCCCCATGTAACGAGGCAATGGGGCAGGCAAACAGGACCCGAGCTCCTGGTCCCAAAGACCCATCCTGTGACTCCTCGGCGAGCCCACGTCCTGCTAGACAGCATGTTGAGAAAGACGGGGGAGGGAGCGCTAGGATTTTTCTGTTTGTTATTAATGTTCATGTTGACTCACACTGGTGGGTGTCATACGACTCGAGGGAGTCTCCTGATGCTGCAAGTCCTGGGGCTGCATCGTGAGGACAACGGGAAGTCCTTCCGCCTCTGCTGCCTGAGCTGGCGAGGAGCAGTCATGGCATCCCTGGTGCCTACAGGGTCTGGCTGGTTTGGAGGGTTGTCTTGGACCATAGAGGTCCTTACATCCACTCCAACGTGGTGGTTGCCCTCCAGTTGCATTCTTATTCGGCAAGTGGGTATGGTGTAGCTGCAGCATCCCAGGCGGGCCATAACCCTCCTGTAGGTGTAACATCTGATGGCAACACACTGTCCTTGTGCAGCAAAAGTCGAAGGCGGTGGGAAAAGACCTGCTAGGTTTTGTTAGTCGCCAGTGCAGAGAGCAAGGAGCTCTAAGAGCAGTTTCACTTTCTTCCATCTCTCAGCATAAGTCCATCATCCAGCTGCTAATCACCACAGAGAGGAGGGTCCTGAGCAGTGCTGGGGGGAATTTCTGAGGGGCTTTCCCCGTCTGCTTTTCCACATCCCCACAGCCTACTGGAGCGTGCTGGGTTCAAGCACCCTGGCCCTGCCAGGAGAGCAGGGCTGGCACGAGCATGGTGCAGCTCAGTGGGGCACCCCACAGGGACCCTTCTCTCCTGACCCACTGTCACTTTTGGATCCAGCATCCTCACAGGTACAGAGATAATTCCAACCACTCTCCCTTGGGATGCTGCAGAGAGCAGAGCCACCAGCATCCCTTCCCTTTCTAGCAGCAGGAACAGTGAAGGAAGGTATGTTGCTGCCTTGGACCCACTGTCACAGGTGAAGCATCAATCATCTGCAGACAGAAGCCATCTTGACCTCTCCTGCCTTACCACTGGAGAGGTGTTGTCCCAGGGGAAGACCTGGAACAGCCTGCGTCAAAATGCTGGCAACCTGATTTAGTGGTCAGGTCCCTGAACGTGGAGCATGCCTGGTCCCTGCTGCACCCTGGAGCTGAACACTTCCATCTGAGCAGCCTAACTGTAAAAAAAAAAGAATCTAAGTCACCTCAGAGAGTGTGTGGCTGCTGGTCAGCATGTTCTCACTATCCATTGGTTTGGTCTCAGCAGAGACCACCAAGGTTTTTTCTCATGTTGAAGGCTGGATGTCACAGAATCATAGAATCGTAGAATGTGTTGGGTTGGAAGGGACCTCTAAAGGCCATCTAGTCCAACCCCCCTGCAGTCAGCAGGGACATCTGCAACTAGATCAGGTNCCCCCAACTCTCTCAGCCTGTCCTCACAGCAGAGGGGCTCCAGCCCTCGGATCATCTTTGTGGCCTCCTCTGGCCCCGCTCCAACAGGTCCATGTCCTTCTTGTGCTAAGGATGTCCTGCATCCTGACCAGGAACCACCCTCCATGGGAGGCCCCCAGCTCAGACCCGCCGCCACACTGCCCACGCTGCGCACACCACCCACACCACCCACACTGCCCATGCTGCCCACGTTGCCCAAGCTGCCCACGCCACCCTCGCCGGGGCTGGCTGAGCAGGGGCGGAGGGTCCACAGCATGGGCAGCACGGCAACAGCTCCCTGCCTGCCACGGCAGAGACTGGTGCAGCTTTGTCTGGTGCTTTTGAAAAGATCAGCCCCAGGTGCCGAGGCTGCCGTGGGAATACAGGCAAATATAGCCACACAGATGTATATTCTTATGCGCGCGCGCACACACACACGTCTATGACTCCCCTTTGCCTCTGAGTCACCGGTGTTAGAAACCTTCTCTGCCAAGAGTCTTCTGAGAAATATTCCCCCCCTCTCTCTCTGTTTCTCCCTCTCTCTCTCTTGCATACGGGCTAATTTTATCTTCTGTCTTTCATCTACCACTCCTGACAAAAAAGAGATTTTCACAGATTTTGCTAGTGCTCACCAGCTCTAAAAGCTTTCATCTCCCTCCGACGATGAGTGCATGTCATCTGCTCGCTCCAAATTACAGCAGAGGCCTTCACACTCAATCGGAGCATTTTCTGCCTAATTTCCCAGGCAGCAAGATTAAGTATGGGCTCGAGGCTTGTCTGGCGTGATCCGCAGAGCAACCCACCTCCCGCCTCCCAGGGCTGGCCCCGGGGAAGCCAGGAGCACACCTCGCCCTGCCTTCTCCAATGTGCAGTCTTAAAAGGAGATGTGCAAAAGTGGTATCTCCAGAAGGCAATTCCTGACCCCCACACCGGAGGGGGATGCCTGAGCAGGGAGTCTGACAGTGTGCGCAGAGCCCTAAGGTCTGCCTGTCCGAACGAGGTGTGAGAGCAGCTCTGAGCACTGCAGGTTCAGAAAGCCTCACTGCACCAAACCCACCCTGGCAGAGGCTGCTGCAAGTCCCAGAGGCAACAGCAGCTTTTCTGCGCAATACTCAGGTTGTTGTTGGCAGCGGCAGAGAAAGGGGAGCAGCAGATGAGGGGTTAGCTCTCCACTATCACCACTGGAGGGTTTTCACGGGGCACAGCCGGATCAGCAGGTCACAGGTGGGAGTTAAATGCCACCCTGCCCTCACAGCAGAGTCCCCTCCCTGCGTCTCCTCTCTGCAAGGCTTTACCAGGACGGACACGGGCTGGAGACAGGATGGGCTGTGCAAGCAGAGCCCCGAGCAGGGATCAGCCGGTACCCGGGGCATCACTGTGGGTCCCCAAATCCTGCCGGCTCTTTCCCATTCCTGGTAGGTGTCCGACACTGCCAGGCCAGTCCCTGTCCTCTCTGCCTCCAGTGCTCCCTCCTGCACTGCAGAGCATCTCCCCGGTGCGGGCACACTGTTGGCCCAGGTCTGACCTCCCCTAGGGAAGAGCACTGTCCCTGGGCACCAGAGACGGCAGTTCACTGGGTCCCGCCAAGCGGGAAGGATGCTGTGGTCAGCATGCCCAGGCTTTTTTCTGGCAGAGAGGATTGTGTGGGTTTTGGGGCATTCGTCAATGTTTCCAACACAATAACTTGTGTCAAGATCGTTTCATAACAAAACTGCACTGAGGCACTGGCTGCAGGGGTGACTGAGGACCAGGAGGACTAAGAAGACCTTTCCCCCTCCCCATGCAGTGATCTGCACATGGCCAAGGTCTGACTTTTCTCCCCATGTCCCCATGGTCCAGTGGCTGAATTTGGGCATCCCTTTGCAGTGCCAGGGCATTTCAGCTCACCCCCTCCCTGCCTCCCCCAGCACTCCCTGCCCAGTCAGGTGAAACTAAGGTGAAACTATTCATTTATTTTTTGCAACCTCTCCCCCATTCAGCCATGCTGTTGGCAAAGAGATACCTCTCCCAGGCAAGGAGTTTACCCCAGACCACCATTTTCTGACACAGCAGTTCTGACAGCAGTTTCCAGGCCGTTGACGTTGTCTCTGGGTGTTTCTCAGCCACACCTCGGCTCTGGTTACTGCCAGGGTGAGAGCTGTGGTGTCCACACCAGGACACGCCAGCTGCTTCCCAACAGCCACCCTACTTCTCCCCCGGCAGGTTTTCCCTGGGGCACAGCCCTGGGCTACCACACGAATGTGGTGGTGGAGGCACACTTTGTTCCTTAAAAGTGATCCAATTTTTGAGCAAGGCTGAAAAGGGATGTCGCGTAACATGGTCAGGCAGCTCCAGCCCAGGGACAGCCCACCCTTCTGCCCACACTAACCACCCCTTGCAATTCCCCACCCAACACCCTTCATCCTGCCCCACAGCTGATGTGGTCTGATCCCATCTCTTCAGACTTCAAATCGCATCTGCTCCCAGGGCACATATTTGAGGCTGCAAGGCAAGTGGTGTGTGCTGGGGCGAGGGCACACTCCCAGCGCAGACCCAAGACTGCCAGGCAAGGATCCCTCTCCCACCAGGACTGGGGTGGCGTGGGGAGCCAGCATCTCCTCTCTCATCTCCTGGCAGGCAGAGCACGAGCTGAGATGGAGTGAGGAGCAGACGGCATGATTAGCTCTGCTCAAAAAGGTCAAAACACTTATCAGACATGAACGGCAAAGCTAAAAATACACTCAGCACCTCCCTGGCAATTCTCTCACAGGGAAGTGACAGCCATGGCTGGTGGGGAAGGGGGTGTGGGATGTTACTGCATTCCTGGATGGGTGCCTGGGTCAGCCAGGGGGGCCTTCCCCCTTCTCCCATCCTTCTGTGTGACTAGGGAAGGGCAGAGTGACATCGCCACCAGAGGCATTAGAGATGCTCTGGTGGTGAATGGCATGGGTGGGATAAGGCAGGAGCAGGCTGATGCTGCAGCCTGGAAAGCCAGGCTGAAAGTCAGGCTCTGGAGGAGGTGGTGGGGAAACTGCACCAGAGCTGAGACATCAGGGACCAGCAGGACAGAGGGAAGAACAAGGAGGTAACAAGAGTCCATGGGTGTTACAGGTGGGGAGCTGGAGACATGAGACATGCTCCCTTAGCAAAGAGCCAGTGCGATGACCCCACTGCAGCCTGCTGCTCTCGCTCTCAGGGACCCCTCACAGCCAGCCAGGCTGCAGGATGTTCAGACAGGGTGCATTTTCCCCTGGTGCTCCTGGTCACACTCAGACAAGCAGGAGACATACCCCATGGCCACATATCGGGGAGGACACACGGCACACACTCACCAGGCACTGCAGTCCCACTGGGGCACAAGCACTTGTACAGCCAACAGAACTGCAGAGGGTCCCACCGCCTCCTGAGGACAAAGCTCCCGGAGAAGAAGAGGTGACATTCATCACTAGGACCTCCTGCCTTGATACAGGCACCATCTGCCCCAAGCCCCTCAGAGATGTATTTGAAGCTTACCACCATGGTGCAGCAAATACATCTACTAACACCTCTGGAGCTGCCCTGCCTGGGCCATTCTCAAAGCTGCGATGGGAAATTCTCAATGACGTTGCAACTCTTGGTCCTATTTTTTGCTTGAGGTGGGAGCGTGCTTGTTCACATCTCTCTGTGCCGCTTTTGTGCCTCTTTGAGCACAGCTCTTTCCACCTCGGCTCCTCCCTCAGCCCAGCACTACAGCCTGGGAAGAGCCCCAGAAATGAATGGCTCCTCCGAGCACCTTGAGCAACTTGGCTTCCCAGTCCTACCAAAGAGGGTGCAAAACCTGCTGACCTCACGGGCAAAACTCAGTTCTGCCTCTTGGATTTCATATTTAAGGTTTTATTGCTGGCAGAGACTGAGAAGAGGCAGCGTAGGCTGTGGTCAGAGGGCTCTTGGGTTGCTCTGGGCTAGCACGCTACTCCCTGGCTCCTGTGGTCACAGGGAGCCCAGCCCAAGACCCGAGGCCATCCCTCCACCATCGATTCCCATGGTGGAGATGCCCTGGGTGGGACTGAGGGATGAGAAAGTGGTACTTTCCAACCGAAGTTGTTCCAGCCCAGCCCGTGGGAACACACAGCGTGGGAAAGCCATGGGACACCGGTGTGATAGTAGGGATGGGGACCCAGCCGGGATGTGAGCAGCTTCCCCGCATGAATCGGGGCTGCACCAGCACAGTCTGCGGTGACAGTGAGGAGAAATGACAGTGCCAATTTGAAGCAGGGCTCCTGAACACTGTCACTGCCAATTGCTGTCACCACAGAGCCTCCAAGACCTCACCTGGGCGATGTTTAAGCTCCTGGTCTCCTCGTCTCATTAGGAGCGGTTACCATCATTATCACTGCACTGAGCAGGCAAACACTGGCCCCACAGCAGACCCCGCTGCAGGGACGAGTTGCTGGAGGAGAAGAGCTGCATGCCGCAGGGTCTCGAGCCATCTCAGGATTTCCTGGGGTGCTCAGGCAGCAGGGACCAGCCCCAAAAGCTTTGTGCTATCCTGGGCTACAATACAATGAAATGGGGTCAGCTGCCCCCATCAAGGCCAGCAGTGGCCCTGCTTTCCTCCACCTGGTGCCCAGTTCATCAGTTCCTCTGGTGGATCAATGCGTGTCTGGTGGAGAACAGTGCAGCCTGCCTCCACGTTCCACTGACATGGGGCTGCGTCGTGTCCCTGACAGCGCAGCCTGGGCTCTGCCTGCCACTGCATCCTATCCAGCTGCAGACCTGCAGCTGGGAGGTGGGCATCACTGCTCCCTGCTCCATCAGGTGTTGCCATCGTCTAGGAGCTGTGGAGCCCTGATCATGCCTGGGACAGGAGGGACTGGCAAAGGGACTCCCCAGGGACCCGAAACCAGACCCCAAGCTCTGCTGTGCCCAGGGGCTGGTTCTTGTGCCCTTGTGCCCTAGAATAGATCTTGTTTGCTCTTACACACACCACTCGCCTTGTGCCCTGGTTGTGCAGGGGACACAAGGACCCCACTGTGTTGTCCCTTTGCTCATCTCCAGAGAGAAAAGCAGAGGTGCTTACCGCTTCACCTCCACTTTACCCTCCCTTTAGACGAGGGCTTTTAATTTCCTTTCAGGGCCAGAGCAGCAAACACTAAATGATGCCAGATCCCTCGGTGCAAAGCCAGAGGATCCCCCAGCCTCTGGCTAAGCCCTGTTTGAGTGACAGCGCAGTACCTGCAGGTCAGAGACCTCCCTGGTGCTGCTGACAGCTCTGCTAAAAGCTCTTTGTTCCTCAACCCCTAAGGCCCCGCTAAGTGGCAAGCAGCACAGAGAGCATCCGCGGAGCCCATGAGGAGGGCGTCCTGGTGAAGAGATGCTCTCTGGGCTCATTTCCCTGCTTCTCTGGGCAGCAAGAGAGCACGGGCAGCATCCTGGCTCACCCTGCCTGCTTGGTGGGATGGTGGGTTTATCCACAAGCAGGCTGAGCCCTTAGATCAGGAGGGCTGGCTCCTCTCCCGTGGGTGCCATGCTTTCCATCAGTGTCCATGCAGAGGGGACGGTGTGGTCATTGCTGGCAGTCCCTGCCATCCCTCACCCCCGCCTCGGATCCCCTACCCTCCTGCACGTCTCCCATTAGCTTCATGCCGATTGAACCTGTTGATTATGGATGTGGGCGCTGCAGTTTGCTCTCTGTAATCACCCGCCTGGTGCCACCCCTCGTGGGAGAGCCACTGGAGAGCAGATGTGATTAGTTGCCGAGCCAGGGCTCCTTTGGTGGGCGCCTACACCTTTAAATCAAGGAGGAAAAAAAAAAAAAAAAATCCTTCGCCTGGAGGGCAGTGGAACAATTTTGACTTTAAAAAGAGAGCGAGACAGAGAGAGGGAAGTGAGCGTTAACAACTCCTGATCCAGTCCCTGGGCATTCATTAATGTTTCATGGCGCTTTCAATTATTGCCTCCTCTGCCACTGCCGTCATCTGTCTCTTCAAATCGACGGTATAATAACCACTCAAGCAGAAATCCACTCTGCTGTCTGCCCACCGCTCTCCTCCCAGCCTCCGCAACTCCCTCTCTCCAAGCTTTTCATCTGTGCCTTGCAGAGCTCACCCTGGAAATGCCTTTGCCCCTTCCCGGCATGTGACGGGTGGCCCCGGCTGAGGACAGTGCTGGGGGGCAACACGGGAGGCCGGAGGGTGTGTCGGACCCTCCAGCTTCGGAGTCAGGCTTTTGTCAAGCAGATCCCACCCCACACCGAGGGGTTCATGCAGCTGGTTTGGACCAAGCCCCCCAGCCTGCGTGCACCCCGTGGCACCCACCCAACCTTCAGGAAACATCCCACCCACCACAGGATGCATATTCCTGGTCAGGAGACACCCAAGGGCATGCAGGCACCATGTGTACAGCACACCGTGCGCACCCGCAGCCCTCTGCACCCACAAACGTGTGAGCAAATCGCCACAGACAGAGGCGGGTCTGCCCGCACAGCCCCGAGCTCCAACCCCAGCACATGTTTGCACACCAGCAGATGTGTCCCAAATCGCTCCCTCCCCTGCAAACTGTCTCCTTGTATCTACCTAAGTCCTTCCAGGACATGGGGGAGCCCCAGGGCAAGTGTGGGCTCCCTGGGTGTCCAACAGCAATGGCCTGGTAGCCCTGGGAGCAGTGCTGGAGGAGGTTGGAAGAGACTATGAAGCCGAGTCTGTCCATGCATTGCCCTGCAAGATGTCCTGGCTCAGCCAGGGAAGGTCTGCAGGGAGCTGGAGATGGGTGAGGAGCAGCTGAAGCACCTACAGCTCATTGTGTGTCTTGCCCAGCAGTGAAACCACAAAGCTCAGCTCAGGCTTTCAGTGCCTGGATAGCCTCAGATCTGCCAGCATCAAGGCTGCAAACCTTACACAAGCCACATAAATCTTACATTTGCCTTGCCCAGTCTTCAGTGCTTGCAAACACAGTGTCCCTGCGACTCAGCACCTCCGGGTGAAGGATCCAGAGCCTTCAACTCGGGGCAAGGATCTGTGAAGGACCAAGAAGTGGGTTCCGAACTACTCTGCCCATCATCTTCCAGCCTCTCTGGACACATCATTACTGTCTGGGATGGGAGGAAGAGCTTGTGGCTTCTGCCACAGCCTGCGATGAACCCAGAACACCCCGTTTTGATGTCATTGTTTCTGCTCAGGAAGACAAAAGCATTTTGCTTAGATGAAGTCATACCCTTCAATCCCACCCCTGCATTCACACCTCACAGAGGTGTTGGGATTGCACTTTTTAACATTTATTATTTTCTCAGAATGGAAATAGTGTTGAAATGTCAAAATTTCCAGTGGGACATTCCCTATTTAACTGTCCTCTCCAGGCTGGGATTTATTGCTGACAAATGAATCACCCACATGTTGTTGCTATTACCATCAAACTCTTCTCGCTCCTGGGGTCCTCCCCAGCTCTGGTGTCCAAGCGCTCTCCAAGAGAAAGAGGATGCTTGGAGATGTACTGAGGCCACCTGAGAGATCTGGTGGCAGACGGGCATCTGGAGGCTGGTCGGTGTAAGGACAAAGCAGCACCCCACACTCCTTTTTGACTGTCTCGGTGGCCAGGCTCCGCTGCCTGGCAGAGCTGGCTGGTGCTGCCATTCCTTCCCAGGACAGGTTTGCCGAGCGGGCTGACAGCCCCATCACTGACCTCCTGCCACCAGCACTCTCAGCTGCTCCCAGCAGCTCCATCTCTGCCTGCTGCAGGGAGGCTGGGAGCACAGAGGTCCCTGCAAACCCTCGTTGCTCCTCCCTTCCTCCCCCTTGCCCCACCGTGCTGATTTTCCTTTTGAATCTCGCTTCTCCCTTTCCTGGAACTCTTCTGGCTGGAGGATGGCTGGAAGGAGGCGAGTGGGGACTTGGCCCTGCATAGAGGCTGGGCTCAGCGCGAGGTGCTGGGATGCACAGGAATGCCCCAGCAGGAGTTTTACTCTCTCTTTCCTTTCTCTCGCTCTTCTGAAGATATTTCGGAGTCCCTCTGATGGGAGCCAGATGTGCCCCAGATGTTTCTGCTTAGCAGAGTGTTAGCCTGCCTCCCGCACACTCTTGAAGGCTGTGGGTGTGTTTTGGTGACGTTGCCGTGTCCCAGCTCACTGCAGTGCTCCCAGACAGCCACAGCACTCACCTCCAGCGAGGCTGCACACATCGGCAAGCACACAAAGGCGGGGAC
Organism: Stercorarius parasiticus; assembly: GCA_013396915.1. NCBI lineage: Eukaryota > Metazoa > Chordata > Aves > Charadriiformes > Stercorariidae > Stercorarius > Stercorarius parasiticus. The sequence goes on along the minus strand of VWZL01000430.1, from coordinate 555,752 downwards.
AGGCGCTGGCACAGGGACACGCATGCGTATGCCAGCTTCGCTCGCGCAGATCTTAGCACGTGCTCTCACATGCAGATGGCATTGAGAGCATTCATGCGCATGCATATGCGTGCACACACACCTGGGTTTGCACCTTCGGACCCTTCTCGGGGTCACGGCAGGCCGTGATGCTGGGCACAGGCAGATCCTGCACAGTCTACCCAGCACTTCCTACTCCAAGAAGAGGTTTTCGAGCTCTGCTGGAGCTTTGCCTTCCTCCAACCCATCACACTGCAGCACGGTGGCATGACCACCGGGGGCTGGTGGCCACCTCCTTTGGCTGAGCGCTTTGCCTGAGAAGTTTCAGCAAGCACCATCACTCCAGAGCCACGCTGCAGAGCCATGTTTCCTTCTCCCTGGTGGGGCCTGGCAGGACCTGAGCTCACTTCTCTTTCTCCAGATGCTCCCAGAAGCAGTGCGATCCCTCAGAACCAGAGCAGGCCAAAATCCCCTGCCAGTGACAGCCCCTGCGGCGCCTGGCATCTCCCATGGGCTCATCAGCCACAGACCCTTTCCTCCATCCCTCACCTGCCTCTGAGCAGTGCCCAGTCCTCCCTCCCTCCCTCCAGACACACACATGCACACAAGATGTACATCATTGCAATATTTCCCCATGTGCTTCCAGAGACAGCCTTCTGTGTGCTCTGGGAGGGGGATCCCAGGGGCATCCCCCCCCAGCCTGCTCCCAGGACATCCAGCACTCTCTGGGATGGGTCGTCCCAGAGTCGGGGTGGCTGGAGAGGGGCAAAGATGGGGTTTCATGGTCCCAGCACATCGGGGTCCGTGACTCACAGGTGCTGCGGGCTGTGTCCTGGCTGGACCCACAGTGTCACAGGAGGGAGGGCATGGTGCCCAGGAGCCAGCCCTGCCACGGTCAGCATCCAGACCCAGGACCAGTCTCTCCTTGTTCAGGCTCCAGTTTTCTTTCCCATTTATGGACTTGTGTTGCCATTCGCAGTTCATTGTGCAGCATAAATCTCAGCGATGCCGGGTGACATTTAAGAGCAGGCGGGTGGGGATGGGGTGGGGGGGGACAGCGGGAGGTGGGGGAGCGAACCCATCACATCCAGTGATGCTAAACCTTAGATGAACCTGAAGCAACCTGCCCGATCCGGGAGCTCGGAAGTTAACATCCACTTGCCAAGCCAAAGAGCTGGTGCCAATGCCCAAGGGCAAGCGGGAGATCTGGGCTGGGCATACCAGTGCAGAGCTGTGTGCGTGGGGGGGGTTGGCATTGCCTCTCCCCCACCACCCCCTCCTGCGTTTCTCCCCGCTCACGCTCCCCCTCTCTCCTAATCCCCACAAATGCTAAGATATTTAAATGTGGTATTTTCAAATCTAATCAGCGTTCCAAAGCTGTGCTGCCGCCACTCAAATTTAATTTGATCCATTTACCAGCTTTGTGGTGCATCTAATCAAAGAGAGGGAACAATTAGGTTAATGTCAGGGGTCACCTCGCAGCCTCCTGTGCCGCTCAGCAACAGGAGGCATCGGCGGCGAGGCCGGCCCCGAGGAACAAAAGCAGGAGCCAGGGGTCTCTGGGTCCTGGGCTGGAGGTGGCCACAGAGATGAAGGGTGTCCCAGGTCACGCACGTCACAGGAATGGCTCGGAGGGAGGCAGCCTGGCCAGGGAGGGTGGGATGCTTCATCCCTCTTAGCTTCAGCATGAGCAGAGACATGGGCTACGCCAGCCAGTCTTGTGTGAGGGTGTGCATCCCCCTTCAGCCAGCTCTTGACCTGTCCACCCCTAGAAGAGGCCGTCCTGTGATGCGCTTGACTTGGGACTACTACTGCTGCTATTACAACTTGGTGACTCTTGACACAATGATCTGGATAAGACGAGCTTTGTGTCTCTCCCAGTATCCACATCTGGGCCCCGGTCAGGGTTGGTAGAAGTGCGGGTAGCAAAACCTCAGCCAAACTATCTCCTAGCTTAACCAAAGCTACCAGGTCGTGCATGGGGTGAGACCACTCCAGACCAGACTGGCCATCACGTTTGCCAGCTGGTGATGGGCAAACCAGATTTAACAAGAAGGACCAAACAGGATCTCAGTGCCAGCAAATCAGACAGTCTTGGTGAAGAAGCAGTACCATGAGGGCAGGGCAGAGCAAGGAACCCCTTGGGGCTGGGTACCTTTCCCCTGCCTTACTGGGGGGCATAGCTCTAAAAATGGAACCTCTCCACCTTTGGTTCATCTCACAGGTTCTCTGTGCTCTTCACTCACGCCAGGATCAGGCCCAGCCCCATTGCGGGAGCACTGGAAGGAGCAAGGGCTGTGGCATTTGTCCTCCTGGGGTATAGTTTCCGCCTTGGTGCTGGGCAGCTCTGAAGTGGTGCACATTCCTGGGCCCAGACACAGTCAGGAGGAGTTGAAGATGAAAAATAAGGACAGGGACCTATTGGAGCGAGTCCAGAGGAGGCCATGAAGATGCTGGGAGGGCTGGAGCCCCTCTGCTGTGAGGACAGGCTGAGAGAGTTGGGGGGGTTCAGCCTGGAGAAGAGAAGGCTCCAGGGAGACCTCACAGCCCCTTCCAGTCCCTAAAGGGAGCCTACAGGAAAGCTGGGGAGGGACTCTGGATCAGGGAGGGTAGCCATGGGATGAGGGGGAACGGTTTTAAACTGAAAGAGGGGAGATTTAGGTGAGGTATTAGGAAGAAATTCTTTGCTGTGAGGGTGGTGAGCCCCTGGCCCAGGTTGCCCAGAGAAGCTGTGGCTGCCCCATCCCCGGAGGGGTTCAAGGCCAGGTTGGACAGGGCTTGGAGCAACCTGGTCTGGTGGGAGGTGTCCCTGCCCAGGGCAGGGGGGTGCAATGAGATGATCTTTAAGGTCCCTTCCAACTCTATCCATTCTATGATTCTATGATTCTAAGTGACTTTGGTGCTGTATTTTATAGCCCAAATAATGGCAGAGCAAGGGATCCTTCCCTCCTCCTCCCCTCCTTCCTGTGGCTGAGCAGCACACTTTGCCTTACTCCTGATGCCTCAGCCCATCCCTCGCCCATGGAGTCGTCCTGCTGCGTGTGCTTGTTGGGCTTGGCTTTAGTCCCCCCTCAGTCCCCAAACCCTGACCCTGATGCAGGTTCTCTGGCTGGGATAGGGAGCAGAGCTGCTGGGGACGGTGAGGGGACAGGGTCAGGCCAGCAGGACCACCAGCTGCAGCACTTGCGAAGGGACAGAAAAAGAGGCAGAGGGGGAAAGAATAAACAAGCTTTGGAAAAATTTCTTGCTTCTTTTTTTAATATATTCTTTGAAACACTGGAAGAAGAAGTGAATGGGAGGCAGGTGTGGGGAGACATAGCACGTGTCATGCCTGCTGTCCCCCTCTCCCTGCCACAGACCCGAGCCCAGAGGGACCCACACTGGGTTGTCAGCGGCTCGGGAGATGTCAGGTGGGTTTCAGGCATTCTTGGGGTGCAGGGGTGCCATGCCAACACGTTTTCGCACCCACAGTCCTTCACCAACACCAGCACCTCTCAAAACCTGGCAGATGTGTGTCGCTTTCCTACTGCAGCATTGGTCAAGTCCCGGGTCCAGGCTGGGGTGGAGATTTGGGAGCATCAGCTATTTAACTTGAAACGGACTGAGCTGAGCTGAAAAACAAGCTTTTTTCTCACCACCCATGGCATTCCTTACCCAAACTTTAATTGCTGTGTAGAAAAGCCTCAATCCCTCAAAAACACAAGAGAAAAAAAAAAAAAAGGAGCAAATACAGGAACAGAGGCTGTGAAAAGCTGAGGCAGAAAACAAAGCAAACCTACAGAAAATGAAAATAAAACCCACCCAGCTTTGATTGCTACAAAGTACATTACTTTTTTCCAGATTTTCAGTTTCCCCAGAAGAAACCCTCTGCCACTCCATGATTTCCCCAGCCTGGGCTTCCTAGCATCCCCTTCCCCAAGCCACAGACACAGAATTGCCACTCCACAACTCCCTGCCAAAGGCAGCCACAGCCCTGGAGATGGGCTCACACCATCTCATCTGGTGTTGCACCTCCCACTTGTCACTGGAAGAAATATGAGAAGGACAGTAAAATTTGGAGCTGGTGCTGGAAGGGGGGCCAGCCCTGTGGTGCCAATCCCAAGCAGATATGTCACCCCTAGGGAGGCAGGGCAGCACAGGCAATGTGCTCCCACCGAGCCCCAGGGTGTAGAGAGCAGATCCAGAATTGCCTGTGCTGGATGGATGTTGGAGGGTGAGCTTGTGAGCATGTACATACACATCTGGCTGCATGTCTGTGTGTGTTTTGTGTTTCCAGTGCCTGTTGCAGGTGTAACGCTCCCATAGCAGTACCTGTTGCTCCTATGGGACCAAGCCCACTGAGATGAAAAGGAGAGAAGGAGTCAGAGTGGAGGCTCGGGGCTTTAGCACCGTCCCCCATGACTTTTCAATCCCCTCGTCTCCCAAGGATGTAGATGGATACCTCCAGGTCTGAAGCATCCCTGTGTGCCCTCCCTGCTCCATCCCACATGCCCTCCCTCCCCACTGCCCAAAAATCCCTTTTCCCCAAGGTTGTTACAGCCTTTCCTACCAGTTCTTGTGTACTTCCCCACGGCAGCCAGATCGCCAGGACTGGGGCACACATCCCATCAGCCGTGGCCCAGGGCCCACGTCACCACTGACAGCTCTGTGCTCCCTAGGGCAGCAGCAAGGCACCTGGCTAAGCTGTGTCCCAGCCTGCGGTGGCTTTTCACTCCCCAAACGGGTTGTAAGGATGTTTCTGCACTGTGTGATTTAAATACACATGGTGTGCAATCTGTTGCAGAGTAGGGGTACTTGGCAAGGCTCCCCTGCCCCGGCTGTTCAGGGACTCTTGGGCTCAGATACAGCTGGGGTTTCCCAGCACAGACCAAGCTTAACACAAGTGAGTGAGTGGAGACAGAGATGTGCGTCCCACGTCCCCTGCATGCCCAGCCGGACGAGGTCCTGCCCAGCACACCCCCTCCACAAACCCACCACCTCTTCCCAGCTTGTGGGTGCCCAGCAGGGTTTGATGCCTAACCCCACACCCAGAGAGTAGGTGGGGTGTGGGAGGTAAAGGAGGGATGCCCTGGGAGAAGGGGGGTTAGAGGCAAACCTGTCACATGTATTCCTCTTGTGGGGAAGCAGCAGTGGCAGGCTGGTACCCAGAGGCTCTGCCAGGACCTTTCCCCACTCTCGTACTGGAGCTGTCCAGGCCCCATGGTGGGAGCAGAGAAATGCTACTCTGGGCCCTCTCCAACACCTTCCTTGGGCTCTGTGCCCAGCAAATTGGCATTTACCAATGCCAGCACAGCCCGCAGGCTTGCTCTGAGCTCTCTCCACCCCCAGTGGGCTGTGGCAGGGGCTTGGGATGTTGCATTCAGCAGCCCACCTTCGCCAGAGAGCATGACCCTCCCCAAACAGAGCTGTGCCTCTAGGTCCTTGCAGCCCCACGCACAGTAGACCCAGGCTGAAAACAAGAGATGGACCTTCAGCCCTTTTTCCTGCATTTCAGTGCATGCAGGGCATGGGTGCACTGAGCTGCATTTTTCCTTATGGACCACAATGGGGCTGGAGGAATGGTGAAACATGGAGCTTCAATGCCTGCTGAGGCCACCTGTAATTTAGGGCAGGCATTTTCTCTTTCCTTGTAGCCTCCTCCCATCCTCTCTGCAGGTCTGTGTGTCCAACCCAGGACTTCAGCCTCCCTCCTCTTCCCCACATACCCTTCCACACCATGAGGATGCCCTCCCGCAGCACATATCACTCCCCTGAAGCCAGCGGGTGCTTTGTAGACCAGTCCAGGGAGCAGTTTCTGGCAGGAAGGTGGGAAGGAGAAGACCCAAATGATTGGAGAGACCAAACTACCAGGCAGTTGGAGAGACCTTCAGTGGTAGGAACCCACTGGGGTGACTCACCCGGTGGGATATCTTATGGAGCTGGGGAGCTGGGAGAAGGCAGCACGCACTGGTGGCACGGGGGACCCTCTTCTGTGTCTCAGTCCTCTTCTCATCATCTCACATACCCTCTCCCTGCTGTTTTTCCTGTATAAAACCCTCTCCGTCATCCCCTTCCCTCTCCCACTTCCCTGGATGGCCCCTTTTTCCCAGCCCGCTCCCACCGCGCACTCTGCCCCAGCAGGGAGGAAGGCAAAGGGGGGCCGGGCTGGGCTGCAGCAGTGAGGAGCGTGTGCTGAAGCTGGCGTGTGCGCGCCGAGGACATGGGAACAGCATCAGAGAGACGACGCCGGGGAAGCGAGGAACACAGAAAGAGTTTAAAAAGCCTGCCCCCCTGTTTGGTTGCAAGGAGTTAATACTGTGATCTGTTGCGTGAGTTCTGATGAGAAGCTAGTTGACATGCAGTGCTGGAATAATGAAACGTAATACACATTAATAGGACCTCCCTCTGTGTGATTGCTTCTGCTCCACTAGCCCCATTGAAGATTTCACTTTTCTTTTAACAGTCAGAATAACAGAATGTGACATTAAGTCTTTTACATGCAGCAATTTATTTTAAAATATTGGGGCACTCAAAACAGTATCCAGAATGTTAAATAAGATATGCATGAGATGGAAATCAGAGCAGCACTGCAGTAAGAAGACAGGAGTCAGACAGAGCCTTTCGCAGTCAAAGGCAGCTCCACTTTTATTCGTAATTGTTGTTTAAGGCACAAAGAAATAGCCAAGTTGGAGAGAGCTCTGAGGTACAGAGCGTCTGATCCTCTTAGCTCACAGGTTCAGGTGGGAAAACAATGGCCAGCACGGATCCCACCTTGCCATCCATCCCCAAGGTCAGGCATATGGCAGAAGCAATCTGGTGAGGTACCTGGCGAGGATGCAGGTTCGGCAGGCACACACCCTGACCTGCACTCGGCAAAGCCCACGGAGGGTCCAGTGCTGCTGGGAGCCGGCAGTTCAGTTGTGCTTGAAGTGAGAGAGGATCCCTCCTGCTTTGCAAAGTGCACGCTTTTTGCTTCATCTTGGAAACGCAGTCGCTTCTGGGGTGGAGCACGTCAAAGCTAACAGCACCCGGGAGCACTGCGAGGCTTCCCAGGCTGGGGCCAGCTGTGGATGGTGTGTCCTAGCTATGCTGACGTTATGACCACACTGGTCCCACCCTCCAAGGACAAAGCTGGCTCAGGAATGGCACTGAAGCAACACGATGTGCCAAAGACACCTGTGCCTAAAGCAGAAACCTTTGGGATCCACAGGGTTTGTGCAGCACCTCTTCACATGCTAGGTCACATCCTTAGCCCTGGAGACTCTCTGCCCCGTACAGCTCAGTCCCATCCCGTGAGCCCTTGCAGGGCTGTCTCACACCATTGCTTTTACCCTTTCCATGGAGTTTCTTCTGCTTCTCCATGCAAGCACCTCAGCCCTGTGGAGCCTTCATCCCTCCTGTCACAGGTGCCACGCCAGGCTAAGCCCATCGCTGATCCACCACCGACGTGTAACATCAACCTGAGAAGCAGTAGCTGTTCATGGGGACAGTGACTCACATCAGCCATGGCCTGACCAGACCTTTGTGCACCCCCTGCAATCCGCAGCTGGACAGGGGCCACGTTTGGCTGAGCCCTGATGGACCATCTCAGCACAAGGACATGGACCTGTTGGAGCGGGGCCAGAGGAGGGCCACGAGGATGATCCGAGGGCTGGAGCCCCTCTGCTGTGAGGACAGGCTGAGAGAGTTGGGATTGTTCAGCCTGGAGAAGAGAAGGCTCCAGGGAGACCTTAGAGCCCCTTCCAGTCCCTGAAGGGGGCCTACAGGAAAGCTGGGGAGGGGCTGTTTGCAAGGGCATGGAGCGATAGGACGAGGGGCAATGGTTTAAACTAGAGCAGGGTGGGTTTAGATTAGCCATGAGGAAGAAGTTCTTTACACTGAGGGTGGTGAGACACTGGCCCAGGTTGCCCAGAGAGGGGGTGGAGGCCCCATCCCTGGAGACCTTCAAGGCCAGGCTGGATGAGGCTCTGAGCAACCTGATCTAGTTGCAGATGTCCCTGCTGACTGCAGGGGGGTTGGACTAGATGGCCTTTAGAGGTCCCTTCCAACCCAACACATTCTATGATTCTATGATTTCCGCCCCTTCTCACCCAGCTCCATTGTCACAGCTGTATGTATGGCTGTGCAAGGCCACTTCTCCTGTGGCTCAGTCAAGGGAGAAGGAGTCATGCCCCCGTGGCTGCTTTTATCCTGACTTTACCCTGTCCTCATCAACCACCATTAAGGATTTTCTCATTAAGGATTCAGCCAGTGCCTTGCCCTGGCTGCTCTTGTAGCCCATTTATTCACCCCACAGCAGCCGCTGGAGCATCTCCAGATCACAGAAGAAGGAGACTGGGGACAGCAGCTACCAGCATCTGTCCCAACATCACTGGTTCCCAGTGCAGGTGCTGAGGCCATGGGAAGGCAGAGCTCACATAGTCTGGTGCATCCTTTAAAGGACACATCCTTAAAAAGCTTTGTTGGCTTCTGACCTTTCTGCCACATTTTCAGTTTTATCTCTGGGAGTTTTGAGCATCACGAAAAATACCCACCGGCCCCTGCCTCCAGTAGCTGAGTCTGGGGAAGACTGGGTCTTAGTGAGGCTGCGGGACCATCCTTTCCCCACCCTCCCAGCAGGACTGCACCTGACCCAGCGACGCCAACCTGGGGCAGAGAAACCCCTCAGTCTGACCCACCACTGCCCATCCCTCACCCTCCCCAGGGCAGGACAGACTCACCCCGAGGAGCCAAGTACAGAGACATCAACATCTGTCCTGTCCATAGATTGCTTTACTGAATCAGCTCAGAGCAACCCAACTGAGGGGACAGAAATCCCAGTGAATGCAATGGGGGTGACTGCATCCATCAATGTGAAGGGAGGAGTGCAGGATGTGGGAGCTGTCAGCCCTGGGAAGAGGAGCCAGCGTACTGGGATGCTCATCAGCTGGGAATCAAGGCTACCAGCAAGCTGCCCGGGGGCTGCAGCGCTGGCCGGATCCTGCTGCTCATCTTCCCCTTGATATGCCGGTCCAGGCTCCCCCTGCACTGCACACATCATGCTGCCAGGAGGGGTCTGCACGGCTAATGCAGCATGGCTGGGCATGCCGGGGGCTGGGAGTCCTTCCTCACCTGCCCAGGTGGGCTTGGGACTGTTTCGGGAGCCCCAAGGCAAAGTGGGGCTGCTCCTGCCAGTGGAGCAATGGGTGACGGATGAGCCCATGGAGGAAGATCTGGGTTTCTGCAGGTCCCAGTCCTGTGGGAGAGGTGCTGAGCAGCTTCTCCAAAGCACAGAGCAGCCTGGTGTGAGTCCATATGCCACCGCAGGAAGGGAAGAATCAGAAGCTTAAGGGTTTCTCTGCTTTTTTCAAGCTGCATATACACAGTGAAATAATTCTAGATAGCCTTGAAGGACCCATGATTTGGACTTCAGTTCTACACATCCTCTGAACCCCCCCATAGGATGCCTGTTGATTTCTGCAAGTATTGCAGGGGAAATCTTGTGCCCTGTTACACCAGGCATCCAATTTCCCCAATGCGACTCCAAAAGACGACTGCGTCCCTAAAGCAGCCAGCAATGTGCTTGTCATCAGCTGGCACTGCCCTGCTGACAGGGGTTGGTGGCTGGTGGCGGAATGGTAGGTTCCCCCAAGCTGCTCCATCTGCGCCATCCGGGATGGCAGCGCCTGCTGCCGTGGGTGACGGTGGCATGTTGGCTTCTCTTCCAACACCAAAATGTTTCCGGGGGGAAAACTGCCTGCTGATTTCTTTTTTTCTCCAGGGAAGGAAGATCTCAGTGATACTGCCTGGTCCCTGCCTCCCTCCTTCCTGTGTGTCCCAAGGTCTCCTTTCTGCTGGGCTGGAATTTCCCCGGAAATCTTTTCCTGCCAAAACCCTCACGTTTTGTATTTGTCCTCACTTGGACTGAACCGTGCCAGGGCATTTTTCCAGGGAGGGGACTGGTGCTCTGCAGCTGGCTCTTGTCACCATGAGAGCTGGGGGGTCCCCGCGGTGCCATCCCAGGGTGGCAGGGCCCCGCCATGAGCCTGCTGCGGACTCTCTGCTGCTCCTGCAGCCCAAACCCAGCACTCATTTGCTCCTGACCTTTGCAGTCCCTTGGCCACTGTCCAGCTGTAGCCTTTCAAACCATCTTACCTGACTGTGCTTGGTGGCATTGCCAGCGTGACACGCTCCAGGGCAATTAGGGGGCTCTTGAGGAAAAACAAGGGCACCCCCAACCCTGTGTTAGGCGCTGGCTCTGCCCCGCTCCCACCCCACTGCATTGCACTGGCATGACAGTGGCGGGGACTTACCCCTGCACATCCCTGCCTGCTCCTGCCTCCACCCCCTTCCTGCCTCCTCCCTGCCGGCCCCAGCAGCAGCGCAGGCTCCAGCCATGGCAGAGCCCTTCTCAGCACACTTGGTTTGTGTTAGCATGCATCCCCACTGCCACGCTGTGCCCTTGGCTCTGCCTTTGGGGCACAGCTCTGATGGACACCGTGGGTCCTACTGGGGTGTGTGCAAGGGGCCCGGCACCATGCCAAGTGTCCCAAGCAATGACAGAGGTGACAGCCACCGTCCAGCCTTTCTCAGGGCCATAGTGGGGCTCCAAGCAGATCCACAGCACGTGGAAGGAAAGGGGAAAGCAAAATGTCTTTCACTTAGCAGCTGAAAACAGCAAGGTCCTGGTACACCCACCTGCCTCTCCCTTGCCCTGGGACAAGACACCACAGGGATTCTCGGACCTCCTCAAAACACAGACCAAACTCCATTTCCTCCAAAACTCCTCTGCTGAGCCCTGAGGCTGCAGGTTGGAGGCCTGAAGCAAAGCTGAGCCGCTGAGGAGCAGCTGGTTGAGCCATCATCCAGGTATTCAAAAGACACGTAGACGTGGTGCTGAGGGACACACTTGAGCGGTAACTTGGCAGTGCTGGGTTAACAGTTGGACTTGATGATCTTAAAGGTCTCTTCCAACAAAAAAGATTCTATGATTCTAGGATGGAGCGGGTGCTCCCTGCGTGGAGCATCACCTTCACAAGGTGGTGGTGGGCTTTGCCCGTCTCAGCTGGGGAGGCATCCCATTCAAATCCCACAGATCCCGACACCAGGCAGCACATCCCCACTCCTGCAGACCATGTGAAGAGCTGTCCCCACGTGCCCTTCGCTGGCTTAAAGCACCACTGGGGACATAGATTGTCCCCAGGCCAGACCGCCCACTTGGGTGTCCTGCATAGCAGTGCTGAGATGGGACCCTTTGCCTCTGGCTCGTCCCTGGCAGCAGGACCCCCCACCTCTCTGCAGCATGCCCACACACACATCACAGCGGGTCGGTGGTGTCTTCGGAGGAGGGTCTCCTCCTCAGTGACACCAAAAGTGCCTGGAGAGCTCAGTGCAGTCACAACCCATGCACATCAGGGTCCAGTACTCTTGAAGTGTGGAAAAAAAAAAGGCAGCATCCAGCAGGAGAGCCGCCACAGTGCTCCCTAGAGCCGCTTGTGCCCTCCCTGCCTGCAGGCCGGCAGCTGCCCCAGGCAGGCACTGTGAGAGGGGCTGGGGGATGCTAAGCCAGGCGGCCACGGCCACAGCCCTGACCTCTGTCCCCTGGCTCCAGAGACCTGTAGCTTCTTCATTCCAGAGAAAGCCCGACCCACCGCTGCGAAAGAGGCCTGGGAATTTGTTGGTGTCCTTCCTGCCTCCCTCACAGCGCCAGGCTTGTCCCCATGCCAGCTTCACTTCAGTATTATTCTAATTTAGGGAACTGATGCAAAAGGCTGTCCTGGCAGTTCGACTTGCCTTGGACTGGGGTTATTTTGGTTTAGCTTCAGTCATCTGAGGACAGGTCACGCTTTATCCGAGCCTATCTCCACACGGCGAGGGTTTGCAGGGGGTCACCAACATCCACGGAGCAGGTTAAAGAAAACCCGCTGCAGAGCCCAGCAGCACTGGGGGTGCACAAAGCCCCAGAGACGCAGCCCAGGAGAACTGCCCAGGGCTTCAGATGCAGTTTCAGATCATCCCCAGCCCTGCACGGACACCCCTGCTCCCCTGGGGATGCTCTAAAGCTGGGAACAGGCTGACACAAGCCCAGCTGGTGACAGGCCTGTCCTAAGTTGTGGTCACGGTCAGCTGCCCACCCGTAATGCCGGGCTACCGCAACCCCTCCGCCAGTGCTGGTTTTATTCCCCTAAACCTTGGCAGGTCTCCGCAGCCTTGCCGGGGGAGGACTGCCTTCCGGATGGGCTGGACAGACCTCACCCTCTCCCGTCCCCGCGGCTGGGTGCGGCTGGCACCGGAGTGTCTGCCCTCCTCTGCTGCTGCCACCCACTCGTCCCCTGGGACACGCACAGCCCCGGGTTAAATGGGGGAGAACTGGGGTGGGATAAGGGCTGCATCATCTGGGAGCATCGGCAGGGAGGTGGTAGCGGTCCCCTCTGGCACTGAGCTGCCAAAAGCAGGGGTGGGGAGGACATGCTGCAGGGAGTGTGTGCGTGGCACAGCACGGCATGCAGGCATGCCACGGGCTCCCGGCCATCACCGCCGGCACAGCCTGGCACAGACCCAGTTTGACAAGCCTGGCGTCGGACGCGGGGCTCACCCCCTTGGCTGTATCTACATGGTAAATTCGATGTGCCCAGGGGTGTTGCTGCAGACTGAGGCCAGGGAAAGCACAACACAAGGCCCCAGGATGTCCAGGGAATGCCCTCAGCCTCCGAAGCAGGATGCTGAGTCCAACCCATCCCCTGGGAATGGTCCCCAGTGTGCACACTGTTGTGTCTCCATGGCCACGCTGTGTCTCCTCCATGCTGGTTGTCCCAGGACGAAGCTGTGCTCTAGCTGTGTCAATGACTGAGTGCCTGCGCAAGGGATGACCCAGCACCACGGCTGCATTCCCAGCAGAAATGGTCTCTTCTGCGCAGCTGGGAGCACAGCACATGGGGGTAACACCAGTCCCCTGCTGGGGAAGCGCCTGAGCCAGGGACAGAGTGGGGCTGCCCAAAATGCTGCACATTGGCCAAAGGATCCCAGGTGTGAAGTGCCGCTACTGGGAAACCAGGTGGCTGCAAGGGAATCAGCGCTCAGCCCCGAGAAACGTGTTTTTCCCTTGGATTTGAGCATGCAGGTGCTTCCTTCACATTCTGCCATGTCGTCACACTGGAGCAGGCAGCCCTGTTGAGCCCTGGTTTTTATTTAGCTGAAGCCACAATTCCCTGCCAATCCTGGGGTCTCGGGCAAGTGCGCTCTGAAGGATGGGAAAGGAGCCACCGGGACTTGTCACCCGCAGCCTCCCTTTAGGTTCAGGGAGACCCTCGAGGACGTGCAATGGCAGGAGAAGTTTCCCAGCTGAGGGAAGTACGAACAGCAACACCATCACATCTGGAATGAAGCTGCAAAGCGTCCGGGAGCTGTGCACGCTGCAGCCTCCCGCAGAGCAAAATTGCAGCCACGTCTGCAAGCCTCCGGGCAGAAGCCAATGTTGCACAGGGACAGCCCACAGCGAGTGAAGGCTGGAGCTGCCTGGGGGGACAGCAATGTCCCTGCATCATCCTCCGAGGGCCCCGCGCTGGCAAAAGAGGATCATGAACAACTAGCTGAAGATGGGTCTGTTTTAGGAAGGTGATTCCCGGGGCAATTCAGTTTAATGGCATCACATCCCTCCAACCTCAAGGACCACAGAGCCCAGGGCTGCTCCCTGGGTTAACACTGTCCCTTTTGCAAAGCTTTGCCCTAAAACCCTAGGAAACCTGGGACCAAAGATAAGGAACTCCCTTAGCACCCCCCTGGGTTACAGGGAGCTTGGGGGCAACTGGGAGCCAGGGAGGGCACAGCGTCCTACAGAGACCTCCCAGAGTGGGGGACCCTGGTGCTGATGCTGGTGTCAAGCACATGGCATCCCCCCATTGCAGGCTGGGTGTGTGACCCGGCCAGTGGAGCTCATTGGCACAGGCCCAGTGGCTCCATTCCCCACCCACTGCACCCCAGCAGATCTGCGGCCCCGCTTGGCATCCCTGCAGATGCTGTTGGTGAACACTCAGCAACCTAAAAAGGAGCCTCAGCCTAGTGCAGCTTGTTCCGCTGGAGCTGGGTGATGGCAAGGCTCCATCGGGCCAGCCCCACTTGGCCGTGCCCCACAAAAACAATTTTTACCCTGAGCAAGCACTGCAGTCATGGCAGTTCTGCAGGGATGGCTGACACCAACAAACAAGAGGTGTAATGCCCTCTCCACCTGCCCCTCTTGGCATGGGGAGCTGCTGGCCTGGAGATGGCCACCAGCTTGGGCTGGAAGCGCTTTCTCCAGCTCTTTGTGCAGGAACACGTTGCCCTCAGGACTCAGGTGGCTGGTGGGAGCATCACACTGTGTGTGTGTGCCCCGACTGCTTTAAATGCCAGCTCCATGCAGTCATTAGATGATATTTATGGTCCTTATTAAGCAGCAAGGAAAAAAAACCCTGATACGTGCAGTGAGAACTCGAACTCGCTTGGCTATGCAGACAGTAGGCGCCATCCGAACAGGGATACTCGACGCCCACAGGAGCCCCGCGAGGGACGAGGTCTGTGTCTTTAACAGCGGCGGGAGCAGGCTGGGAATGTTCCTGGCAGGGCTGCGCAGCCCAGCAGCGGTGGGGATAAAGCACCGTCTTGTTCAGCCGACGGAGAAAATGCCTCTCTCTGTGCCCATTTACCACGTCCCGTGTCAGGGTGCACAGCAGGGGAAGAGCACGTGTTCCCATCTCAAAGGGATCTCTCCCTGGTTCGGTCCCACGCAGCCCCCGAGCTGCCGGAGGGGCTGGTGCGCCCCAGCCCTGCCTGCAACATCTCGTGTCTGGGCATCGCCTGCTCTGGAGCGGCCGAGGGCCAGGACACCGAGTCCTAAAGGTGCTGTGACTTCCCAAGGTCACAGGGAGGGCTGGGGAAGAGCCAGGAGCAACGTTCGGTCCCACGGCTCTTAGAAAAATGCCCCTCTTGTCTCCACAGAGGTACGCAGCCCAGCCACAGGGTCTGCCGTGCCCTGCTGCTGGCAGCAGCACAAGCGCCCAGGTGGCACAGGCCACCTCCCTCCGGGACCCCCTGCTGCAGGGGCAGGTCTCGCCTCCTCCCAGGTCCTTGGAGCCAGGGGGGAGGTCCTGCAGTCCCGGGGGGGTCTTGCAGCCCCCCATCTTGCTGTCCTGCCCTCCCTCGAGTCACAGTGGTGCTGGGGAGCGGCGATGCCGGCGTGTGCGGGAGACCTCCCTGTGCGGCCGTGACTTTGTAGCTGTGGATTTGTAGCCTGCCTGCTTCCTAGCTCAGCATGGAAGACACTCTACAATTTTTAATTTGCCAAAAAAGTCCTCTTTTTAGTTTACAGGGACAGAAGGGGGACTTTTATGTGCAATCTGTACAGCTCTCCAGAAAGCACTTACATTTATGATGTTCATGAAATTTATAGCCAGTTGGCAGTGCTGCTCTCTCCTCTCCTCTCCACCAGCCACCCTGGCAGGATGGCAGACTATAATAAGCAAGCCACACATTCAAGTGGCATAAAAGGCATTTCTACAAGTTAGCCTCCTGCCCAGTCTTATAAACTCTAACAAGTCTCTAACAAGTAGGCAGGATCTCTTTATACCCAGGGAGAAAAACCCCTTTCAGAAATGGCCTTTTCACAAAGCCCACACCTTTCTTCTAATTAAGGTTAAATAGCTCCATGTTTTCTGGCCAATTTCATTCTTTCCCCTTATTCCCCTCTTAACAAGGCAGCCTTTAAAAAGACATCACTAATTGGTGTCTGCTTCTCACATACCATGCGTGCTTTGATAGTCAGTTAGAAAGCCTTCCCCATCGATCAAACTTCCACTGAAAGGCTGCTAATGTGCTCCATGTGTCTGCCACAGGACAAAGCCAAGTGGCGGGTCCCCGGCTCCCTTCTCCTCCCGTTCCCATACTCCCTCCCGGGACCGGGGGTCCGCAGCCAGGTCTGCCCCCCGCCACCGGCCTCCCTGGGAATAGCCCCGGCATTGAGAGCGGTGCGGGGAAGAAATGACTCCGCGATGTGTGTGGCAATTCGGAAATTAATGGGGAGTGGTTAAATGTTAAGGGTAGGATCTAAAACAGAGCGGGCGAGAGAGCAATTGTCATGCTGATGAGGCTGGAGGAAGGCCAGTGAGCCTTCCCGTGAATCCCAGTCTCCCCAGTGCTTTCTGGGCTATTAAGTGAGATTTTCCTGGGGAGAGGGTGGGGAAGTGCTCTCCTTCGGCCCCCCAGCCCTGCCGAGGATGGCTTTGGGAAGGAGGGAGCCAGGCTGTGCCCCCTTCCCTGGGCCGTGGTCGTGGAACGAGACAGGCTGTGTCTGCAACTGCTGCGATCTGCAGCTCATCAGCCCTTCTCCAGCCAGCGGGTCAGACCTGCCGCAGTGCCCTTGGGGAAAGGCCACGAGAGATGATTGTCCTTAGGAGAGCTCTGCAAGCCAAACCCTCCCCAGGCCCTGCTCCCCCAGCCCCGTCTCCTTCGCTCTGACCCTGCTCTTGTAGTCCCACTCCTCACCTCCACCCGCCCTCCCAGGGCAGATGCTCTGCCATGTCCCTGCTCCACTGCAGCTGTCACCGTGCTGGACTCCCAGCTTTGGGCAGAGCAGATCTCCCGTCTTGTGCGGCTCCATGGGGTCTCAAAGCACCGATGGCTTAACTTTGGGTGGCTGCAGGAGGCACCAGCCGGCTGGGCTCCTTAGCTTGGGGTCGTGAGCTCGTGTCTGGAGTGGGAGAGACCCAGTGTCCTTTTGGAGGGGATGGCGGCAACATGCACTGGAGAGGAGCCCTTAGGAATCACCCAGGCATCTCTCCCCAGGGAGGGGACCAAAGCAGCCACCTGGGAGAGGAGAAGGCAGGGACAAACCTGCCTGGAGGGGGCTGGATATGAAGGATCACGCCAGGGCTTTGCTATGATGCTGTTCTGACTGCAAATGTCTCTCTGTTCCCCCATCTAATAAATACATTTTTTTTTTTTAAGAAAAGTTACCTTTCCCAGCTGTAACTCACTGCTGGTTGCCAGGCCTCCCCTAGGATGAAGTCTTCATGCTGCAGGTTTAGAGGTCTCTGGTGGAGCTGTTAAGTTAAGCCTGGAAGTGATGTCTTCCAGCCTGGTCACAGGGGCTTTTTCCTGGGGTAGGAGCCAAGGATTCCCAGAGGAAGCTTATAAGGGTGGCAGCCAAAAGCAGGCATCTCTCTGGCATCCCTGTGTGACGGGCACATGCTTGGCACAAGACGGTCTACAGAGCAGCAACCTATGACGGTACCGCACTGACGAGGTGACGGGGTGTCCCCAGGGGACACTCACGCACACACCAAGTATTTTTTAGTGGCAATTTGCAGACTTTTGTGCTGCTGGAGCCAAGGAGGAGAGAGATGGTTGGCGGCCAGGCGCTGGCTCCCTCCCAATGCTCAGTGGGGTTTGTCAACACCATAGGTTGTGCAGATGGAGACCTGCCAGGAAACGGCGTCCCCAAACCTCCCAGCCAGGCTGGCAGGTGGCTTCCCAGCTCCACAGCCAGACACGAAGCTGGTGAGACGTGCAGAGCCCTGACACACTTTTGGAAAGGCTCCTGCATGCCTGTGGCCCTGTCGTTCCTCCCCAGCCCCCCGCAAGGGATTACCTGGGTTTTTACAGCTTCATCCCCAATTTTCTGCTGCAAGACAGCAGAGGAGCAGGATCTGCTCTCCCCACCGGGCTTGCCATGGAGCTCACTCCTCTGGCAGACACGGCCACCCTGCAGCTCCCGTTCCTGGGCAGAGCAGCCCTTCCCCGGGACGGTGTGCCAGCGCCGAGGGCATCTCCCATCTCCCCAGCCAGCTGCGACACAGCCGGTTCCACGGGAAGCCTGCCAGGGCAGAGACGCCGTGTGTGCATTTTGGTGACTCCAGACAATGGATAAACGGCACACCTGCTCTTGCAAAAGTTCATTTAAACGGCGCTGCTGGTGCTGCCGGCAGCCTCTCGCAGCGGTTAACAGGTGTGAATCGGCATCTACGAGCGCACATTTTCCACTGCACAGCCCTTTGTTCAGCTCCTGCTGCTTCCCTGGCTCCATTCTGGCTGCTAAGCACACAAATCTTCCCTGAATGGAGGAAGTTAAAGTCTTCCCAGTGTTTGGCTTCTTCAAACCGACAGCGCAGTCCCACGACTCACTTCAGCTCTTCCGTATCAGCTGGGGTCTCGGGTGGCATGAATCGAAGTGGGACTGGCACGCTGCTCTGTCCCCTGAAATTAGCAGAGCCCTGGAGCACAGCCAGCTTGGCTGTCCCCCCCCTGTGCCCTCCCTGGAGGTCAGCACCTTCTTTTTCACCTTCAGGGTGTCAGCACAAGGCCTTCGGAGCAGATGGAGCCGTGGCTGGGTCAGAGGCTGTGCCCAGCAAGGGCTGGCAGCACGCGTGGGCTCTGCCTTCCTCTCCCTGCACTGCTCCAGGTGACAGGAGCAGCCAAGTTGCATAGTCCTTGGGGAAAATTTTGGGGGTGTTTTGGGGTGGCTGGTTGCCCTGACACAGAACAACAGCTCTTGGGGACCTTCCCAAGCCTGGTCCTGCTAATCAGGAAAAGAAGCCTCCCCCTCAGCTGCCCAGGATGCTGGCAGGACATCTGATATCAGGGCTGGGGATGCCTTTTCCCTCTAATCCCCACTGATACAAAGGTGCTACAGGCATTAATGGAACTGGACCTTCACCCTATCAGCCGCGCTTTCACAGTGCTGCCTGACCCACAGGGACACTGCAGGGCTCAGCCCCTCCAGTGACTCACAGGGGTCGGGGCTACCTGAGTACTTAAGCACCTCATTACATGACTGACCTAATCCTTCGGTATCAGAGGTGCCGCCTGAACATCTGTGCTTTAGCGTGGAGTGGCCACACTTGTGATACAGGCACCGTGTTGCACCAGCTCTCCGGAGGCAGATGGGAGGCAGCTCTGGATCAGAGCAGTCCTCGTGTTGGGCTGTTATAATGAAGTGCCTGGGGAGAGGTACATGAAACACAGTGTGGCTCATCTGCTCGGTGCTGGGAGTGTCGGTGCAGAGCAATTACGCTGCGATAGCAGGGTTTGCAAATGAGGGGTGCGACTCAGCCCGCTCAGCAGAGGTGCCTGGCGCAATTCAAGAAGCTCTGGGGGACCTGAGACGTCTCCATGGGGCTGGCAGATGTGACACAGGATCTACGGAAAACCTGTGCCGTTCTGGCATGGCAGATGGCGGCCAGGTGGGCTACCCCAGGGTGTCTCAGATGGCACTGGGTGTCAGCAGCGCGATGCTAAGGGACACACCTTAATACAGACACTTGATACGGATGTGTATACACCCAGCCCTCCAGAAACCACATGCATGTGTTTTAGACATCTGACCCTCCTTGCCTCAGTTTCCCCACCTGTGTTGTGTGGTTACACTGCCTTACCGCCATTGGTTTGCCCCCTCATGCCGAGATCCAGCCCTCAACCCCCAGCCCGCTGCACTCCCCTGCCCCACGCTCGGTCAAGCTCCTCTGCAGGGGGGGTTTGTCCAGCCTGGGCACGCCGTCCCACTCCTGTGGCTTCTGCTTCCAGCTGCTGGTTCTTGGTCTGTCTTTCACAGCGAGATTAAAGACCCCTTTAGTACCTGGGATTTTATCCCCGTGGAGGCACTTACCCGCTGCAATCAAACCACTACTCGGTCTGGCCTCTGACAAGCCGAGCAGGCTGGGCACTGCGTGTCTTGCAGCAAGGCTTCCCCCTGCCCTCCGACTGCATGTGGGGCTCAGGTCATGGCTTCCTTCAGTCCCCGTGATGGACTTGCCCATTCTCTGGGGTGATGGCCCCTCCACCGTGCGTGTTTCGGTGCAGCTGCTGGACCTCCCTGTCTCACCTGCACTTCCCCGGCATTTGCTTCTTTGACCATGTAAAAGTGCATATTGCAGCTCTGCCTGGTACAAGGACTTTACAGCTAAAGGTACCACCCCCCGCATTCCCCTGTACCTCAGGACAGTTCATGGCCCACATCATGCAGATGGGGAAACTGAGGCACAGGGAGACCAAAGGAAAGCCAATAAGTTTATTGCAAAGCTGGGAAGAGCCCCTGGTGCTTTGCAGAGTCAGGGAAAGCTGCTCTCACCACTTTCTCAGTCTGACAAGGTGGAAGAGGGGGGCACCCCACTCCAGTCCTGCACTCAAAATCACAGAATCCCGGACTGGCAGGGGTTGGAAGGGACCTCTGGAGATCAACTCGTCCAACCCCTTGCCAAAGCAGGGTCACCCAGAGCAGGGGGCACAGGAACGCGTCCAGGCGGGTTTGTAATGTCTCCAGAGACAGAGACTCCACCACCTCTCTGGGCAGCCTGTGCCAGGGCTCTGACACCCTCACAGGAAAGAAGTTCCTCCTCATGTTGAGATGGAACTTCCCATGGTCAAGTTTGTGCCCGTTGCCTCTTGTCCTGTCGCTGGGCACCACTGAGAAGAGTCTGACCCCATCCTCCTGACACCCACCCT